>CM019175.2:6466064-6549119 GCA_009739505.2 Apolygus lucorum
TTTTAGCTATGGTTTCTGGACAGAACAGGCGTTCCCGTTATGAAAATTCGCGATCCCCACTCTTACACGAGCGGACAGTGACCACGGGCGATCGGCGCAGAGGGACCGCACGCAACCTGATCCGGGTTTACCAACTGCGCCCAAGAAAAAGGAAGGAACCTTCTCCGTGCGAGCCCCCTTAACACTCGCCTTCGGAGCTCCCCGTCTTAACACCTTTATTGCCGGCTGGTTGGCTCAACTGCACAGATCATCTGTTGTCAGGGGCATCACAGCCTCCCGCAAAAGCTGGACCATCTTCCGCGGTGAATTCGCCATTACTACAATGCCTTTGTTCGAAGCTGCCCTCTCGTCTCAACCTTTTTTTACGCTTTTTTGCCTCCGTTGTACAACGTTTCATACAACCCTCATCCGATCATTTTACTCGGAAGATATCCTACGAAGCCTTGGCCATCAATATCTGGACCTGTGGTGCTGTTTTCACCCCGAAAAGGAGCGCCGACGACGTTGGATTTTCCCTTTGGAGAAGGCTGTCTTCCAAAAAAGGCCTTTCCACGTGTTTCTGCTGGCTGCCGCCGCCTCCGACCGCAACGGCGTCGACGACCGCCCTTCACGGACCGAAACCCACCTCAGATACTACAAGGTACCGCAATTAAACCAAATTATTCCTATGGCCATAGGTATCTAGGGATTTTATTCGTTGTCAAAAATTAATAAACGTATCTTACAACTTTTTCAATTAAATCTTCTCATTTCGAACCTCTGCTCACAACACTCATAAAATTCAGTACTCAAAATTTAGTTCAATAAAGCAATATACCCTTCAGGTCTGGAATCCTTAAATTCCAGTGGTCCTTCAGAGCAATTTAACCATTTAGTTTTTTTTTCATTCCTTTTGGAATTCAAGGAATCTGGGAAATTGGATAGCACGAAGTGTATCCCCTCCCATTCCGCCCATTCTTGGTCCTTCGAGCCGGATTTGAATCAACGACCATTTATGGTATGGTATTTATTATTTATGGTATTTCATAAAATAGATTCTTGGTCCTAGCGTTTCCGAATTGTATCAGCGACCATAAAATAGGCTTTAGCGATCATAAAATTGTTCCTAGTGATTTAATCAGTACCTTATCTTGATTATTAATGAACTGAGTACCTACTTATCTTGTGAGCAGACGAGCTAGGCAGAGAACAATAGGCTTTTTTCTTGAATAAGCACATATTTAGTTGCTTTCTTTCAAATACTTATCCATTGCACTGGATGTAATTCATCCTTGGGTACCTACCAAATAAAATTCTTGACACATCTTCAACTTGAGGTGGTCAAATAATTTTCAAGTCGTTTTGAACTTATATATTTTTTTGTCTATTTATAATAAATATCTAATCTGTTTGCCATCAAAACAGTGTTAGTTACCACTGAAACTGTGATAAGTATCTTATCCGTGATAAGTACTACATCTTGTGATCTGTGATCCTATTTATATCTATATCTATCGTGTTGCAGAGGTGTTGCATCTGTGATCTCACCTACACATAGGTACTACCTTCGATTATCTGTTCAGAATTTGGAACAATATTACATATTTATATTTGTTGCAACAATTTTGCACATTATCTAATATTTTTGTTGTTAATATTAGCAACTATTAATTACAATATTTCTGCATAGAATTTTTTATGTAGGTAGTTGGATATTCTGACAAATTTGAGCGTATAACTATACCGATTAATTTTCCACTTTCTTCATACTCATCATGACTAGTACTGGTGAACCTGGAGAAGGAGCTGTCGGTGGTGTGACAGTTAGAGGGTATAATAAAATTCAGCGGAATATCAAATCGTTGGGAAATGAGATCATCGCAATCAGAGCTAAAGGTTTTGCATCTATTTCATCCTTAGCTGATCGGAATGTTTTCAGAGGTATGTTTAACTCTCTGGACAAAAGGTTTGAAATGTTTGAGAAAACTTGGGAAGCTGCTCTGGACTACGCCGAGGAACACTCATACGATTTTCCTACAGATACCGACACTGTTTATTATGATGAGGTAAAGCTTAATTATTATGATGCACAGGGTTATGGCGTGCAGCTATTCAATAGTGGGATTCCCAATTTAAGTAGCACACCTCAAAACTTGTCTGGAGTAGAACAAGGTGTTTCTAGACCTCGTGCAATTTTACCAAAAATCAACATCAAGATGTTCAAAGGTGACATTTCGCTTTGGCCTACCTTTAAGCAAATGTATGTTTCCTTGATTCAGCAAGATGCTAGCCTGTCAGATGCGGAACGCTTCCATTACCCTCATTTCATTCCTAGAGGGTCCAGCTTTGGATACCATTAAGCATGTCCCAGTTTTGGAAAACAATTTTAACCAAGCTTGGGAAGCCTTATGTAAAGTATATGATAACAAGCGCAAGTTAGCTTGTAACTATATTGATAAATTGCTCTCTTTCAAATCCAACAATAAATCTGATGCAGAGTCTTTGCAGTGTTACCTATCTAACGTTACTGAGACTATCAGCTCTCTTCAAAATTTAGCTATTCCAAATTTTGAAGAATACCTTCTCTGTGAGATAGCTCTGCGCAGTCTAGATTCCCGCTCTAGGGAAGCCTTTGAATTAACCATGAAAGCTGATGTTTTCCCTAAATTCACCACCTTGCGTGATTTCATTCAAGACCGCTGTCATGCTCTCAGGATGACAGAGGAAGCCAACAGGTCTCAATCTAAATCCCAAACACCACTTAACTTTCAACAGTCTACCTCTTCAAGACGATTTGCACCAAATAACTTCAAACCAAAAACTTCTAGTCATGCTATGCTAACTACAGAAGCATCTTCGAGTACCACACCTTCTTTCAATAGGAATCAGCAATTACCTAATTTTTCTTGTTTTGTGTGTAAGAACGCACACAAGTTGAACCATTGCACTACTTTCAAGCAAGGTTCTCCATCACAACGCTTGGACATGCTGAGGAAGTTCCCAGGATGTAGGAATTGCTTAAATATAAATCATAAAACTAAGGATTGTAAATCAAACTTTACATGTCGTGACTGTAAAGGAAAACATAATACTTTGCTGCATCTACCTACTGCATCAGGATCTAATCTCTCATCTTCTGTCCCTAAAGGCTCTCAAGACCCTTCAGTTCTTGATTCATCGAATGCTGGTTTTTCGTCGTTCGTCGGTGCTAACACGTCTGGAAATCAACAGGGTGTCTTGCTCGGCACAGTGACAGCTCGTATTCTCGATGTCAATGGCCAGCCTCATGTTTTTCGAGGAGTCCTCGATAACGGTTCTCAATGGTCTTTCATTACTCAAGACTGCGTCAAACGTCTTGGTAAGTCGACTCGTCCATTTTCTGGTGCAATATGTGGTGTAAATTCTACACACCTCAGGAATATATCTGGGAAGGTTCCCATTTCGTTCTTACCACGGTCTTCCATTGCACTCCTGGAGACTGAGGCGATCGTTATGCCAACAATAACACCGCCTCTACCTTTGGAATCTTTGTACTCCTCCATGTGGGAAGATTACCAATCCTATAACTTGAGCGATCATCAGTTTACGGAATCACTACCAATTTCATTCCTCATCGGAGCAGATTTATATGCTGAGGTCGTCACTGGTTCTCCAATAATTCTTTTTGAACATGGTCCAAGGCTGGTGGACACTATTTTTGGTTTCACAGTCATGGGTAAATTTTCTTGTAATTCAGCTTCTGACGGCACTGTCTCGTTGCTCTCAATCTCCGACACAGCTCGCCTGATAGAACGCTTTTGGACGGTGGAAGAACCACTAAATATATCTACTATATCACCGGAGGACAAAGCATGTGAGGATCATTTTCTTGAGCATCACTCGAGAGATCAGTCTGGCAGATATATAGTCTCCTTACCTATAAAACCATCATCTTCAACTATAGTTCCAAACATCAGCAGAGCCATGAGTCGTTTTTATGCATTGGAGTCTAAATTTTCTAAGGATCAGCAGCTTAAACAGGATTATTCTCAGTTCATTAGGGAATACCTCAATCTAGGTCACATGAGCATTGCATCTTGTGATCCTTCGTATGTCATTCCACACCACCCTGTTTATAAACTGGAGCCTGATGGCACTCGTAAAATCCGTGTGGTATTTGATGCCAGCTTTAGGTCAGCATCTGGGTCCCTCAATGACCATTTGTATGCTGGTCCTAAACTACAAGCAGACATCTGCAGTGTTGTCCTGAAGTTCCGACGATCCAAGTACGTCATTTCTTGTGATCTGGTGAAAATGTTTAGGCAAATTTGGGTCAAGCCTGAAGATAGGAAGTTCCAGCAAATTGTTTGGAGGTTTGAACCCAGTGATCCCCTGCAATTCTACGAATTGAATACTGTTACCTATGGCTTAAAGAGTTCACCTTTCCAGGCGATTCGAGTTCTACATCAACTTGCCTTGGATGAAGGTCATACTTTTCCTGCTGCTGCGAATATTCTGCTAGAGAGTACCTACGTCGATGACTGCATTTTGGTGCTGACTCAATCGAAGAAATTTCTGCGTTGAAATCAGATCTCGTCAATCTTCTCGCCAAAGGCGGTTTTTCATTAAGTAAGTGGAAATCTAATTATCCTCCCTTACTAGTCGATGAATTCAGTTCTGAAAAGCCAGTCTCTTTATGCATTCGGGAGGAATCTCCAGTTACAAAAATTCTTGGTATGAGTTGGGATCCAACTCGTGATGTATTGTGCTACAATGTCTCCAAACCTTCGGACATATGTACCAAACGCATGATACTGTCTTGTATCGCTCGTTTATACGATCCATTGGGATACCTCGCACCTATTATCTTTTATGCGAAGAATATTCTACAAGAATCCTGGAAATCCGGGGTTGATTGGGATGATCTTGTACCCGATCATGTTAAAGCCAAATGGCTGCAATTAGTTGAAGATTTTCCATCCATATCTCTTATTACCATACCTAGAGCATTTCCGAGCACTTCTGCTACTTTTGATCTAGTTTGTTTCTGCGATGCCTCAGAGCAAGGTTATTGTGCAGTCGCATATCTTCGTACTACTCAGGATGACCAGTCATACTCTATGTCACTTTTGAAGGCAAAAACGCGACTCGCACCACTTAAGACTCTAACAATACCTAGGTTAGAATTGTCTGCAGCTCTTTTACTCGCTCAACTCATAAAATCGTTGGAATCCATCCTTCGCAGCTATGATATCTCCAACACGTTCTGCTTTACAGACTCTACTATTGTGCTGGCATGGTTGAAGACTCCGCCTCATCAGCTCATGACCTTCGTGGGAAATCGAGTTAAGCAAGTTATGGATACGACTCAATCTTCGTGGTGGCATCATATTCGAGGCGTGGACAATCCAGCAGACGTCGGTTCTCGAGGAACTTTACCTTCTAACCTGCTTAACCACAATCTTTGGTGGCACGGACCGGAATGGTGTTGTCAACCGATTGTTGACTGGCCAATTTCTCAAGAGTTAGAAGTACCAAACAATGTTCCAGAATTGAAGCCTATAAAACCTGTCGTTCTCGCCACTGTCAGTAAGCCATGTATCCTCGATGTAATTGAGCGTTTTTTCATCATTTCCTCGTCTAATTAGAGTATTTGCTTATGTGAAGAGGTTTATTCACAATGCTCGTATACCTAAGCGCAGGAGACGTCGGAGACACCAGGGTCCAGTATCTGCATTGGAGTTTAGCAGAGCTGAACAGCATTGCATTCATCTTGCACAACTTCATTATTATCCTGAGATGTTCAATGGTTGTGTGGAAAAAATTCCATCTGAATTGAAAATGTTATCTGTATTCTTGGATGCAACTGGCTTGATCAGAGTTGGTGGCCGTTTGGCAAATGCTCCTCTGCCTTCGGACCATAAATTTCCTATACTCTTGCCATCCAGATCTCATCTAACCACTATTATTATCGATTACCTCCATCGAAGCAATAATCACGCAGGACCTACCGCATTACTCGCCTTCTTGCGGCAGAAGTATTGGGTTCCTCGTGCAAGAAACCTCATAAGGTGGCATAAATCCAAGTGTGTCACTTGCGTTCGTTTTGCTGCTGCTGTTGTCACTCCATTCATGGGTAATCTACCAGCTTCAAGGTTTAACAGCGTGCGTCCCTTCATCAATTGTGGAGTCGATTTTGCTGGCCCATTTGTATGTCGAATCTCAGCCAACCGAAAATCTGGCACTGTAAAAGCATATCTTTGCTTGTTCACATGTCTGGCATCACGTGCTGTGCACTTGGAGCTCGCGACTGGCCTGTCAGTGGAATCATTTCTGGATGCGTTTGACCGTTTTTCGTCACGAAGAGGTCTACCAGCCAATATGTACTCAGATTGTGGAACAAACTTTATTGGTGCCACAAATTACATCCAGGAAATTTATAACTGGTTTAATAAACCTTCAAACCAAGAGACCATTGCTACCCATACTTCACATTTGAATGTTAAATGGAATTTCAATCCTCCAAATTCACCACATATGGGTGGACCTTGGGAGTCCCTTATCAAACTGACAAAAACCCTCTTGTACAAAGTATTCGGCAACCAACCATTCACCGAGGTGGAACTATCAACCATGTTTGTCAAGGTGGAAGGCATAATGAACTCACGACCTCTTCAACCTGTGTCGGAAAGTCCAGAGGACCTGGAAACCCTAACCCCTGGACACTTTCTCATAGGACAGCCGATAAATTGCCTACCTGAGCCCGACTTCACGGAAATACCTATGAACCGCTTGAATCGCTGGCAGCTAATGCGGGAACGAACTCAGCATTTTTGGACAAGATGGAAGGATGAGTACCTCTCTTCGTTACAGGTGCGCTCGAAGTGGTTGAAACACACTCCCAATCTCCACGTAGGTGATGTGGTCCTGCTAAAAGACTTGAAGACTCCGCCCACATACTGGCCATTGGCCAGGATAGTTGAGACGCATCCTGGTTCTGATAAAGTGGTACGAGTGGTAACACTCCAGACTTCTCGTGGACGGTATAAGCGTTCAGTTGTCAATGTCCTCCCTCTACCAATTAATCATGCTCTATAGTTATATATGCAGAAATATTTGTTGTACCAATTGTTTATTGTTCTCTCGTTCTTTCTTCATTATTAATGCCTTTAAATGTATTAGGCAATTTATATTTTGATTGTATTAGGCAATTTATATTTTGATGGTGATAGGCCCTTTATATTTTGTGTATAGACACTTGTACCTATTATTCTCGTTGTTAAATCGCGAATTTGGGGGGAGTATGGACAGAACAGGCGTTCCCGTTATGAAAATTCGCGATCCCCACTCTTACACAAGCGGACAGTGACCACGGGCGATCGGCGCAGAGGGACCGCACGCAACCTGATCCGGGTTTACCAACTGCGCCCAAGAAAAAGGAAGGAACCTTCTCCGTGCGAGCCCCCTTAACACTCGCCTTCGGAGCTCCCCGTCTTAACACCTTTATTGCCGGCTGGTTGGCTCAACTGCACAGATCATCTGTTGTCAGGGCATCACAGCCTCCCGCAAAAGCTGGACCATCTTCCGCGGTGAATTCGCCATTACTACAATGCCTTTGTTCGAAGCTGCCCTCTCGTCTCACCTTTTTTTACGCTTTTTTGCCTCCGTTGTACAACGTTTCATACAACCCTCATCCGATCATTTTACTCGGAAGATATCCTACGAAGCCTTGGCCATCAATATCTGGACCTGTGGTGCTGTTTTCACCCCGAAAAGGAGCGCCGACGACGTTGGATTTTCCCTTTGGAGAAGGCTGTCTTCCAAAAAGGCCTTTCCACGTGTTCTGCCGCCGCCTCCGACCGCAACGGCGTCGACGACCGCCCTTCACGGACCGAAACCCACCTCAGATACTACAAGGTACCGCAATTAAACCAAATTATTCCTATGGCCATAGGTATCTAGGGATTTTATTCGTTGTCAAAAATTAATAAACGTATCTTTACAACTTTTTCAATTAAATCTTCTCATTTCGAACCTCTGCTCACACACTCATAAAATTCAGTACTCAAAATTTAGTTCAATAAAGCAATATACCCTTCAGGTCTGGAATCCTTAATTCCAGTGGTCCTTCAGAGCAATTTAACCATTTAGTTTTTTTTCATTCCTTTTGGAATTCAAGGAATCTGGGAAATTGGATAGCACGAAGTGTATCCCCTCCCATTCCGCCCAGTTTCCTAAGCTATGGTTTTCTATGCTATGGTTTTCCACGTTATAGCAAAGGTTTCATAAGCTATGGTTTTCCAGGTTATAGCAATGGCTTCCTAAGCTATGGTTTTCCTGGTTATAGCAATGGTTTCCTAAGCTATGGTTTTCCAGGTTTTAGCTATGGTTTTCCAGGTTTTAGCTATGGTTTTCCAGGTTATAGCTATGGTTTTCCAGGTTTTAGCTATGGTTTTCCAGGTTTTAGCTATGGTTTTCCAGGTTATAGCTATGGTTTCCTAAGCTATGGTTTTCCAGGTTATAGCTATGGTTTTCTATGCTATGGTTTTCCACGTTATAGCAAAGGTTTCATAAGCTATGGTTTCCAGGTTATAGCAATGGTTTCCTAAGCTATGGTTTTCCTGGTTATAGCTATGGTTTTCCAGGTTATAGCTATGGTTTTCCAGGTTTTAGTTATGGTTTTCCAGGTTATAGCTATGGTTTCCTAAGCTATGGTTTTCCAGGTTTTAGCTATGGTTTTCCAGGTTATAGCTATGGTTTCCTAAGCTGTGGTTTTCCAGGTTTTAGCTATGGTTTCCTAAGCTATGGTTTCCTAAGCTATGGTTTTCTATGCTATGGTTTTCCACGTTATAGCAAAGGTTTCATAAGCTATGGTTTTCCAGGTTATAGCAATGGCTTCCTAAGCTATGGTTTTCCTGGTTATAGCAATGGTTTCCTAAGCTATGGTTTTCCAGGTTTTAGCTATGGTTTTCCAGGTTATAGCTATGGTTTTCCAGGTTTTAGCTATGGTTTTCCAGGTTATAGCTATGGTTTCCTAAGCTATGATTTTCCAGGTTTTAGCTATGGTTTTCCAGGTTATAGCTATGGTTTCCTAAGCTATGGTTTTCCAGGTTATAGCTATGGTTTTCCACGTTATAGCAAAGGTTTCATAAGCTATGGTTTTCCAGGTTATAGCAATGGTTTCCTAAGCTATGGTTTTCCTGGTTTATAGCAATGGTTTCCTAAGCTATGGTTTTCCTGGTTATAGCAATGGCTTCCTAAGCTATGGTTTTCCTGGTTATAGCAATGGCTTCCTAAGCTATGGTTTTCCTGGTTATAGCAATGGCTTCCTAAGCTATTGTTTTCCAGGTTATAGCAATGTTTTCCCACGCTACGGGTTTCCATGTTATCGCAACATTCGTGCATTTCCTTTTCTTCTATTCCTATGCTATGATTTCAAAGTTATAGCAACCTCTTCTAGTTTGAAGGTTATAGAAGGTTACCAAGGTAGCAGAAGCACAGTTTTCACTTTTCAAGGATGAAAAAAAAACGTACTCCCAAATCAAAATTTCGACTCTCGTTTTACGTTTTGACCTTCCTGAAAAATCTTGGTCCGTGTCTGTCTGTCCGTGTGTGTGTCATTAAATCCTTCTAACAGGGAAAACTATACAAAGTTATATTCCAATTTCGATGAAATATTCAGGGATTATGCTGATTGGCGTGCAGATGGTCCCCTATAATAAGCCTCTGCACATGCATAAACATTCCTTGTAGCAACCATTACTTCTATATTTCCCATCCAATTTTATGGAATTGGACGGATTGGCGTGTAGATGGTCCCCTATGATGGTAGTGCCAGGTACTTAGAGATTAATGGCATGAGATTAGCTTCAATGCATCGGATCATCTATTCAATCGTATTATTGATGCAAGGAAGCTATGTACCACACCCCACTTACTAGACTTTCGATTCCTGTATTTAATTAAACATTTAAATTGAGAAAAATGTGTCCTTAAAATTCATTTTCTGTCGACAGATGAGAAGCCGTTCGCTTGCAATATCTGCGACTACAGGGCTATCCGCTCGAGCCACCTCAAGAGACACATGCTCGCGCACACTGGTGAGTTATTTAATAACTAGAATTCGCGAATGTCTGCCCCTGTCCGTCTGAGACTACTGCGCCCCTAACGAGTATATGATGAACTCTTTGTCATCTTGCTCACGCTTGGCTATTATCATCGCGAATGTTAATAAACATCATTCGTACTCACAGGGTCTGTTTGGAGAGGCGGTCCTGAACAGTTCGGAACCGAACCGGAACTGAAAAGGGGAGGGGATAGAGGCGAAAGGGCTTCTCCGAACTCCTTCAGGCTCCTCCAAGCCCCTCCGAACCGTTCAGGACTGCCTCTCCGAACAGACCCATAGTTGAAGCACACCAAAACCGTCAGCTCTTTACAAGCTTTTATTTACTGTGCTTTTATTTTACTCTTTTACTTCAAATAATGTATGCATTTTTTTTTTACCCTAATCTCGAATCAAAAATACTAAAAAATAAAATAAAGGCTTTTTTTTAACAAGCTTTCATTATTGTTTTAGAGATGGGTCGCTCATTAAAGATCCGGCTCTTTGAGCCGGGTCTTTCAGAAGAGCGAGTGAACCACGGGTCAGTAAAAAAGAACCGCGGCTCTTCGGATCTTTTGAGCTCAGTGCTGGTAGTGTTCGGTGAAGATCGGTTCTTCAAAAGAGCGAGTGAACTGCGGATCAGTAAAAATGACAAATGAATCGCGGTTCTTCGATCTTTGGATCTGTTGAGATCCAGTGAAATAAATGAACGGCGGCTCTTCGATCTTCGGTCCTTTTGAGAACGGCGGCTCTTCGTTCTTCGGTTGTTTTGAGATCGGCAGTGTTCGAGAAAATTAGGACCTACTTTTCGTCAGCTCACTGTTGCCAACCCGTACGATAATTCCGAGGGAAAATACGATATAAGTCGATCAAACAATACAATTTTGCGGAATTGTATCGTATCACCACATGCATTATTGTATTTTCGGTGGTAAACTTTACCGTATTTTTCCAGTGTTTTCTGTGACCCACTTTCTGATTCTTTCCGTTGTTTTTTCTCCCTTTTTGATTTTTACATCATGATTTTTTGTGAGGAGCTTGCTGATACAAGTTCAAAAGGCAAGCAAAAGCACAGCCTTATCTTACCAATAATATCAATATTGAAGCTTACGTACTTATTGGTTATTCTCTTTCACCTTGGTTATCTTAATTTTCTTTGTTGAATAACACGATATAACATCAAATTGTTATATTATAAAAATGTTATACCTACTAAGAAATTTTTTTTAAATTGTTGTTTGTCATTAGAGGCATAAAAAAATGCAGATTTCATATAAATAAATATTTTACCAAAAAACTGTATTTTCAAGTCTTACTTATTCATTGCTTTAATCGTGTTTCATTTATTAATTTTCGTTGATTTTTGAAGGATTTGTTGAGCATCTTTATTGAACAACAGCGCTTTTTGGGTTATTATTTTCAATAATGAACCTTTGGAATCGAGCAACAGAGAAATTATTCCTTCTCGCCCTCAAAATTTCATGGCTTAGGATTCAAGGTAGTGTAGAATCCAATAATCGAATAAACATTTCCAGGCAGAACTAAAGTAAACCGTTGTGTAACAATTTGTAGCGTTTTTCATCGTATTTTCATCTCTACAATAAATACGAGTTCAAAAGAGCCAAAAAGAGCCACTGATCCGTCGAAAAGATCCGGATCTTTTGAATGAGCGGAGCGCTCAGAGCCGTTCTTCTTGGTGAACCGTTTTGCCCATCTCTAATTTGTTTATAAAATGTACTAAAAAGTTGAAAATAAATTACCTCTAACAAGAAATATAACACTTTATAAAGAACACAATAAACTTCTTTATCAGTGTTCTTTATCAAGAACACTCTTGATAATTACCTCTAATAAGAAATATATTCTTATTAGAGGTAATTGATTTTTAACTTTTAAGTTAATTTTATTGACAAACAGTAAAAGTTTGTTTTTAAAAAAGGATTTTTTCCCTTCATTTTTTCTAGGCTTCTAATAAGTACTTGAGTCTATGAAGGTTATGAAACTTTCGTTTCCGAGCCTGTTTTACCTTCTATTTATTTTAAATTGTGGATGCAAATGACAGATTCCGAATTTCGGCGGTAAGATTGTCCTAGTATTTTCGGTAGGGGCGCCACAGTCGCGTGTCGAATAGATCGAGGGTCAGACAAGCCCCTAGAATTTACCCTCTTGTCCCGCAAAAATCAAATAGTATTTATATGTCTACTGCGAGTACTTGAAGGTTGGCAGGGAGCTATCAACGAGGGTTCCTGCTAGGAAAATCCTGTAGATTGAATTTTTCTTCAACTTGAAAACCAGAATTAAGCGTAAAGTTCCTGATGGGTACATAACCTTTTTTATATATTTTAATCTGAAATTTCATTTTGACGTTTGTTCGAAAGGTGAAAAACCCCACGTCTGCGACGTTTGCGGCTACAAAACCGGATATCCGAGCGCTTTGAAGACGCACATTCGAACTCATTCAGGTAAAAACTCCATTTGTAGTGGAGAATCGAATGAGACCTTCCGCGAATGATTAGACCTGCAAGTTCAACCCAGCTCAGAAGCGACTGTCTCATTTGACTCGAAAGATTCAAATTTTTATAATTTTTGAAAACTTTGTCGTATACTTGTATATTTACTGCTTTATTTGTTAGGCGAGAGACCTTACGCCTGCGAAGTCTGTGGGTACAGAGTTTCTCGTTTCGGAGACCTCAAGGCTCATATGAGAACACACACTGGTGAGTGCTTATAATAAAGTTGATCCTCTCCTTTCACTTCGCCTTGAACCTCCTTTAACTGTGTCTTATTCAGAACAGACTCTGGTCTTACCGAGTTGATCTTCTCGTTTCAATTCTCCTTGAACCTCCATTCACTGTGTCTTATTCAGAACAGACTCTGGTCTTACCGAGTTAATCCTCTCCTTTCACTTCGACTTGAACCTCCTTTCACTGTGTCTTATTCAGAACAGACTCTGGTCTTACTGAGTTGATCTTCTCCTTTCACTTCGCCTTGAACCTCCTTTCACTGTGTCTTATTCAGAACAGACTCTGGTCTTACCGAGTTAATCCTCTCCTTTCACTTCGACTTGAACCTCCTTTCACTGTGTCTTATTCAGAACAGACTGTGGTCTCACCGAGTTGATCTTCACCTTTCACTTCTCCTTGAACCTCCTTTCACTGTGTCTTATTCAGAACAGACTCTGGTCTTACTGAGTTGATCCTCTCCTTTCACTTTGCCTTGAACCTCCTTTCACTGTGTCTTATTCAGAACAGACTCTGGTCTTACCGAGTTAATCCTCTCCTTTCACTTCGACTTGAACCTCCTTTCACTGTGTCTTATTCAGAACAGACTGTGGTCTCACCGAGTTGATCTTCACCTTTCACTTCTCCTTGAACCTCCTTTCACTGTGTCTTATTCAGAACAGACTCTGGTCTTACTGAGTTGATCTTCTCCTTTCACTTCGCCTTGAACCTCCTTTCACTGTGTCTTATTCAGAACAGACTGTGGTCTTACCGAGTTGATCTTCACCTTTCACTTCTCCTTGAACCTCCTTTCACTGTCTTGAATCAGTACAGACGTTAGTCTTTTCAATTTGATCCTCTCCTTTCACTTCTCCTCACCTTTCACTGTTTCTTGAATCAGAACAGACTCAGCTCTGTCCAAATTGATCCTCTCTTTCACATCTCCGAACAAACAGGATTAAAACGTATTGCGTTATACATCAAAATGTCCGACATTTTGTATCAAAATTCATTGATTTTGTACCTAATTTTGGAAATTTGGATATCTTTAGTTTTTGTTTTTTTTCTCATTCACTCTCATAGATGTCGCTGCATATAGCTCATATTATAGTTTGATATTTTACTTTTCAAAATCTTTTTTTTTCATGTTTGTTCAGGAGAGAAGCCGTACTCCTGCGAGTTCTGCGAATACAAATCCGGGAAGCTCAGCAATTTGAAAACACACACGAGGACACATACAGGTTCGACTATTTAGATCTTCTTTGTTTTCCGAGTCTAACAAAGTAGCAGAAGCGTTATTTTCACTTTTCAAGGTTGAAAAAAAAAACGCAATTGAGTTATGGATACGAGGAAGCTATGCATACGTGGCAGAATTTAGCCTGGAACATGCTTTAGCTTTGGACTATCTACCCAAAAAGTTTCTGGAGGGAGGAAAGTGGAGAGAGGGTGTCGCGAAAGTGTCGTACAGTGGGGGAGAAGTATTCTTCACCCGTCCACCCCATCCCTACTCCGCCAAAAAGCGCGGCTAATGCATGTTCCATGTTTCTTCAATTTCTGCCAAAGGCTCTTAGCAGTCCTGGCGAGTTTTTTTTTCAGTCATTCCTACCAAATCTAATTTTTGTATTAAACTTTCTCTGTGACATGGAGTTTCGAACTTTCAGGCGAGAAGCCCTACGAATGCGACATCTGCGAGTACAGCGTCGGCCACTGCAGCGCCCTCAAGCGACACATGAGGAAACACCACGGGATTGTAGCCGGGTCTTTAAAGCTAATGTTAGGCGATGGTAAGCCAGACTAGGGGAAACCACGGTAACAAGTGAATTTTGAAACCTATTTTCCAACCTATCTCTTTGGATACACAACAACAACAAAGTTGTCCTGGTATTCCATTACTTTTTGATGGCGTTTCGAGCAAATTTGTGGATGAATTTGATGAAATCATGTACGTGCCTTCATTAGGTCACTTCGCAGTCCGCTCTGTGCAATAATTGAGTCACTAAAGGATTTGATTGCAGTGAAAGGCCAAAAAATGTAGAATGGAATAATAATTGAACTTAATATTGTACTAAAACATCATCCAGAAGAAATAACCATTATCAATATGAAAACAAGCAGATAACATTCTTCTTCTTCGACTTCATGTTTTTTCATGTTCGCCAGACAGTAGAGAAGGATTGATGTACAATAGTCACGACGGCATCACCTTTATTTGTTTAGCCTTTCTTTGTTCTTCTTGTTCTCGTAATTTGGTTTCAATTGCTCATTTTTTCGGCAACGTACTTTGGCTTTTTGTGCCTCTGAATCGTTCCAGTTCTCGAATCTTTCTTCTTCTTTCTCCTTTATTATCGTGGCTCTGGTCGCTTTTTCTTCTGGCTCTTTTATTCTCTCCTAGCTGCAGCAACCTTTCGTCATGGCTGCCTGAGATTCCATGACTTTTTTGACCTTCTCCTGTTTTTCCTGATTTCTCCCTGTTTGAGCTTCATCGATTTTTGTTTCTTCCGAAGAGCTTCTTCCTCCTTTTGCCTGGCCTCCGCCATTTTAGTTGTCTCACTTTCCCTGTAAGAACCCTTAAAGAACAGCTGCCTGAGATTCCATGACTTTTTTGACCTTCTCCTCCTGTTGTTTCCTGATTTCTCCCTGTTTGAGCTTCATCGATTTTTGTTTCTTCCGAAGAGCTTCTTCCTCCTTTTGCCTGGCCTCCGCCATTTTAGTTGTCTCACTTTCCCTGTAAGAACCCTTAAAGAACAGCTGCCTGAGATTCCATGACTTTTTTGACCTTCTCCTCCTGTTGTTTCCTGATTTCTCCCTGTTTGAGCTTCATCGATTTTTGTTTCTTCCGAAGAGCTTCTTCCTCCTTTTGCCTGGCCTCCGCCATTTTAGTTGTCTCCCTTTCCCTGTAAGAACGCTTAAAGAACAGCTGCCTGAGATTCCATGACTTTTTTGACCATCTCCTCCTGTTGTTTCCTGATTTCTCCCTGTTTGAGCTTCATCGATTTTTGTTTCTTCCGAAGAGCTTCTTCCTCCTTTTGCCTGGCCTCCGCCATTTTAGTTGTCTCCCTTTCCCTGTAAGAACGCTTAAAGAACAGCTGCCTGAGATTCCATGACTTTTTTGACCATCTCCTCCTGTTGTTTCCTGATTTCTCCCTGTTTGAGCTTCATCGATTTTTGTTTCTTCCGAAGAGCTTCTTCCTCCTTTTGCCTGGCCTCCGCCATTTTAGTTGTCTCCCTTTCCCTGTAAGAATCCTTAAAGAACAGGACAGGATTTTGACCAGAAGCTGACCCAGTAAACTTGACCTTTGGAGAAATCAGCAATTTGTTGGCTGAAATAGATGGGTGTCTGACTCTGTAACTCTGGAAATCCGTGGGGACTTAGGAACCCTCTTTTACCCAACCAGGCATTCGAGGAGTCTCTTCGACCCTGGGACCAATCACTGCTCTCATATCACTCTTAGTGAGGGAAGAGTTCTGGCTGGTGACAATCAATGAGCAAATATAACGGACGAGATCTAAAGCAAGCGATAGCATCGAAGTCATGGCAGCGACCTTTTCATGGCGCAGGGTGAAGTAACAGTGCCACAGAGTTACTCGAGCTACGGATCTCGGTGGCAGTGCTCTGTGGCATCACCACCCGTGTCCTTTCAAAGCTCATACATGAACTGGTGGTCTTTTATAGAGCCACTTTCTTCCATACATCTCGACCTTCCTAATATCCCAGAGCCAGCGTCGGGTAGTCCTGGGCAACCTCCCCATTAAATTACTATACAAAAAGTATGAAACTTGATTTTTTACTAACACGCTGTTCCCTGATTTTCCCAATCGCGTTGACGATTCTTCATTCTCCTGCTCGTAGGATCGTGATGAAATTAAGGTACATTCAACTTCTTGGGCCCTTCCCCAAACTACCTTCCAAATTTGAGCGTGCCTGGGTGATTTGAACATGAGAAATTGATGTTCAATCCACCCGATAATTGTAGTTTTTCCCACAAAATGTCAGTTTTAAGGTTATCAGGCTGCCTTCAAATGTTTTCCGACAATTTTTTTTAACGTCATGTTGGTAATCCTGTTGGTTGCCCTGACAACGCTACCTGCTAGTCCTCATCGCCGTTCATCTTCATTATCATAAACCGGTTGGTTGAATCAAATCAAATCCTCATCACTACGTTAAACAATGTTTGCACTATAATTTTTGTATTTTGTGAAATAAATACGACTTTATTTCCTATTGTGCGTTATAAATTTATTTTAATTTATCCTATTAGCAAATTTTTGAGGAAAATGAAGAAATTAATTCACATTTTCAACATGGAATTTCTTGAAATTTTGCGATGATTTTCAAATTTGGTGGAGTTCCTGCGTCTAGAATGTGAAAAACTGTGACCTGCTTCGAGTAAAAATACTCGAACTCCTGCTACATAGTTTACTTTTTTCCCACATTCTAGTCCCAATAACTCCATCGAATTTGAAAATAATTTAATTTAATTGAAAAACTGAGTAAATTTTACTGTTTTGGGGTAGTTTGGCCACTTGCAGGAATTCTTCAGAAATAGTGGTCAAATTTTGAATGTTTTCCGAATCTTTTTGGTTCATTATTTTCAATAATGAAACTTGGCGATCAAGCAAGAAAAACATAGTTTTAACACCTTCTCAAAATGTGATGGTTTACGTTTCAAGGTATGTAGAATCCGAAAATCGAATAAAAATTTAACGTAGAGTCCGTAAATCGAATACAAATAATAAATAAAAATTTTAGCGTCTTTACTCCGTACCACTTTCCTTGGTTACCAAGGACCGATTTCGATGAAATTTTGTATAGGTAGATGTCCATTTGGGGTTTAGTATTGCATTTTTAGAATCGAATGAGACCAACCCCTTCTCATTTTCGTCTTTAAAGGGTTTAAGGAAATTTGTTTTTTCGAATAGGAACCCCGTTTTTCATTTAAGATTTGGTTTCTACGGAAAATTTCATGAAAATTCGACCCCTCTGACGATCTTGTTTTACCGCGAAATTGCTCAAAAATGTGATTTTGAGTACCCTGATGAGGGGTAGGTACTTGAAATGTCGTTGTTTTTTCGACGCTGAATGATGTGATGAAGTCGGTTTTTAAAAAAATTGGCTCGATTGAACCGATATTGCCTGAACTATGGTCGTATTTGAGAAAAATTAACCCATTTTGGCTCCTGAAAATAAATCACGTGGCTTCGACAAGATTGAAACCACCTCACCTGCATGAGAACGCATCCACCTAAAATCAAAATTATCAGAAAATAAGGTGATTTTTCTTGAAAACAACCACGTTTCAGGCTGTCATCTCGATATTTTGCTTCCGAGTCTACCAAGGTAGCGGAAGCTTTGTTTTCACTTTTCAAGGACGAAAAAAAAAGTTCTCCAAAATCAAAATTTTCACTCGCGTTTTGCGTTTTAGACCTTTCTGAACAATTTTGGGTCAGTGTCTGTCTGTCTGTCTGTCATGAATTCCTTGTAACGCGCATAACTTTACGAAGTTATTGTCCGATTTCAATGAAATTTTCAGGGAATGTGCGGGTTGGTGTGTAGACGGTCCCCTATGAAAATCATTATCCTCGGACTGATAGAAGCGACTGCGCATGCGCAAACGTGAATTCCTTGTAACGGCCATAACTTCTACATTTTCCATCCGAGTTCAATGAAATTTTCAGGGATTATGCAGATTAGTATTTAGATGGTCCCCTATCAAAATCACCACCTTCGGACTGATAGTAGCCACTGCGCATGCGCAAACGTGAATTCCTTGTAACGGCCATAACTTCTACATTTTCCATCCGATTTCAATGAAATTTTCAGGGATGTTACAGATTAACTTGTTTTGATGTTTTGAGATTAACTACTATGCATCATCTAGGGATCATCTATACAATCGGGCTATGGATACGAGGAAGCTATGTGCCACACCCACTTGGCAGACGTTTTTTAAACTGATACCATCGCGTGATTCAGCGTCGAAAAATTATGAAATTCCATGTGCCTCACTTTGGGCTTTTCAAAATCAGATTATTGAGGAAATTCACGGGTCAAATATTCTTGAAAATCT
Source organism: Apolygus lucorum (assembly GCA_009739505.2). Lineage (NCBI taxonomy): Eukaryota > Metazoa > Arthropoda > Insecta > Hemiptera > Miridae > Apolygus > Apolygus lucorum. The sequence goes on from CM019175.2 coordinate 6,484,913, forward strand.
CCGTAGAATCCATATTTGGAGTAAAGAATTGGAGTTTCTTTGCAAAAAAAAAGGTTGATACGCGTTGGGCAAATTCAAATGTGATATTTGAATTCCTCGCGAAAAATTATGACGAAAATGAGAAGTGTGGTTTCGAAGAACCACCCTTTAACCCTAGAATGGCATCGTGGGGTGGATCCGCTTCTTTTCTAGGAATCCCCCACCCCTCCCTGTATAAACGCCACAGGGTCTTACGAACCGTGTCATGTAGTTTCCAGAGTCAGTTTGTAATTTTGTGTTCTTGGGCCATTTAGACTTAAGTTGAATTTACACTCTATTAGGTTCAGTTTATACGAATTTCAACTAAGTTTTGAATTTAGCTGATTTGTTAGGATTTACAAGGTTAGATTAGACGAATTAGGCTTACCTGAGTCTACTGCTGTGAGAAAACTTCGAAGGTGATAATGGCTTTACTATTATGGTATGTGCGTGGTGACCACGAGCAAAGGCAAAAGTTTTACTTGAAAATTTATATAATATGAAATTAAAATGACTTCGAACTGAAGAATTGCTTTATGAATTGATCCTAATTCTTTGAAGGTTGTTATGAAAATCCTAACTAAGTGAGGCTAGGGAATTCCAGGTAGAGGGTATCTTGAACTAAAAGTCCAGAGGATAAAGGATGCTACCTGAGAAGTTCCTAGGGTTGCTGCCACCACCTGGGTCGGTTATCGACCTCAGGGAAAAATCCAAAGTTACTAAAGTGCAAAATACCTGAGTCCAACAGAGTTGGAAAGGGATGAAACTCTGAAATAAGTAACCACAGATTAAAAACACGTAGGGTTTTTATTCAGAAAATTATAAGTGAGTTTACCGTGAAGCGGATTTTACGAAGGTTCTGATGGAACCGTCTGGAAGAATAATCAGCAATATTTATACTTGAAAAATATACTTGAAACAATAAATGATATCACACCTGGCGTTATGAAGTTATGCACAAAACTTGCAATAACTATGCTTATTAAACGAAATATAATTTGTAATATTTGCAATATGATGCTTATCAAAAATAATAATAATGACTTAGGAACTTGACTATCATTCACCAAATGTGAATGTATAGGTGACTTTACTGACTGAAAATACAAATTATTTCTCCACCACAATACTTCTTACAATGTTACAATTATTCAAGACTACTAATTTCACAATATGCGTTTCTCTTTACTTTACTTTTCTTTCTTACAGGACTTTATGATATAGGGGGGGGTTTTTGCCAGATTTGAGTGTATGTAAGCGCTTACAGAAAATACGAGGGAATGATGCTCACCCTTGGCCTAGCTTGGATCGGTGTAGATCAATGTGGCGGTATATTGCTTCAGGGCCTCTTCCTGCAGTGCTGTAGGGGGATGCCTGGGAGTGGGGCAGACTTGCCTCGTTCCGGAATTCGAACGGCGTACCGGTTCGGGTCGGCAAAAATGGAGAGTTTGGCGGCAATGTCCTGAGTCCGGGCCTTAGCTTGCGGATGTCTCAGGAATGAAGACTGGCGGATTCGTAGAACGTCTATTTTGGAAATGTCCCGTAGGTGCACTTCACAACACAAGGTTCTCAGTTCATTCTGCGACACTACGTTAGAGGGGATGAGTACTGACAGCTAGGTTCGACTTGACTGCGAGATGCGTGACTGTAGACTGAAGGCTCGAGGGAGGGAGCAGCCCCTTATAACACCTCGGCCATATTGCGGCTTGCCGTTGGAAGGGCCGCGATGGTGGCGCACTCGCTTGTCCCTTTTGGTGATGGCGGACATCTGTTGTCGTTGCTGTATGGAAGTTAGGTGGCGGTACATGGAAGAAGTGGTTTGTGGAGAAGTAATGATTTTCAGCTCATTACAAGTTGTGCGTCAGATTCTAAAGTGGCACGCTGCAGTGATTCTGGGGTGGAATACACCCCACGGTGCAGTTAACCGACACATTTTCCGCGATTCTGTAGTATAGAAAAGTCCCTGATGTATATTCTGACATAATTCTTTTTTCCACTTTTAGTGTGGACTCTCTAGTTTATTTTTTAAATTATAGTTACTTGATACTAAAGAAGTCAAATAAATGTCACCTTGAATTTTTAAATAACGATTTGAAAAAAAAAAAAAAAATTACGCAATTTTACGCACTTGTTCAAGTTTTTTAATGTTCAATAAATTTATACAACCTTACTTCATGGTTTTCTTTATCTCTCTCAATCCTTTCGTTCTGAAAAATCATTCAAAAATGCAATACACGACAAAAAGTGATTTTAAACTGTTTTGAGAATTTTTGAAAATATGGGGTGAAATCCACCCCGTGGTGCTGGTAGCGTTGGAACAAAACAAGGTGCCATTCTAGGGTTAATCTTTGTTCTCAAAATTGCGATAGCCGAGTGGGTACTCGATGAGTTCGTGGATGACGGGACATCAAACTTCTGTCCTTACCTACCAACATGGAAGAGAGGACTTCTGTCATCTACCTACCAACATGGAAGAGAGGACTTCTGTCCACTACCTACCAACATGGAAGAGGACCCTCAAGAATGAAACATCATGGAAGCCGGGATGACTACTCCAGCAAGAGGGTTACACAGATATAACTCTGTAAACTATACTATAACAGATAACTCTGAAAACGGTCGAGGAGTCCTATTTAATCAACGGTGAGAAATCCTTTACAGTTTGGGCAACTTAATGAAAAGTTGGGTCAGGCGTTGGGGGGGATTCCTCGGTTCAAAACGGTCGCAATAAATCTCGAGTATGCATTTAGTACGGTGTTCCCCATGTTTTTAAATCGTTCCTATTAAGAAGCATTGGAATACGGTGTCGGGAGTTAATCTGGAAGCAAGAGAAATGTGTTATAACGGTGTGAAAAACGGTTTTGTTGCTTAATAACGACGGCCATTTTGGGCTCGTGAGGAACGTGATATTTTCGATGTCTTGTTTTCGATGTGTGTGTGTTCACACATTCGATTATTTAAATCGATTCTTTGGTGTATCGATTTCGGTGGTTTGAATCGATTCACGTGATTACGTGATGAGCAATGTGCCTGCATGAGAAAATATTCGAATCAACACAATCGAAAAGAGATGATGAAAAATACGGAGAGACAAACATCGATGTATTCATTCGATTTACTCGATGATTCAAATATCCAATCCGGTGAAATTTGATCGGACGTTTGATGTGAAGGTAAACAAACATTATTGTTTTTCTGTGTATGAATAAAACCGGATTCGGAAGTCTTATTTTATTGATTGCTTTCAATTCGAGTTAGAGGCGAATAATAATAGTGCTGTTACATGCCTGATTTTCACGAATCCACGTGAGACATTCGTCTTAAATGGATTCTTGATTTGTTGGGTTATGTCCAGAAAACTGTGTTATTAACGACCGGAGCTCGAAGAAGTCATGCAAAATTGAGACTTTGCTGATTCATAACAGAAAGGTACGAATTATTTATGGCTTATTTCTTTTATTTTTTTAAAAACGGATTGGTTGGTGTTTTTCTCATGCAAGTAAGACATTTAATGATGAAGATAATCCGGTGGTATAACACAAATGATGGTTGATAATCCGGTGGTTGAAGACAAAAATATGAACGGCTTTATTGTCTAATTTAATCCGACGTGCATATCTCGACTGAACAAAGCCAAATGGTTTAAATGATGGTTTGTTCACGTGTTAGGGAAGGAACGTAAAGGTGGTTTATGAATGTAGTTGAGGAAGGCCATACATTATTAAGTTATTTTTTTGTGGATAAAATACGGTGGATAACGGAATACGGTGAATAACGAATACGGTGAATAACGAATACGGTGATTAATGAATACCGTGATTAACGAATACGGTGATTAATGAATACGGTGATTAACGAATACGGTGAATAATAACGGAGTTGACAAATACGGAGTTTGATTAATTCAAGATATTATGTATGGGCCTTATAGCGAGGTGAAGTGGAGCAAGTCAAATCCGGTGGTTTCAGGAGATTAAAGTAATCAATATAAGAGGTGGTTTAATCCGGCTAGAAACTAATTCGGTGTGTTTGGACGAATAATACATAGTTTATGGATGTCAGCGGGGTTGATCCTTAGGGACGCGTCGCTGGGGAACTAGATAGTTGGTGGCTCTGTTGCTTAAGCAAAGCGCGCTCGCTATGCGCACTCGAGTAGCGGGGCCTAATGTAATACCCCACAACTGAATCCCAATTACATGTTTTTTTTTAACATGTTACATTCAATTCTATGTACTTATGTGATAAGACGTGAACAAATCCATCAGAGTTATTTTATTTTAGTATTAACCCGGTTGGAGTGGTTTTCTTTTAAGGTGAAAAATTGACTAATGAAGACAGGTGAAAAATTGACTAGTGAAGACAGGTTAAAAATTGACTAATGAAGACGGTGGAAGTTGATATACCTATGGTATGGAATAATGAATGAGAAGTACAGTGTAATGCATAGTCAATTTAACATTGTGTAGTACGGAGTGAATAATTACCTGGTTCAAAACGGTGTGAAAGAATGGTTGAGTAATACGGTGTAATACGGACGTTTTTTATGAGTTCAATTTTGTTGCCTACAGAAAACCATGAACAACGGAGAGATTCAAAGAGTAATTGACGAGGAGATCTGGAAAAGGGAGCTGGTTCTCAGGTTGAGGATTGAAACGAAGTACGCTCTTAGGCTTGCGGAGGTCGAAATTGAAAAGGTTGCGCAGGGGTCCATATTGAAACCGGCCAGCATTGCCTCTAGCATTCTTAAACTGGTGTCTTAAACCGGAGTCTTAAACCGGAAACTGAGGCAATGGAGGTGGCGAATTTAGATCCTGCCAACGATGGCCAAGATTCCCAAGCGGAGGAGGTACCAGTGGTTGTAGCAGGGCCCAGCACTGAGAAACCAGTGTGTTCTGTGGCGAGAAAGCCAAGGAAGAAATGTATGACTGAAAATTGTCGAGTCATACAAACTCCCGGATTGAGATGTGGCAACAATCCACTAAAAGATGGCTCTGTCTCTGTTTGGAAGAGAAGAGTCATTCTGGAGAAGAGTCTGGAGTCTGTAGAAGAGTGATTGAACAGTGCTGAGAGTGCTTTCCTAGTTAATCCGGAGGTATAATCCAATCAGGACTACACTGTCAAGGGGATATTCCACATGAAAAGTTTGGTGATGGTATATCTCATGTCCAATTTGGAGCTTGGTCTCCAACGGTTGATCAATGATGTTGATGATCCTCTCGAAGCTCTCGATATTATTGAGAGAGCTGTCGATCCTCCTACCCAGGCAAAAGAGCTGAGCATGAGCTGCAGATTGAGTACATGAACCTTTGATTTGACTCAACTGCTGAGTCTGTTCTTGAGTTCCAAAACCGGTTTAAGTAGCTAGTCGAAGGAATCCGGAGATGTCCTGTAGCTGAACTGACAGATAAGGCAATCCGGAGAAACCTTATCAACGTCGCCTCAGAAGAATGTCCTAGAATTGTAGAGGACGCTCTCCAAGAAGGCTCTCAGATGAAGGTGGCCAATATTTTCGATCGTATGTTTGCCATGTTCGATGTGATGGCTGAGAATAATAGACGTGAAAATGCAAGAGGAAAGGCTCTGATTGCTTTGATAAGAACCGATGTATTGAAGAAAAGGAAGGCAAACCGGTCAGAGAAAGGTCCTCCTTTATCCAAAAAGGTCCTTAGTAACCTGTTACAAATGTGGAATGCAGGAACATATGAAGAGCAATTGTACAAATTCGGATAAGATGTGCTATAATTGTGGAAATTGTGAACAATCACTTGTCCACACAATGCAAAGAACGGCTTTCAGATTTACTCTTCAGAAAAATAAGGCTTCAACAGAATGTATGTGTGTCCTCGACGGACAGAATAATTTAATTCACATTCTGAAGGATATTGAATTGTTCGATCGGAAAGTAGTCACTCTCAAGGCACTTCTGTTCAAAGTCACCCGTAGAATTAGAATCCTATACAAAGTCGGCTAAGGATGAATGTCATGCCAGGATGAATGTGGAGGATTCTAGAGATCGGTTTCCAGAGGCTTGGTGGTTTTTATTATGAATCCGGAGAGTAGTTGATGATGATTATGATTCCAGAGACTTGGTGGTTATTATTATTAATCCGGAGAATCGGTGGTGATTATTATGAATCTGGAGAACAGTTTATGATTCTTATGAATCCGGAGAAGAGGTTATGATTATTATGAATCCGGAGAACAGGTTATGATTATTATGAATCCGGAGAAAAGGTTATGATTATTATGAATCCGGAAACTTGGTGGTGCATTAGATTATAAATCAGAAGATTTGGTGATTATTGCGAATCCGGAGACTTGGCGGTGATTGTGGCAACAACATGTGAAGACGAACATAGGTACCCTTACAGCGATAAATACGTTGGGTTCCTGATTGTCACTTCACTTTGACTAGGTGTTCGTTAAATTGAAGTTTATATTAATTCATTGGATTTGGTTACAGTAGTTTTGAGAAAACAAACTGTTCTAAGAAAAAGCCGGTGATGTGATTTTGTTTTTCGATGTTCAGTATTGTTAAATGTTTGGTGAGCCTAATGTGGTAAACCGTTTGTTGGTTCACAAAGAACAAAAATACTAAAACCCGGTTTATTAACATTTTTCTTCATTTTCGTGATAAGATAATGGAGAGAAAGATATTCATGTGTTGTGGAATATGCCACAGATTTTAATAAGCCGGTGGACAGAGTTAGTAAGAATTTTTTTTGAATATCTAAGATGCACCATGGAACAATGAGTTAATACGTTGAATACGGATCTTGTCTGAAACGGCCAGGCATGGAAGAATGAGTTAATATGTTAAATACGGATCTTGTCTGAAAAGGCAAGTTAGTACTCAAAGAAAGGTGAGGTATTGCTCTGAGCTGGAAGATAAATGCACGTGTGATTTAATGAACCCGGATTTAATATGCAAAAATTATTGGTCAAATATCGATGGTTTATTATTGAATAAACCTGGTCTATGACGGTTTGTAAGGTTGTAAGTATCGATTATTTCAATATCATTCTCGTTGATGTTGAATGTACTGAGCGAATGTACTTTCCAACAACTACATCGAAGATGTGCAGTTCAAAGTGGTGAATGGTTTAGAGGGGAGTCTCAAACCGAAGATGGTCAAAACAATTGAGACTTTACTGATGAGGAACAGTGATGTACTTGGATGGATTTATAAGTTCAATTTTACTTGAAGAAATGCTTATGAATTGCAAGTACATACGTTTAAGAATTAAAAGTACGAGTTTGTAATTAGATGGTTATGGCCAATTGCAGCTTGCTAACTGGCCTTGGCTGTGCAAAAGTTATTAAACTTAGTGGTACTTGAATTCGAAAGATTCCTACTTGTTGGGATCACTCAAACCGGTGTTCACATGGAGTCCAATCGAAATTGGTATGTAGTAAGGTGACGTACAACAAAGACGATGACGTAAGAGGACGTTGGGTTCTTGACGTTAATAAACTTTAATAAGCTTTACTACTAAGCTTTGTTGCGTTAAAAAAAAAAATAAAAATAAAAAAATAAAATAAAATAAAAAACCTTAAATCTGCTGATATTAAGTCTAAGCTTGACTTAGATCAAAGTCAGTATGATACAAGCCGGAGAAAACCTGTATTGTTTAATTCTTTTAAACTGGATATATTTTTTTTGTATTGTTTAATTTTTTCAAACAGGATATATATATTTTGGTATTGTTTAATTCTTTTAAACCGGATATATATTTCTTTTGTATTGTTTAATTTTTTTTAAACCGGATACGAAATGGAAACTTTCTACAAGATGAAGGAAAGGAATCTAATCTGGAAGACATTTTCTTCAAAAGCCGGTTATTACATAAGGAAAAGATTGTATTCCAGAGATTCCTTCATGATACACTGTGTTTGTGAAGTTTGAGGGCTGTACCTATATGTAGGTACTATACAACTTTCCTAGAAAATGGTTTATTGAACTTCAGGAGGTTGAGTGGAAGGATTTGAATTTTAACCTACTCATCAAATTTACTTGTATTTCTTGAGTTATGAGCTATCTCATTGGTATTATGTTGTTATTGTATCGGTAGCAGCTGATATCTTTGACATGGTCTCAGTAGTGTTCATTATGGTAAGTGAATTCTCGATAACTAATCTGGTAAAAATATGTAGTTGATAGAGATTCAGAGGGGAGAAATAATGAACAAGCCGGTGACATGTGAAAGCATCATAATGTATCAGGAGGAGTTGTGCATAATATCTCATTGATCTTATGTTGAAAAAGTTCGACCTTGATAGTCACAAAATTATTTCTACTTCTATGTTAGAATACGGAGATTCAGAGGGGAGAAAGAACGAACAAGCCGGTTACACAAGTTCTCTTCCTTATGAATCGACACATTAATAGGTAGTATGTGTTTTAGAAATTACTGGAACAAATCTCATACTCATAATTCGAGAGGAATCTAAGCCGGCGATTCGTTCAAAAGTGTACGATTCTCATTTAAAAGTGTCTGGTAAACTCTCTCATGTATATGTATTTCAGAAACATCAGGATGGACGCATTCAAATCGAATGGATACTGACGGATTATCCTTACTAAACTGTTAATGAAAAATAGATTTGAAAAGTTCAGAGACTTGACGATTTTTAACCACTAATCAACCTGTTGTACTGATTTATAGTTTTGTTTTAGATCGTGTCGACTAAAATGGTTGGAGAGATATTGTTCTTTTGAAGCAGCGTAATGTCAGGCTAGAGCTGGGCTGGTGTTGACTCAAAAAGGAGTTATCTGAAGTCAGCAATGTCAGTTTGACATAGCACCTTTCAGGCGCCAGTGTGGCTCTGACTTGACATCGCTCTTCCGATTCGTTGTTCTTTTCTTTCAGAAAATCTTCTGGATGACATCCACTGGTGCCGGACGTCAGTTTGGAGGGGAGTGACGGGACATCAAACTTCTGTCCTTACCTACCAACATGGAAGAGAGGACTTCTGTCATCTACCTACCAACATGGAAGAGAGGACTTCTGTCCACTACCTACCAACATGGAAGAGGACCCTCAAGAATGAAACATCATGGAAGCCGGGATGACTACTCCACCACGAGGGTTCCAAAAATGTTCGGTTACTTGCTTCACGACGCTCAAGGATGACAATGTGTTCCTTCCCGATTTCGTATGAAAATAATATTGCAGCTTGGATCAATCTAATAACGGCGATACCAGTAATAAAACGGAGGTATGTGAAGTACTAATTTAATTACGATGTTCACTGTTTACCTAAATAACTCGATAGTGGAGACGAGTAGATTGTGAATATCGAGTAGGTATTAAAACTTTAAAAATACCTACTCTGTGCATGGGTTATAGGAAAATCGAAAAAATCAGCAATTTTCGTGGGTTTATTGAGTTTGGAGTGTGTAGAATTTTTAGAGGGGTTTTTGGAAGTAAATAATAGAAAATTTGAAAATCCGCTCACAAACTTGCTCCACGAATTGGGTTTTAGTAGTCTTGAAAATTAAATCTATAAATTTGATCCACTTCTAGAATGTAGAGCGGGTAATTATCACTGTGACATTTCAAACGTAAAATTCAGTTAGAATAAATTATATACTTACCTAATTTAAAATCAATTTTGAATTTTTTAAATATCTTCTCTCATCTTCAAGATCCACTCCGCCCTCAAATCATTAATAAATTACAATTCAAGATGGTTATCTCTCATAACATCAAGTAGGTACCTACTTTCAAATTTTGGAGGCATGGATGCTCCAATGAGAAAAGTCCATTACCGGAAAAAGTTAATATTGGACAAATTTCAGTGTCCAAGTTGCAACACTGCTTCGGGTTCAAAGTAGTAATGGAATAAATAAATGAAGAATGAATTTTGTATTATTTTCTTTCAAAACACAGAGAGTTGCTTTCAAATTTTGGCAGCATAGCTCCTGATTTGAAAAAAAAAAATCGATATTGGAAAAGGTTTTGGACAAATATCAACGTTGAGGTTGCAACACTGCTTCGAGTTCAATAATACAAAATGGCGGATGAATGACGCTCTTCCGTTCTGTGGATGGTTTACCATAACATTGTGTAGCAATATTTTGATATTAATTCGATGAAACGTTTTATTCAGGTTATTAACGATCATTGAACCGTTTCTTCGTATTGTGGTTTCGTTCGGTGTTTTTGAGAAATGTTGGTTTTCCCGTCGACCGGTCGTTTTTGAGGAGTTTTGTGAGGGAAGTTGGTGGTTTTGGAGCCATTTTTTGGAGGAAAAAAAAGTGTTTTCGGCTGCGCGATAGGTATATCCAGGTAATGTTGACAATTTCATTCGATACTTGATCGATTTTATCTAATTTGAGAGTTTCATAAGGAATAGTTGAAGTTATCGGGGTGTTGATAGGATGCAGTGAAGAGAATGACACCTACCTCCCCTCTCCTTTCGTCTGGCAGTTGTGGAAAATGTTGATTTTTTTGTCAATAACTGGCCCAACTAAGTATTCGGTGAATGGGGCAAGCATAAATTAGCGAAAAAACCTGTCATAAGTTGTTTTTAATGTATGAGTACGAGAACTTGATGAGTTGAAATTCAATCTTACAACTACCTAGGTAGCTACCGATATTTTTGCTTTTTCATTCGGAAGATTGAATCGGTATTCAAACCTACCTAGAGTAAATACCCCAATTATCGACACACACCCAGTCATTGACACTTCGCCTTTCAATTCAAAATAACAAGCTAACAGAGCTAGATAGAGATTCAAAGTTGGTGCCATCTCTCAGGTGAGGTCATTAGCAACCGTTTCCCACCAAAATCAAGAACGCCACGGTATGACAACTGGCAAAGAAACGGAAGTTAACAGCCTTCTCAGCCTAGTCAGCTCAGTCAGCTTGCCACTCATTCAAACGGTAAGGAGGTGGCTGATTCCTACAGGCTGCTGCTTCATTTCTTTTCGTTCTTAGAGCCCAATCTCATTTTAAACATTTCTTCCATAACTATTATGGTTATAAACTATGTTTTTGAACCTCATTTTGAAATAATAACATCTTTTCGGCGGGGTGTCAATAACTGGGTTTGTGACGACGGTTTTCTTTTGTTGCTCGTTAGGTTAGATTTTTCATTTGTAACAAGTCTTCGATCGTATTTTTGTGAGAAAAGGCACGAATCCAATTTTTGACAGGGGGTGTCAATAATTAGTTTGATTGGGTGTCAATATCTAAACTACTATCGTTTTCTGTTATAGACATCTTCAATTTCCAGTTATTGACAGTAACTCAGCTGCAGATACCAGATAATGATGATTTTGTCGTTGATCATGTAGTGTCAATAATTGACCTTTTGCCCTGCCAATAACTCACATGTGAGTGTCAATAACCGGGGGGGAAAAATTGCCTAGAACTTAGGCGAAAATGTCGGACAACCGACTAGTTTCATCAATTTGACTAGCAGAAGTTAATCAGCAAAGTCTGAACTATACAGAAAAAAATAGAAACAGAAAATCCGTAAGATAACTCAAACATAAGAAGCGATAAACTGAAAATCTAGTGCAGATGTGTCAATAATTGGGGGTTTTACCCTTATTGGTTCTCATAAATCGCAAATTCTAATCGCATTTTGCGTTTCGGAGCTTGCTGAACGGTCTGTCTTCTTGGGGCAAACCCATTCAAAATATTGTACGATTTCAATGGCATCTTTCAAGTAGGGAGGGCTGTAGGCGGTATTAAACGTTCATTGTTTGAATCTAGGGTATCTGTCTGCCCAAAAACGTTAAATTCCGACTGAGTTTTGCGTTCGAGTTACTTAAATTCAAAAACTCGTTTTTTTTTCAAAAATTCGTTGAAAATGTTACAATGATTATGGAGGTATAAGAGACTTACCCACTTTACGAAGCTGGGCCTTGAAACAGCGCCTATTATTGTTCAAAATTAGATAATGGAAGGAGAGTTATGAGAGGTTATGATAAATACCGTATTTTAACGAGACTGTGAACTAGAACCTTCTACTGATGACCACTAGGTTTCTCCTCTCGTATTTCTAACTAAATTCACAATCAACCATCATCAAGTTCTATTGGAAGCGAACGGGTAGGTCCTACAGAGCTCTTAGTGGTCTCATTCGATTCTAAAACACCAACAGCCGTATTCACAAACTGCACTAAGTGGGGTTTTTTACTAAGTGAAGCTTGAAAGCTCCACTTAAAGCTGTACTTTAGAGAAAAAGCTATTCACGAACTAAACTTTAGAAGAAGTGTCACTTTACCGTAGCTGAACTTTCGTCAAGTTACACTCTCCGGGTAAGTTTGGCTCCTACCACACTTTACTGGCCTCAGTGCAGGTTTTGACGAGAAGTACGTATATTTTGCTTGATTCGACAGCCGTTTTATGAAGTTTTTCCGTTCGGATTTAAATGGAAAACTTATCAGTTTTCCTTCAATTTCCTTTTCAGTTGAACCTAAAGCTGAACTAAGAGCAGCTACACTAAAAACGATTGTGAATAGAGATTTCTCCTCAAGTTTCACTCTGGCCTAAAGTATCACTTTCGGAAGTGCGACTTCAAGTGTCACTTTGGTGATTTTTGTGAATACGGACTCAACACTATTAATTTATTTAATTACCCTTACATGGAGCGAACGGTAGGTCCTACAGAGCTCTGAGTGGTCTCATTCGATTCTAAAACACCAACAATATTAATTTATTTAGTTAAGGCCATATCACACGAGCGATTTTTCAGCTTTTTTCCGCAGAAAAATCGCTGGAACGTGAAGAGGAAGAAGTACAGTGATTCAAGTATCCATGCAAGGGAAGAAGTACAGTGTTTCAAGTATCCATGCAGCGGGTAGTATCCCACCCCCCCATAGCACAGCCTGCACCCTGGTGGAGCGATTTTTTCTAGCTTTGGAATATTTAGAACGCGTTCTAATTTTTCTAGTCCGCCATTTTGTGCGGGAAAAAAAGCTGGAAGGAAACCATTCGAAGGTTCTCCATCGATAAGTAATTTGTGGTTGTAGCATTCCTTGATCTACTAGTCGACGTCTGTTCAGTTTTTCTGCAGTTTTCCGAGAGAAAAATTAATCAGTTCTTCGTTCATTTTTAAACCTCCAACAAGTATGCTGCCGAAGGATATAGTGAATAGGTGGACAACAAGTGAAACTTCGCTTCTCATCAATTGTGTAGAGAAATATCAGAGTAATCACCACTAATGATCAAGGAAATAGGGTCCATTTCGAAGAATAATACGACAGGAGCACAAAAACTGAAGAAAACGAGATCGTAGTGACGCCACGGAGACAAGTAAAGTGATTATTTTTTCTGGGAGTGGGAGCGACGCTAAAACGTTGCTTCAAAATTCCACACTACTATAACCTGATCCAAAACTTGTAGTCACGTTAGAGTGAAAATCGCTGGCCGCCAGAATGCGCTCTATTCGCAGTTTTCTGCGGTTATTCTTCTTCAACTTCGCCTAACTTATTCTAACTTCCTCTTCACGTTCCAGCGATTTTCCAGCGGAAAAAAAGCCAAAAAATCGCTCGTGTGATATGGCCTTTACCCTTATATGGAGCGAACGGTAGGTCCTACAGAGCTCTGAGTGGTCTCATTCGATTCTAAAACATCAACAATATTAATTTATTTAATTACCCTTATTTGGAGCAAATGGTACGTCCTACAGAGCTCTTAGTGGTCTCATTCGATTCTAAAACACTAACACTATTAATTTATTTAATTATCATTATAGGGAGTGAAAATTGGGTCATTCAAAGCTCTGGGTGGTCTCATTCGGTTCTAAAATTTCAATCTTGTTTTAAATCGACGAAAAAACGGTACCTCTAGAGCTGGACTGTTTTAATACTATAACCAAATATTCGGGGCATAACCTCAGAAGCCCTTTAAAAAATTGGTCGATCTCTATTTAAATAAATAGTTGAATGTTTATTAAGCTTTAAGGTAGAGATACTTACTTGTAGGTGACTTTCAATCTTATCGTTTGTTTTGGAATCCAAATTAGCCAGTTGCCCAACAGAAAGCAAAACATGAGGCAAATCGTCACTTGAGTGAACTACCTGTCGCCAATTTTGGAAAAATGAGGTTCTTCTGGTGTCACGAGGGAGACTCGCTGGTAAACTCCAAGAAGCTGTCTATTTAAAATAGACGTATCCTGTCTAAATGCAGCGTTTTGTAGCTAACCAGCTTTTTAGCCTCGACAAATTTCATAAGAAAACAGGAGAACCCCATTTTCATCGAAATTAAAATATGTAAACGAACACAATTGACGAAGTTGTCCTCTTAGTGAAATGAGTGAAACTAAAACGCCTATGAAGAGGAAGCGGTCGCTGATGTGGCAGTACTTCGACGCCATTGACGCGTTCTACGCCATTTGCAAAATCTGCGGGGGCAAAGTCGCCTTCAGGTCGACAACTTCTAACCTCAAACGTCACATGACGGCTAAACACCCCAACGTTATTATGGATGAGGTGAGTTTTGTTCAGAGATTGAATTTGAGCCAGAGTGGATCGAGGAGGCAATGGATTTGGACAGCTGTATTTGTTGGTATTACGCTGAAAGGCAAGGGAACATCTTATATTATACTCAAAACAGGCAGAATTCGATGTGGTTTCATAGAAATTTACGCTGTATAGTTATAGTTTACATTATCCATGTTTGGGCACTCCATACTGTGTCAATGGGGTTCAACACTCCACCTCATATCTCTGATTATAAATAACATTTATCACCAATAGGATGAAGATGTTTGTGGTAAGATTATCTGTAAACCATCTCAGCTGTGTATTGCAAGGGTTTTTTTCAAATTGTGTCAATTTATCTACCTTTCGGTGACCTAATCATTCGGTTTTACCCTCAGTTATCATCAAACGAGTAAATAATAAGGAGAAATCAGCATGGATGTCCATTTTACATCTTTCCCGGTCAATATCCATGAGTTTTTCAATTCTCCGAGGACATTGGCGAAAAATTCCAAAATGTCTGCCCCTAGAGATTCAAAAAACAACATAATTTTCCAATACCCATCGAAAATATACCGAGAATGATGCAAAAAACTCATTCACTGGCTTTGTTGTCGTATCAATCGTGAAAATGTGGGCTAGAGCAAGCAAATGTAGATGCTAACATCTGCACAGTTGTCATACTGAGACGATACTAATGATCTCACAGCTTTTGAATTTGGAAAACTAATAATGGTGCTTTTATCTCATAAATTCTATTAATTCAGAAGCAAGGCTGGAGCGAGCAAATTCAGGAGCTAATATTGTGTAAGTGTAACAGACAACCAATGACCTTGGAGCTGTTGACTTCAGGCAACTAGTAGCTTCTACCTCATGAAATCGGTTAGTTCAAAAACAAGGCTAGAGCGAGCTAATTCAGAAGCTAACCTTGTTAGAATGACAGAGACTAATGACCTTGGAGCTCTTGACTTTGGGAGACCAGTATATTTGTTCCTAGCTGATAAATTCCATCAATTTTGAGACAAGGCTAGAGCGAGCTAATTCAGAAGCTAACCTTGTTAGAATGACGGAGAGACTAATGACCTTGGAGCTCTTGACTTTGAGAGACCAGTATATTTGTTCCTAGCTGATAAATTCCATCAATTTTTAAACAAGGCTAGAGCGAGCTAATTCAGAAGCTAACCTTGTTAGAATGACAGAGAGACTAATGACCTTGGAGCTCTTGACTTTGGGAGACCAGTATATTTGTTCCTAGCTGATAAATTCCATCAATTTTGAGACAAGGCTAGAGCGAGCTAATTCAGAAGCTAACCTTGTTAGAATGACAGAGACTAATGACCTTGGAGCTCTTGACTTTGGGAGACCAGTATATTTGTTCCTAGCTGATAAATTCCATCAATTTTGAAACAAGGCTAGAGCGAGCTAATTCAGAAGCTAACCTTGTTAGAATGACAGAGACTAATGACCTTGGAGCTCTTGACTTTGGGAGACCAGTATATTTGTTCCTAGCTGATAAATTCCATCAATTTTGAAACAAGGCTAGAGCGAGCTAATTCAGAAGCTAACCTTGTTAGAATGACAGAGACTAATGACCTTGGAGCTCTTGACTTTGGGAGACCAGTATATTTGTTCCTAGCTGATAAATTCCATCAATTTTGAAACAAGGCTAGAGCGAGCTAATTCAGAAGCTAACCTTGTTAGAATGACAGAGACTAATGACCTTGGAGCTCTTGACTTTGGGAGACCAGTATATTTGTTCCTAGCTGATAAATTCCATCAATTTTGAAACAAGGCTAGAGCGAGCTAATTCAGAAGCTAACCTTGTTAGAATGACAGAGACTAATGACCTTGGAGCTCTTGACTTTGGGAGACCAGTATATTTGTTCCTAGCTGATAAATTCCATCAATTTTGAAACAAGGCTAGAGCGAGCTAATTCAGAAGCTAACCTTGTTAGAATGACAGAGACTAATGACCTTGGAGCTCTTGACTTTGGGAGACCAGTATATTTGTTCCTAGCTGATAAATTCCATCAATTTTGAAACAAGGCTAGAGTGAGCTAATTCAGAAGCTAACCTTGTTAGAATGACAGAGAGACTAATGACCTTGGAGCTCTTGACTTTGGGAGACCAGTATATTTGTTCCTAGCTGATAAATTCCATCAATTTTGAGACAAGGCTAGAGCGAGCTAATTCAGAAGCTAACCTTGTTAGAATGACAGAGACTAATGACCTTGGAGCTCTTGACTTTGGGAGACCAGTATATTTGTTCCTAGCTGATAAATTCCATCAATTTTGAAACAAGGCTAGAGCGAGCTAATTCAGAAGCTAACCTTGTTAGAATGATAGAGAGACAAATGACCTTGGAGCTCTTGACTTTGGGAGACCAGTATATTTGTTCCTAGCTGATAAATTCCATCAATTTTGAGACAAGGCTGGAGCGAGCAAATTCAGGAGCTAACCTTGTCAAAGTGATAGACCGACCAATGACCTTGTAGATATTGACTTCAGGAAACCAGTACCACTGCTACTTGCTCAAAAATTCTATTCACTCAAATACTAGGCTAGAGCGAGCTAATTCAGAAGCTAACCTTGTCCGAGTAACTGGTAGACTGATGACCTAAGCTTGTTGCTTCGAGAAAACAGTTTCCCCATTTCTAGCTCATAAATTCTATCAATAAAAATCAAGGCTGGAGCGAGCAAATTCAGGAGCTAACCTTGTCAAAGTGGTAGACCGACCACTGACCTTGTAGATATTGACTTCAGGAAACCAGTACCACTGCTACTAGCTCAGAAATTCTATTCACTCAAAGACCAGGCTAGAGCGAGCTAATTCAGAAGCTAACCTTGTCCGAGTGACTGACAGACTGATGACCGAAGCTTGTTGCTTCGAGAAAACAGTTTCCCCATTTCTAGCTCATAAATTCTATCAATTAAAATCAAGGCTGGAGCAAGCAAATTGAGAAGCTAACCTTGCAAGAGTGTGAGACTGATGACTTCGGTGCTTCTGAGAAAAAAAAACTTCCTGATTCATAGCTCGTAAAATTTTAAATAATTATTAATCAAAAAATAAATTAATTATTATTGTATCTCCCGTACTAATCGTACTCATTGTATAAAAATGCATATAAACCATCTCAATGAACACCTAAATAATATTAGTTTGGAAGTATTTTCGCAGGTATCTCGTGCTTCATCCCAACTGTGACATAAAGGTGTTAGAGCGAGCAAACGCCGATGCTAACCATTGTTTGACCTGAAATCAGAACCTCGGCGTTTTCGTTTTCTATAAATGTGTCATTTTCAGTGTATGGAGATCGCTTCTACCCCGTTCTCCCTTTTCCCAGCGCCATTTTGGCACCTTTAGACGATATAAATATTACGAAAATCGTCTCGGGTAAATGGAAAGACGAAAATGACGTCATCAGTCGAATACTTCTCACAATGTCACAATTTTTGTCTCGTTTTTCACCTTTTTTGGTGAGGTAGAGAACTTTTGTCCTCTATTTTGAAATGTAGATGAACAATATTAGGATGTAACGTGATTTCTGCCTAACGATGTGGACTTTTTTCTTGTTTTTCCTTTAGCCATTCGTACGCTCTTTCTTCCTCCATTTCAAGTCATAATTACATTTCAGTTCTAAACGTGTCAATATATTTTTGTAATCTCCGAAGATACAACTAAACATCGAATTTTCGACTTCGGTGTTGTTATTTTCCCCGTTTTCACAAAGATTTTTCCGAGATTTCTTCAAAAAAACGTGCAAGGTGAATTTTGTCTTGTGATGTTTTCATGTTCAAACGTGAATGGAGTTTTGAGCCAAAAATGTAGCATCTTGTAGTGGGAAGTAGGAAGAATAAACAAAAACAGGTCTACAAGGCAGTCGATTTCCCCCTGTTCAACTAACTTAGAAGAAATAGAACTTAATTCGACTAAAATTCCTATATTGAGCGGGGTAATTCAATTTTTCTTCTTTTTTCTGTTTTGGATTCAGTTTAGAAGACTCGGAGGAAGTGGAGAGCGATGAAAGACGAAGGGAAAGACAGAAGATCGTCCAAAGTTTGGCAGTTGTTCACGAGGATCGGATCCGAAGGGCTCGCCAAATGCGAGCTGTGCGGTCACATGTTGTCGTACAAGTCGTCGACGACGAATCTCGCGAAGCACATTGAGCGGAAACACACCGGCGCCTTCCAAGCGGTAAATGGCGTATCTTTAAGATCTATTTCCAAACATGTGACGACCCTACATTTTATACGGGACAAACCAATTGGTTTGTTCCCGATTTGTTGGAGCTACGCCTTTAGAGATATCCGATTCATAGATATGAATCGATATCCTCTTCGGGCCGGCTGGTTAATCTAATCACTGGTTAGAAGGGGTAGGGTCGTCACACCCTCCTCTGACTAATTATGAGCAATAAGGTGAATTTCAATCTGAAATTCATCCTATATTGTTACAAACATATGAAGACCAAAGGGGAAAAATGCACTAAGTCCAATTTTTTTCGAAACTGAGATTTAGATGCCATTTGTTAGATGTGGACTTTTGTTTTAACTAGAAACATACATTTATAAACGTTATATGAATCGAATTATATCATAAAATTGAAGAAAAAAAAAAGAAAGAAAATTTATTGCAAAATAATGAAAATTTGCAATGATTTGTTGAAAAAATAAACAAATTTCAAATTGGACTTAGTGCGTTCTTCCCCTTGGGTCTTCAAATGTTATTTCCAATGTCAGTGTTGTCATTTTGGGAAAAGTGCATCGCTGTGGAGGTATTATCTTCAGCCTTGCCAGAAGTTTTAAGCATATGAATATGTTTTCCAAGTCAAATTCAGACTTTCCAAACCAAGTTCAGCTTCTACAAACTAAATTTAGACTTTCTCCAAGTCACATTCAGACTTCCAAACCAAATTCAGATTTTGTCTAGTAAAATTCAGACCTTTATTAGTCAAATTCAGAATTCTCCAAGTCAAATTCAGACTTTCCAAATCAAGTTCAATTTTTCCAAACTAAATTCAGATTTTTTCCAAGTCAAATTCAAACTTTTCTAACCAAGTTCAGCTTCTACAAACTAAATTTAGACTTTCTCCAAGTCACATTCAGACTTCCAAACCAAATTCAGATTTTGTCTAGTAAAATTCAGACTTTTATTAGTCAAATTCAGAATTCTCCAAGTCAAATTCAGACTTTCCAAATCAAGTTCAATTTTTCCAAACTAAATTCAGACTTTTTCCAAGTCAAATTCAAACTTTCCTAACCAAGTTCAGCTTCTACAAACTAAATTTAGACTTTCTCCAAGTCACATTCAGACTTCCAAACCAAATTCAGATTTTGTCTAGTAAAATTCAGACTTTTATTAGTCAAATTCGGAATTCTCCAAGTCAAATTCGGACTTTCCAAATCAAGTTCAATTTTTCCAAACTAAAGTCAGACTTTTTCCAAGTCAAATTCAAACTTTCCTAACCAAGTTCAGTTTCTACAAACTAAATTTAGACTTTCTCCAAGTCACATTCAGACTTCCAAACCAAATTCAGATTTTTTCTAGTAAAATTCAGACTTTTATTAGTCAAATTCGGAATTCTCCAAGTCAAATTCAGACTTTCCAAATCAAGTTCAATTTTTCCAAACTAAATTCAGACTTTTTCCAAGTCAAATTCAAACTTTCCTAACCTTTGTTGTCATTTTGGGAAAAGTGCATCGCTGTGGAGGTATTTTCTTCAGCTTTACCAGAAGTTTTAAGCATATAAATATGTTTTCCAAGTCAAATTCAAACATTCCAAACCAAGTTCAGTTTCTACAAACTAAATTCAGACTTTCTCCAAGTCACATTCAGACTTCCAAACCAAATTCAGATTTTGTCTAGTAAAATTCAGACTTTTATTAGTCAAATTCGGAATTCTCCAAGTCAAATTCAGACTTTCCAAATCATGTTCAATTTTACCAAACTAAATTCAGACTTTTTCCAAGTCAAATTCAAACTTTCCTAACCTTTGTTGTCATTTTGGGAAAAGTGCATCGCTGTGGAGGTATTATCTTCAGCCTTGCCAGAAGGTTTAAGCATATGAATATGTTTTCCAAGTCAAATTCAAACTTTCCAAACCAAGTTCAGTTTCTACAAACTAAATTTAGACTTTCTCCAAGTCACATTCAGACTTCCAAACCAAATTCAGATTTTGTCCAATAAAATTCAGACTCTTATTAGTCAAATTCGGAATTCTCCAAGTCAAATTCAGACTTTTCCTTGTCAAATTCGGAATTCTCCAAGTCAAATACAGACTTTTCAAACCAAGTTTAGTTTTCCAAACCAAATCGGACTTTTTAAAAAAATCAATCAATCAAAAAAAAAAAATATAAATAAATAAATAAATCAAAAATCAATAAATCAAAAATCAAACTTTTTAGTCAAATTTAGAATTATTCAACTCAATTTTAGACATTTCAGAGTAAAATGCAGATTTTCTTAACCAAATTCGTCTTTTTCAAACTAAATTTAGACTTTTTCTAGTCAAATTCAGACTTTTCAAAACCAAGTTTAGTTTTTCTAAACCGAATTGAGGCTTATTCCAAAAAAATTCAGACTTTAGTCAAATTTAGAATTATCCAAGTAAAATTTAGACTTTTCTGAGTAAAATGCAGATTTTTTTAACCAAGTTCGTCTTTTCCAAACCAATTTCAAACTTTTTCCAAAAAAAATCCAGACTAATCAAATTTAGAATTATTCAAGTCAAATTTAGACTTTTCTGAGTAAAATGCAGATTTTCTTAACCAAATACGTCTTTTCCAAACTAAATTTAGACTTTTTCTAGTCAAATTCAGACTTTTCTTAGTCAAATTCGGAATTCTCCCAGTCAAATTCAGACTTTTTCAAGTAAAATTCAGACTTTCTAAACCAAAGTTAGTTTTTCTGAATCAAATTTTGACTTTTTCCGAATAAAATTCTGACTTTCCTAACCAAGTTTAGTCTTTTACAAACCAAATGTGGAGTTTTCTAAACCAAATTTTTACTTTTCTAATAGGGTGTGCTCACGTTTTTTTTTTTTTTTTTTTCGTCTTCTTGAAGAAAACACTTTGAAAAGAATCAAAATTCGGCTCCCACACAAAAATAGAGTTTCCAAAAAATTACAGGTGACTATCAGATTACGAAAAATTATCAAATTACGAAGAATCAAATGTCAAAATATCTGGATATTGTTCAAAATCCGGGTTTCTCCATCTCTGATCTTGATATTCCCACTAATTCCTTACGAAACCCCCAACTTGTATTCTTCCAACGCTCCGTTACATCTGGTTAAATCAGGTTTTTGGTTCTACAATAAAACTTTTTGACTTCGACAAGTTTAGTTGAAGGCGAAGGACCGCGAAAAAGTCACGAAAATAGTTCGGGAAACTGAAATCGGTGAGTCCTCTTCAAAAGGGGATGGCGGAAGTGAAAACAACGTTGACAGTGCTACCAACTTCATCACACCAAAGTCCCACATGTGCTGGTATGTGCATTTACTAGGCGACGTTGGGACAGTATTGGCGGGACCGTAAACTAGTGACGATTCAATGTACCTTTCGGTGCGATATTTAACATCGAAATAATATCTGAAGGCAGTATCGATATCGATAAAATATCGGAAAAGAAAAATATCGATATCAATGATATCGATAGAATATCGAAAAAAATATTGATGACGTCACTAACATCAAATGTTTTTGCATTTTTTTTTTTTTTAAATCAATATCAGTAATATTGATGGAATATCCAAAGAAAAATACTGATTTTAACGTTATCGAATATGTTGTTGCATTTTAGAAAAAATCAATATCACCGATGTCGGTAGAATATTGAAAAAAATATTGATGACGTCACTAATATCGAATGTTTTTGCATTTTTTCATAAATTTCAGTGATATCGATAGAATATCGAAAAAATACTGTTTCGCCTATTTCGAAGATGTTTTTGCATATTTTTAAAAATCAATATCAGTGATATCGATAGAATATTGAAAGTAAAGTACTGATTACACTGATATCAAATGTGTTTTAACATATTTTTTGATCAATGCCAGTGATATCGATGGAATATCGAAAGAAAAATACTGATATCGAATATGTTTTTGCACGTTTGCATCAATATCAGTGACATCGATAGAATATCGAAAGAAAAATATTGATTTCACTAATATCGAATATGTTTTTGCATCTTTTTTTTAAATCGATAAATCGATATCTAAACATAATGCCAGTTTGAATTTTATTCGTAAAAAGTCTGTAATAATACGTAATATAACAAATTAATTCAAAACAAAAATGGCGAACGCGAAATCGAAACGAAAAGAAGTGATGACGATGTCTTGTTCCTCGTCTCATATCGATTATCGAACATGAGGACTTTATGTCGGACATAGCTGGTTTTCATGTTATTTCAACATTGTTGTTTATATGTTGCGTTCATCTTCCGTTTCTATCCGTTTCCCTTCAGTAGTAGATGCTGGAGCGCGGCGCTCCCTTGGCCCATTATTCGAATACTGTGGTTCACAGTGGCTATTTTGAATGCTGTTATTCACAGTTCCCTCCTAGATACTACCTCCATACAAGATCTCACCCTCCTCTCTATCCCCCAACCCGCTCAGGGGTTGATATGAGTCCCTTTCTTGTCGCCTACCCTTTGTGTACTTTTTTAAAATCTTGTATAAAATGACTGAGCACTCCTCTGATCCCAGTTAATGGCTACAGTGGCTTAGGGTTAAATTCAGAATATTCCAACCCAAATTGAGACTTTTCCAAATCAAATTCAGACTTTTGCATTTCAATGTAAATATTCATCATTTCAATATCAAAATTCTCAAATTTTTGTACCATCTTCCTCACCACTGATAAATGCAACTCTGGGATATAAAAACAACTAGTGTTCGATGGACACAGCAGGAGTATAATGTTTTGTGTAGAAAAAACGAAATAATAAAAAAAAAGATTTTTACAATTTCGTATTCCTGTGTTGAATGAAAAACTGTTTTTACCATTATGTTTTTCAATGATCACCTTTAGATACACCAGGAGATGAGTTAAATATCACATTCAGACCGATAACTATTCAAAAATATGATAAATACTGATTTATTCGGGAGGCAGTACTGAGAGAGCGCAGCGCTCCGGGGTCTACCAGTTGCGGAATGAAAAGAGGTCTACCACTGAAGGGTTTATTATTATTTTGCATATTTCAGGAGAAATTGATGAATTACAGTGGGAAGAAGTATAACCATCACAACCGACATTTTACTTCTTTTGATATCATTTTTTTTTTTTTTTTTAATGCATCTCTTATATTTAATTATCTTTTTCAATTCAAAAAATGCGTTTTTTAATATCAATGCATATTCAATTGTAATGAGGAAATGTGAGGAGTTAGAGATCGCTCAAATGCTCAAAATAATACAATTTTGGCGGACAACATGACAAAAACAAATGAATGGTGGACATCTCAAGAAAATAATACTCAGTCTTCTCTCGTGCAAAAGCATTAACTAGAACATACATGAGCTGAGAGGAAAGAGGAAACTCTTTCGGGAAAGGGGCCCCTAGGGGGTTCTTGTCTAGACGTTTAGTATGCAGGGGCCCCTTTCGATTTTTGGTTTGGAAGGCGCTAAGCCGTGGTGGCCCCCACGAGGGCGGCCCGGGGGGCCAGGGGCTGCGCGACCTCCACGATCAGATCCATGCGGGGCCCGTCTTCAGGCTTTACGCCTGAAATATCAATTTTTTCCTTTCAATATTCGATAATATCAATATTCGAAAATATCAATATTTTCCTTTCAATATTCGATAATATCGCAGGAAAAATATCGATACAATTATCGAAAGTACGGAATCGTCACTACACTGCCGTCCTTAGCAAGAAGGGCGTATCTCGGATTTTGGCGATTTTCAGGTTTTTGCATAATATGCAAAAGATATAGATATTATCTAGAATCTTTGGAGTCTTCTGCACCTTATGATACCTCATTCATGTACCTATGGGTACGAAAAGGTACACAAAAACGCTAGTGAAAAAGGGCGTATCTCTGAAATTTCTTGAAATCGTTGAGCGATTAGGCGTATGTCGTTTTTCTTAAGCCTTAAAGGCGGATATCATGCCGAATACCTTTCTCCACTAAGCAAGAAAGCCGCATCTCCTGAGATACGGCTTTTTCGCTTAGCAAAAATTCGAAATCTGGTCAACTTCCAAATCCGACATTCGTACTCCAGCCCAATGGGATTTACAGCACGCGGAAGGAAAACATTTTTTTTTTTTTTTTTTTACTATGTCACACTATTTGGCAATTCAGCCATAAGCGTTCTTGCAGCCCAATAAAGTCCCGCCTTACGATGCCAGCGGGTTTCGTCGTCCGGTGTAGATATCATTCTTGTGTTCTGCAGGGCAGAACATGTGTCCAAATGGTTCGTGTTCATTTCCTCCCCTGACTGGCACAGGGGGCAAAATGGGTCTCTTGCCAGACCGATTCGGTGTAGATGCTTTTGCAAGTAGTCATGACCCGTTGCAAGCCAGAAACATGCTACTGCTACGTGACGTGGTGCAGAGATGGGTACCCTGTTCTCAGGTTCCAGAAGGACAGCCCACCGTCGTCCCTCCGCTTTCTCCTGTATAGCATTGGCAGTCCTAGTTCTCATGGCAGCCTTGATGATCCGTTTTGACCCTCCATATGGGATGGCGAATTCAGGTTGCTCCATTGTTCCGCCCTCTCGTTCCCCTCAATACCAACATGGGACGGCACCCATTGGAAAGCCAGCTCCCTTCCTCGACCAAGGATCGCTGCAACGCTTTTCCTACATTCCATGACCCTGCCGGAATCGGTTGCGCTGTTGGACGTCACGGCTAAAATGGCAGCCATGGAATCAACCAAAATTACAGCAAATGGTTCATCCCGAACCAGCAATTCCTCCAAGGCCATGAGGATGCCTGCGATCTCGCCGTCGAAGTTTGTCGCCACTCTTCCCACCGGGCCACACTTTTCGAAACAGCTGCTGTACACTCCGGCCCCTGCATGAGAGTTCGCACCTCTAGCTGACCCATCGGTGTATATATAAAGCCACTGGGGCTGGGGGAAACGAAAAGCTAGGGCTTCCAGGGTGAGCGCTTTTAGCAGGTTTGCTGGGGTTTCTTCTTTGAGGACTGGCTCAAGAAGGTCCACATAAAATGCCGCGGTTTGTAGTGGATGGGTGCTCCCATGTTCGAGGAACGGCTGTCTGAGTGGCACATCAATTTCGTTGTCTATGGCTATCGTTTCCACTTTCCTTGCAAAGGACCCCTGAGTTATAAGTCGCTGATGGCTGGGCGAGTAATTCTTCCAGTACGGGTCT
Source organism: Apolygus lucorum (assembly GCA_009739505.2). Taxonomy (NCBI): domain Eukaryota; kingdom Metazoa; phylum Arthropoda; class Insecta; order Hemiptera; family Miridae; genus Apolygus; species Apolygus lucorum. The sequence continues at coordinate 6,510,716 of CM019175.2, forward strand.
TCATGCCTTTTTAGCCTTTCACTCAGGGCCAGGGCAAGTTGATCTCTTCGGACTGCCATGGGCTCTATACCAGTTTGCAGCTGCATAGCGGCAATCGGTGTTGAGCAAGCTCCTCCAGAAATGATTCTCAGGGCATTATTCTGGACAAGTTCGAGCTTTTGATTGGTCGTATCGGACGAAGTCACCGAGAGCTCGATGCCGTACTCCATTGTTGGCCTTACGTAGCTCTTATAGGCCAATGACAACACATCCTGATTTGCTCCCCACTTTGTCCCAGCCAACCTTCGAAGGAGCGAAATACGTTTGGTTGCCTTTTCTGCTATCGCATTGGTGTGCTTGGACCAGGATAACCTGCAGTCCATCTTTATACCCAAAAGGAAAACATAGTGAAGTGCCTGGGGAAAATCATGCCTGGAGAGAAAATGAACTTTTGATACGGATTGCAGGTCCTCTAATTAACAGTTCCTTCAAAAAAGTTCCTTTGATGAGTTCTTCTCGAGTTCTTTCACTAATTTAGAGTTCTTTTACTTGTTTTCTTAAAAATGTTAATAAAGTTTTAAATAGCATCATTCACTCATGTGTTTCGTGTTTGTTATTTCTGGTCTAAGTTTGCTTGGTTGCTGTTAAAAGTCATGCTCGGTGGTTTATTAATGATAAGTCACCAAACAAACTGGGCTGGAGGCTCGTCACCGAACTTTTCCATATGATTAAATTTAATAATCTGCGTAAAAAAAAGAAGTAGTGTAGAAACAACTTACGAATCATGTTAAAACCCCGGCTAAAATCTGCTAGGATTTTAGTGCTTGAAATACTTGGAATGCTTAACAAAAAAGGCGTATATCTCGAATTTCACCCTCATTTACTAAGCGGAAAGGGCGTATCTCCTCTAAATTGGAATGATTGGACCTACCGTATGATGTCCCGAAAATGGGGTGAAAGTATAATTAACTGGACGCGAAACTTAAAAAACGAAAAGTGCTTGTACTGAAAATCTTGATTTTCGGAGATGCGCCCTTCTTGCTAAGGACGGCAGTACAGTAAACTGTCAAACTGAAAACAATCCCTTATTCGCGAATACATTGCAAGATGTGATGTTGGCTCCACTGATCAGGCAGTCGTTGAACAAACAAGCGTTATGGAAGAAAAGTCCTCTTATTTGATGAAGTTTCCCAAGACTTAATTGTTATTATCTCCGACTTTTTCTAATCAGAAGCCATTTTCGTTTGATGGCGGACACCGTATTGGCAAAGTATTTCAGTATTAAGAACGTCGGGTGATTGAAACAAGTTGAGCTGTCCAAATCCATCCATTGATCCACTTTATGAAATAAAAACTTATTTACTGAGATTTAAAACTATTCGCTATATTCAGGCTGATTGAGCGGCTTTACTTATCATTATCGTTTTATATCCATTCAGAAGGGATCGTTTTTCGCTCCGCAGATTGGCAGCACTGACGAGGATCCGAGAGAAAGCTTGAAGGAATTCATCACACTCGAAAACCCCGATGGAGTCGACGACGAAGGTAAATTGCTGTTCTTTGGTCGACGAGGTGAAGTTCATGTAGTTGTAAGAAAATGTGCCTTCAGTGTAAGAATTAGCCGTCAAAACAGATTCCAAAATGCACGAATTGAAATCTGCAATAGGAGAGAAATCATGTCACTTTTGTGGGAATCATGTCACTCCTAGCTCCTAAAACAGCGGGAAATTTCCCGCAGAAGGCGCCGCGTCCCCCCTGGTCCCCTCGTTCCTAAAACAGCGGGAAATTTCCTGCAGAAGGCACCCCCCCCCCCCTGGTCCTCTTGTTCCTAAAACAGCGGAAAATTACCCGCAGAAAGCGCCGCCTTCCCATGGTCTCCTAGCTCCTAAAACAGCGGGAAATTTCTCGCACGAGTCGCCGCTGTTCTTTGGTTGACGAGGTGAAGTTCGTGTAGTTGTAAGAAAATGCGCCTTCAGTGTAAGAATTAGCCGTCAAAACAGATTCCAAAATGCACGAATTTCAATCTGCACTAGGAGGGAAATCTTGTCACTTTTGTGGGAATCATGTCACTCCTGGCTCCTAAAACTGCGGGATATTTCCCCGCAGAAGGCGCCGCGTCCCCCGATGGTCCCCTCGTTCCTAACACAGCGGAAAATTTCCCGCAGAAAGCGCCGCCTTCCCATGGTCTCCTAGCTCCTAAGTGCCTTGACACACGTGCGAGTTTTAGACGCTTGACGCCGCGATTGTTTTTCGCAGCGTTAAAGGCGTACTTACCTATGATAGGATTGAAACACACGTGAGGCGCGAAGTGAAAGGTGCGAGTTTTACCCGCCGCGTCAACAAGAGGAGCGAGGGTTTGACGCTTGGTACCTGCTACCCGCCGCGAGCTCGCTTCGGGCAAAAGACGCCTGGCGTTGAAGCAGTACTGAACTGAACATTGTTGGTGACACACCTTCTCGCCAGCGGGTATTTTCTCGCTACTAGTTTTTTATTATCAGTTCGTTATCATGAGTGAGGATTTTGACACTGAGGTATTCATTGATGAGGTGAAAAAATATCCTGAACTGTGGAACGTAGGAGTTGAAGACTACAAGTAAATCATCAAATGAAGAAGTACTCATACGAAAATAGTTTAAGAACTTGGTTTCTTCACTCCATCATCATTGAAGTGAAAGCACCTTTCAAAAGTCGTTCAGAATTGAAGGGATGCACCCAAAATGTCCACCCTTTTTTTATATTTAATAATTTTATAAACGCAATAAACAAACATTTTCTTTTTTTTAAATCTTTGTGCTTCTAGCAGTCTCACAGATGCGAACCATCCTGTTTGATAGGCATACAACGACTGGCCGGTGATAAGCGGGTACTTTAACGCTGCCGTGTGTCGGGAGAGGGATACATGACGCCGCAAGATTTCTCACAACCCTCGCGGCATCAAGCGTCTAAAACTCGCACGTGTGTCAAGGCACTAAAACAGCGGGAAATTTCCCGCAGAAGGCGCCGTGTCCCCCATGGTCCCCTCAATCCTAAAACTGCGGGATATTTCCCCGCAGAAGGCGCCGCCTCCCGCATGGTCCCCTCGTTCCTAAAACAGTGGTAAATTTCCTGCAGAAGGCGCCGCGTCTCCCATGATCCCCTCGTTCCTAAAACAGAGAGAAATTTCCCGCAGAAGGCGCCGCGTCCCCCATGGTCCCCTCGTTCCTAACACAGCGGGAAATTTCCCGCACAAGTCGCCGCGTCCCCCATGGTCCCCTCGTTCCTAAAACAGCGGGAAATTTCCTGCAGAAGGCGCCGCGTCTCCCATGGTCCCCTCAATCCTAAAACTGCGGGAAATTTCCCGCAGAAGGCGCCGCGTCTCCCATGGTCCCCTCGTTCCTAAAACAGCGGGAAATTTCCTGCAGAAGGCGCCTCTTCCCCCATGGTCCCCTCGTTCCTAAAACTGCGGGATATTTCCTGCAGAAGGCGCCCCTCCCTGGTCCTCTTGTTCCTAAAACAGCAGAAAATTTCCCGCAGAAAGCGCCGCCTTCCCATCGTCTTCTAGTTCCTAAAACAGCGGGAAATTTCCCGCAGAAGGCGCCGCGTCCCCATGGTCCCCTCGTTCCTAAAACAGCGGGAAATTTCCTGCAGAAGGCGCCCCCCCTGGTCCTCTTGTTCCTAAAACAGCGGGAAATTTCCCGTAGAAAGCGCCGCCTTCCCATGGTCTCCTAGCTCCTAAAACAGCGGGAAATTTCCCGGAGACGGCGCCGCGTCCCCCATGGTCCCCTCTTTTTACAAACAGCAGTAATATGGTTTGTCCATACTAAACCTTCTTCAACCATGAAAACCCCTTCTTCCCTCATTCCTAAAACTGCGGGATATTTCCCGGGAAAATTTGAAATTAATTTTCTCCAAGTGACTTGAAAAGGTGCCACCACGTGCTACAGTATCGTACTGTATGGTTGATTGTACTAAGGCCATAATATACAGGGTGTCCCCGAAAACGTTCCCCCCCATGCTAAAATCGTCCAGGTAGTGGCAAAAAACAAAAATTTTTTTTGAATCTTCATGATTTCTCCCAAGGATCTCAAATATGACCACGGTGCGCATTGCGCACGTGCGCAATCATGCGCAACGCACACCATCTTCGTTGTTTCAAATGAGACCCCCCCTTTTTTATTGCAGATTCGGATTCTACGTGAAATTTCATGAACATTTCACCCCTCAACCGATTTTTTTTGTTGCGCGCAACCCGCTCAGTGCGCGCTCAAAGATGCGCAACCGCAAGGTTGTGTCAAAATGTGCATGTACGAAGTACCTAAGTGTGACACATGATATTTTAGTATTTTTTTTACGCTGAATCACGTAGTGATGTTAGTTTCTTGATTTTACTGCATTTTTATCAAATTATCGACGAAAAATGAACTTTTAAAAAAGGAAAATTGCATTTTTACTCATTAAGCATCTTCTGTGCCCATCCGTTAACTTCATCCTTGTTAATAAATTGTGGGACATGTTGAAATTTATGTTTTGACATTTTAATAAAACTCTCCGATCGCACGTAATGTATTGCAGTATTCTACAGAACCTTGCTTCATAGCTATCGATATGTAGCTATGATTTTGTTTACTGGTTGAAGCGTTGCATTTTTTGTGATAAAAAAAAAAATGCCGCGAAAAATTCCTTGACCCCCAGCCAAAAGACATATCCATGTCAAAACGATTGTTTATCACACTGGACTCTTTACTAGTAATTTCACAAGGACTCTCTACTTGTAATTTCTCGTGAAAACCCCGTGTCTGCTTGAAAATCTTTTTTCGATTATCTTGGAAAAATGTTTTTAAGTAGACAAGGTGGTTTTGCCCTTAAAAAATGCAATTTTCCTTTTTTTAAAAGTTGATTTTTCGTCAATAATTTGATAAAAATGCAGTAAAATCAAGAAACTAATATCACCACGTGATTCAGCGTAAAAAAATACTAAAATATCATGTGTCACACTTAGGTACTTCGTACATGCACATTTTGACACAACGTTGAGGTTGCGCATCTTTCAGCGCGCACTGAGCGGGTTGCGCGCAACAAAAAAAATCGGTTGAGGGGTGAAATGTTCATGAAATTTCACGTAGAATCCGAATCTGCAATAAAAAATGGGGGGTCTCATTTGAAAAAAAGGAATTTTTGTGCGTTGCGCACGATTGCGCACGTGCGCAATGCGCACCGTGGTCATATTTGAAATCATTGGGAGAAATCATGAAGATTCAAAAAAAATTTTTGTTTTTTGCCACTACCTGGACGATTTTAGCATGGGGGGGAACGTTTTCGGGGACACCCTGTATAATATATAATAACTATATTATAGTTTCTATGGTTTCCTTCCATATTAGTCAACCCAGTTTCGGAGGATTTTTTTTTTTTTTTTAATCGTGAGGCAAATTCCCAATTTTACCACGTTATACTTGTTTCTTTGCGAGTAGTTTCAACTCGTAACCTTCCTCCTTTGGAATATTGTTTACCGTTTCAACGACACACTATTCCTAATTTACGATTTTCTGTTCACTCACTGATGAACAGTGAAATTCATTGTCATAGGTGAAGGGGAAGACGGTCTGCGAGACGGCGACTCGGAATGGACGCCGCCCAAAAAGTTGATACGGAAATCCGCTCCGCCGCCCAAAAAAGTCAAACCTGTGAGTAAACGCCTTCACTTTTTTGAAACGAATTTTCGAAGACGTATTTTTTAATCAATTTTCAGCCATTTTGGTTTATTTTTCTTTTTGAAAATGAATGAATTGAGCTAGATTTTTTTCCAATGGTCGATTCTGCAAGATATTTCCAACAAAAAATGTCTCTTCGCCCAAAAAAGTCAAACCTGTGAGTAAACGCCTTCACTTTTTTTAAACGAATTTTCAAAGACGTATTTTTTAATCAATTTTCAGCCATTTTGGTTTATTTTTCTTTTTAAAAATGAATGAATTGAGCTAGATTTTTTTCCAATGGTCGATTCTGCAAGATATTTCCAAGAAAAAATGTCTCTTCGCCCAAAAAAGTCAAACCTGTGAGTATACGCCTTCGCTTTTTAAACGAATTTTCGAAGACGTATTTTAAATAAATTTTTAGCCATTTTGGTTTATTTTTGTTTTTAAAAACGAATGAATTGAGCTAGATTTTTTTCCAATGGTCGATTCTGCAAGATATTTCCAACAAAAAATGTCTCTTCGCCCAAAAAAGTCAAACCTGTGAGTAAACGCCTTCACTTTTTTTAAACGAATTTTCAAAGACGTATTTTTTAATCAATTTTCAGCCATTTTGGTTTATTTTTCTTTTTAAAAATGAATGAATTGAGCTAGATTTTTTTCCAATGGTCGATTCTGCAAGATATTTCCAACAAAAAATGTCTCTTCGCCCAAAAAAGTCAAACCTGTGAGTATACGCCTTCGCTTTTTTGAAACGAATTTTCGAAGACATATTTTGGTTTATTATTTTCAATAATGAACCTTTGGAATCGACCAAGAAAAAAAATTTTTAACACCTCCTCAAAATTTGATGGTTTACGTTTCAAGGTACGTAGAATCCAAAAATCGAATAAAAATTTGGCCGTCCGTCCGCCGTACGCGGCACTTTTGCCACTTAGCCGACCGATTTTGATGAAATTTGGTATGTAGGCTCCATTTGGGGTCTAGTTGTGCTCCGAAGCTTTTGGTTGATGTAGGTCACTCCTAAGGGTTCCAAAATCAATTTTGAAATTTTTAAAACGCCCTAACTCAAAAAATTTCGATATAAAGGTATTGTTTTTCCTTCAAATTAAGATTCTATAGAATTTTTAGAATTTTTTGAGACCACGCGGAGCTCTGTAGGACAAACCGTTCGCTCCCTACGAAAATTTAAGGGTTTATATTGAAATATATATATATATATAAATCAAAACACGATTGTGAATCGCAAAAGAGGCCTAATCTCCGTTGAAATTAGAGCTGACCGAAATGCGATCGATGGTTGGTGATTTTGATTTTTTCAATTTATTTATTATTTTATTTTTTTTTTCTCTTCATATTGGATGGTTGGTAATTTTGTAGACCAGTGATCTATATAAAAATAATAAACCGTTGTGTAATATTTTGCAGCGTTTTTTTAATCAATTTTCAGCCATTTTGGTTTATTTTTCTTTTTAAAAATAAATGAATTGAGCTAGATTTTTTTTTTTTTTTTTTTTTTTTTTTTTCCAATGGTCGATTCTGCAAGATATTTCCAACAAAAAATGTCTCTTCGCAATTTTCTTTTAACCCCTTGTTTTTTCGAGTAATTGAAATTTAATGAATTTTTTTCGTATGTTGAACCTCGTTTCACAAAAATGATTACAGCTCCCTTATTTTAAGTGGAAATTCAAATCCGATTACACCGTTGAAAAGAGCATTAAATTTCCCATCAGATGAGCAACAACACATATTTTTTAACCTCGCATGTATTTAGATTATTCTAGTCTAAAGTTAAATTTTTGCAATTTTTGAGTTTTGTTGACGAAATTCTCAAGGGATTTGGAAATTTTTTGATCCTGTCACTACTCACTTACGATTTTCATTCGAATTTGAAGAAATTTTCTAGGATTGTTCAGATTAGCGTGTTTTTGGTCCCCTATGAGGGTAGTGAAAGGTACTGAGAGATTGGTGGTCATCTATACATATAATTGGGTTATGGATACGAGGAAGCTATGTGCCACACCCACTTGGCAGACTTTTTTTCCAATTATAAATTGTTAATGGTATGTAGGCTCCATTTGGGGTCGAGTTTTGCCCCGAAGCTTTTGGTTGATGTCAGTCACTTCTAAGGGGTGAAAAAATAGGTTTTGAGATTTTGAAAACGCCCTAACTCAAAAAATTTAGATATAAAGGTATTGTTTTCCCATAATTTCAAGATAGTATTGAATTTGTACAATTTTTAGAGACCACGCGGAGGCTTTTAGGACAAACCGTTCGCTCTCTACGAGAATTTAAGGGTTGCGACTTACGATAAATCAGAAACACGAGTGTGAATCGCATTTCACATTCAGGAAGATTTCAAAGTTGGGCGTTTTGAAAATGTCGACCCTTCAGAAGAGAAAACAACCCGAATCTTGTGGTAGACATAATAGACCCCCAAATGGAGCCAAAATACAGCATTTTTGCAAATGAATTGCAAAAATTTTTAGAGGACTAACGACCGAAAATTGGTCTATTTTGTGTGAAAAAAAAAACAAAAATCATCTTTTACCCCTTTTTCAACTCTTAGAATTAACATGATTTTACACTTGATTACTAAAGACGGTTTTAAACTCCTGTTTTCACACTTTTCAACCAAATCTGAACGACGAATCCCAAAAAAACTTGTAAAAATTGGCGCTTATAAGAGCGAAAACTGACGCGAAGATCAAATTTTCGGTCATTATTCCGCTAAAAACGGATCAAATATTAAAAATGGACAGCACCACGTGAAACAGCGTTGAAAAGTAGTGGAAATCCATGTGCCACACTCGAGGTTTACTAGAATCCACATTTTGCGCAATTTTGGCATTTGGGCAACTTTGCGCCGAAGAAAAAAAAAATCGAAAATTTATGCAATTTTGAGTAGAATTTAAATCAGCAGTTTGAAAGGAGGTTCCCCATTTAAGTATAGTTTTTTCATCAATTTGAAATTAATAGAATTGGAGTTTTAGAATCGAATGAGACCACTGAGAGCTCTGTAGGACCTACCGTTCGCTCCATGTAAGGGTAATTAAATAAATTAATAGTGTTGGGTCTGTATTCACAAGAATCACCAAAGTGACACTTGAAGTCGCACTTCCGAAAGTGATACTTTAGGCCAAAGTGATACTTGAGGAGAAATCGCTATTCACAATCGTTTTTAGTGTAGCTGCTCTTAGTTCAGCTTTAGGTTCAACTGAAAAGGAAATTGAAGGAAAACTGATAAGTCCATCCAAGTTTCCATCTAAATCCGATCGGAAAAACTTCGTAAAACGGCTGTCGAATCGAGCAAAATATACGTACTTCTCGTCAAAACCTACACTGAGGCCGGTAAAGTGTGGTAGGAGCCAAACTTACCCGGAGAGTGTAACTTGACGAAAGTTCAGCTTCGGTAAAGAGCGGCTAAAGTGACCCTTCTTCTAAAGTTTGGTTCGTGAATAGCGTTTTCTCTAAAGTACAGCTTTAAGTGGAGCTTTCAAGCTTCACTTAGTAAAAAGCCCCACTTAGTGCAGTTTGTGAATACGGCTGTTGGTGTTTTAGAATCGAATGAGACCACTAAGAGCTCTGTAGGACCTACCGTTCTCTTCATATAAGGGTAATTAAATAAATTAATAGAATTGGAGTTTTAGAATCGAATGAGACCACTCAGGACCTACCGTTCGTTCCATGTAAGGGTAATTAAATAAATTAATAGTGTTGGGTCCGTATTCACAAAAATCACCAAAGTGACACTTGAAGTCGCACTTCCGAAAGTGATACTTTAGGCCAAAGTGAAACTTGAGGAGAAATCGCTATTCACAATCGTTTTTAGTGTAGCTGCTCTTAGTTCAGCTTTAGGTTCAATTGAAAAGGAAATTGAAGGAAAACTGATAAGTTTTCCATTTAAATCCGAACGGAAAAACTTCGTAAAACGGCTGTCGAATCGAGCAAAATGTACGTACTTCTCGTCAAAACCTGCACTGAGGGCCAGTAAAGAGTGGTAGTAACCAAACTTACCCGGAGAGTGTAACTTGACGAAAGTTCAGCTTCGGTAAAGAGCGGCTAAAGTGACCCTTCTTCTAAAGTTTGGTTCGTGAATAGCGTTTTCTGTAAAGTACAGCTTTAAGTGGAGCTTTCAAGCTTCACTTAGTAAAAAGCCCCACATGGTGCAGTTTGTGAATACGGCTGTTGGTGTTTTAGAATCGAATGAGACCACTAAGAGCTCTGTAGGACCTACCGTTCTCTCCATATAAGGGTAATTAAATAAATTAGTAGTGTTGGAGTTTTAGAATCGAATGAGGCCACTAAGAGCTCTGTAGGACCTACTTCGCTTCCTAAGAGGTTAATTAATATCAATTAGTTGAATTAATTAATGAGCGTTCACTAATTGTTGAAAATTCGCTAAAAAGCGACATTTATTCCAACAGGAGCTGATATCGTCGAACGGAGTGGACTACCTCATCTACACGCACGACCAGCCTCCACAACGAACGCCGCAACCGCAGGTAATGCGAGGGTGGACACAGCTGAAGTGCGATCCTCTCGGTCACTTTGCAGTAGTTATTACGACGATTTGTGGTGCCTGATGAGGTGTCCTCTCTAATCTGTGCTGTCTAGGATGAATGTAGGAAGGTCACGTCCATTGCCCACAGCTGATCCGATTTCCTCCCGATCACTTCAATCAATTCCTAAGAGGTGGAGTACTAGTGATTTGGGCTGCTTAGGAGAGAAGTCTCATCTAATTTGTGCCCTCCAGTATAAACTTTGGAAAGTTACCTCCAGCACAGCTGATCTGACTTCCTCCCGATCCCTTTCAAATGTGCTGGAGCCGGCTGTGTACTAGGTATCAATGCTCTGGCCATCAAGGGAGATAGGTTCGCTTACACAGCTGATCCGGCTTCCACCCGATCCCTTCCAAAGGTGCTGGAGATGGCTTTGTGCAGTTTTAATGCCCTAGGCATTGAGCGAGAGAAGTTTCCTTTCTCACCCAAACAGCTGATTTGATATCCTCCCTATCTCCTCCAAAGATGCTGGAGATAGCTGTGTACCAAATAGCAGTGCTCTGGCTGTATAGGAGACAAGCCTCACCTTCCATTACAGCTGATCTGGCTTCCTCCCAATCACTTCCGAAGATGCCGGAGGTAGCTGTGTACCAAATAACAGTGCTCTGGCCTTATAGGGGAGAAGCCTCGCCTTCCATTACAGCTGATCTGGCTTCCTCCCAATCACTTCCAAAGATGCCAGAGGTAGCTGTGTACCAAATAGCAGTGCTCTGGCCTTATAGGGGAGAAGCCTCACCTTCCATTACAGCTGATCTGGCTTCCTCCCAATCACTTCCAAAGATGCCAGAGGTAGCTGTGTACCAAATAACAGTGCTCTGGCCTTATAGGGGAGAAGCCTCATCTTCCATCACAGCTGATCTGGCTTCCTCCCAATCACTTCCAAAGATGCCAGAGGCAGCTGTGTACCAAATAGCAGTGCTCTGGCCTTATAGGGGAGAAGCCTCACCTTCCATTACAGCTGATCTGGCTTCCTCCCAATCACTTCCAAAGATGCTGGAGATAGCTGTGTACCAAATAGCAGTGCTCTGGCTGTATAGGAGACAAGCCTCACCTTCCATTACAGCTGATCTGGCTTCCTCCCAATCACTTCCAAAGATGTCGGAGGTAGCTCTCTGATTTCAGTGCTTTGGGCTGCATAGGAGAGAAGCCTCGCCCAATTTGTGCTGTTTGATGAATATTACAAAGTTACTCCCATTCTCAGCTGATCCGACTTCCCCACAATCCCTTCCAACGATGCTGTAGGTGGCTGTGTACGATGTATCTTTGCATCACTGCTCAGGGCAGCAAGGGAGATAAGTTTCCTTTCTCACTTGCACAGCTGATTTGATATCCTCCCAATCGCTTCCAAAGATGCTGGAGACGGCTGTGTACCAAATATCAATGCTCTGGGCTGCACAGGAGAGAAGCCTCACTTAATTTTTGTGCCCTCTAGGATGAATATTGCAAAGTTACCTCCATCACAGCTGATCCGACTTCCTCCTGATCCCTTCCATTGGTGCTGTAGATGGCTGTGACCAAATATCACTGCTCTGGGCTACTAGGAGAGATAGGTTCGCTTACACAGCTGATCCGACTTCCTCCCAGTCACTAACTCTGTTCATCACAATATTCGGTTTTCTTCCCAGGTGGTCACCAAAGTCGCAGCACTGCCTCAGCGGCCACCTCAGGCGACCACATCCAGAACAGCGCCGCCTCCTGAAGAAGACGAATTCTCTTGTTTCGCGAGGTTCCTGTCTAAACGGATTCGAGCTCTCAAAGACCCCTACTGGCAGAGGTGAGAAACTGAAAAAAAAAATCATCAAATGGAGGGAAAGTTTTCCTTTATCTCGAAAAATGTGGACGAAACAATGCAATCCTGTCTGTCTGTACGTCTGTGTGGTTGTCTGTCCTTGTGTCTGACTGTCTGTCCCTGCGACTGTCTATCCTTGTGTCTGTCTGTCTGTCCGTGTGACTGTCTATCCTTGTGTCTGTCTGTACGTCCCTGTGGTTGTCTGTCCTTCTGTCTGTCTGTCTGTCCGTGTGACTGTCTATCCTTGTGTCTGACTGTCTGTCCGTGTGACTGTCTATCTTGTGTCTGATTGTCTGTCCGTGTGACTGTCTATCTTGTGTCTGATTGTCTGCCCGTGTGACTGTCTATCCTTGTATCTGACTGTCTGTCCGTGTGACTGTCTATCTTGTGTCTGATTGTCTGTCCGTGTGACTGTCTATCCTTGTGTCTGTCTGTCTGTCCCTGTGACTGTCTATCCTTGTGTCTGTCTGTCTGTCCCTGTCACTGTCTATCCTTGTGTCTGTCTGTCTGCCCGTGTGACTGTCTATCCTTGTATCTGACTGTCTGTCCGTGTGACTGTCTATCTTGTGTCTGACTGTCTGTCCGTGTGACTGTCTATCTTGTGTCTGACTGTCTGTCCCTGTGACTGTCTATCCTTGTGTCTGACTGTCTGTCCGAATGACTGTCTATCCTTGTGTCTGACTGTCTGTCTATCCTTGTGTCTGACTGTCTGTCTATCCTTGTGTCTGTCTATCTTGTGTCTGACTGTCTGTCCGTGTGACTGTCTATCTTGTGTCTGACTGTCTGTCCCTGTGACTGTCTATCCTTGTGTCTGACTGTCTGTCCGTGTGACTGTCTATCCTTGTGTCTGACTGTCTGTCCGTGTGACTGTCTATCTTGTGTCTGACTGTCTGTCCCTGTGACTGTCTATCTTGTGTCTGACTGTCTGTCCGTGTGACTGTCTATCTTGTGTCTGACTGTCTGTCCCTGTGACTGTCTATCCTTGTGTCTGACTGTCTGTCCGAATGACTGTCTATCCTTGTGTCTGACTGTCTGTCTATCCTTGTGTCTGACTGTCTGTCTATCCTTGTGTCTGTCTATCTTGTGTCTGACTGTCTGTCCGTGTGCTGTCTATCTTGTGTCTGACTGTCTGTCCCTGTGACTGTCTATCCTTGTGTCTGACTGTCTGTCCGTGTGACTGTCTATCCTTGTGTCTGACTGTCTGTCCCTGTGACTGTCTATCTTGTGTCTGTCCGAATGACTGTCTATCCTTGTGTCTGACTGTCTGTCCGTGTGACTGTCTATCCTTGTGTCTGTCTGTCTGTCCCTGCGACTGTCTATCTTGTGTCTGACTGTCTGTCCCCGTGACTGTCTATCCTTGTGTCTGACTGTCTGTCCCTGTGACTGTCTATCCTTGTGTCTTTCCGAATGACTGTCTATCCTTGTGTCTGTCTGTACGTCCCTGTGGTTGTCTGTCCTTGTGTCTGTCTGTCTGTCCGTGTGACTGTCTATCCTTGTGTCTGTCCCTGTCACTGTCTATCCTTGTGTCTGTCCGAATGACTATCTATCCATGTGTCTGACTGTCTGTCCCTGTGACTGTTCATCTTGTGTCTGTCTGTCTGTCCGTGTGACTGTCTATCCTTGTGTCTGTCCCTGTCACTGTCTATCCTTGTGTCTGTCTGTCCTTGTGTCTGTCCCTGTCACTGTCTATCCTTGTGTCTGTCTGTCTATCCCTGTGTCTGACTGTCTGTGTGGCTGTCTGTCCTTGTGTCTGACTGTCTGTCCCTGTGAATGTCTATCCTTGTGTCTGTCTGTCCGTGTGACGTTCTGTCCGTGTGTCTATCTATCTGCCTGTCTGTCCGTGGACTGTCTTTTTGTGCATCTCCATATAATCATCCATATAACCAAGTAACGGATACGAGGAAACTATGTGCCACACCCACCTGGCAGACGTAGTTTTTTTTTTTGTTTTTGTTTTTCAAAAATATTTGTTTCTCTGTTAACAGTTGCGCCATCAACGAGATCAACTCGGCTCTCCACAAAGTAGAGATGCGTCGCTACGAGCCCCCGCGGGTGCCTCTCGGGAGCGACTTCTCCGTTCAGACGGACCCCCTCGCCGACCACGTGTCCCACGTCATTTCCCACGTGGATCCCCACCACGTGGAGCAACGGATTGTCGAGGAGATCGTGGAAGACGTCGTCGTGTAATATAAACTCCCCCCCCCCCCCCTCAAAAAACTCAATAAATCGACTATTTTTCGATTCAGTGCGAATAAAACTACAATTTGTTGATTTTGGTTGATTCAAGCCCGTTTAATAGCTTCTCAAAATCACTCGGCAGGCCTCACATCCTGAAATCAGTTGATATCAAATCATTTTTAGCTACTTAAAGACAAAACTGTTACAAAAGGTCTTTTCTCATTCATCAACTAAACTACCAGAGCTGAGAAGTCATCTCGTATATTTCTACATCTGTTTAGAACGAACTGAGATTCTGAAAGTGTCAATCTTCACTTCAAAAGACTCCTCGGCATGAAAATGACTTAGTTCTTCTATCATCCACCAGAGTGGTCTGCACCTCCAAGATCAGGCCATTTGACCGTAAGTCCGCATAGAAAACCTTGTACAAATTAGACACTTTTAAGTACCTAATAAATCGAATAATGTGTAAAGTTCTTCATCATAAATTTTAAAGAGTATATCTGTTTTTTTGTAAATAAAAAGTTTTTTCAAATTAAGTACCCTATTTACGATTTTTTTGCGATTCTCCTCGCTCTACCTTCTTCCTTGCATTGAAAAAACGAACAGTGGGGTTTCTAGACTTGTACGAGTCGGAAATGTCAGCCCTTCTGGTCAATAAATTGAAGAAAAACGTTAATTTTAGCACTTTTTGGGCATCTTTAAGAGAATATTCAAAGAAAATGAAGGTATTGAAGTAGACTCAAAACTTTTACCATGTCCTAAATGATTTTTGTTTGATTTGATTTTTTTTTTTTTTCACTCAAAACCATTTTGGTAGATATTAGAAGATTTCTGAAGTTCCATTCAAAATTATAAATATAGCATTTCTAGGTAGAATTAATCTTTTCATGAAATTTTAAAGGAAAAACGGAGCTATTGGTTTATACTCAAAATTTATACCATGGACTTTTTTATTTATTTATTTATTTTTTCTCCACTCATATCCGTTTTGGAAGATTTTTTATACGATTTCTGAAGTTTTTTCACATTTATAAATAATATACACTTGGTATTTTTGGGTAGAGCTTTTAAGGAAAATGAAGCTACTACAATGGACTCGAAATTTTTACCATGGACTTTTTGATTTTTTATTTTTTTCACTCAAACCTGTTTTGGGACGTACGAGACAATTCCTGATTTTTTTTTCAAAAATTATAAATATACTATTTATAGATAGAGTTAATCTTTTTATGAAATTTTTAAGAAAAATTAAACTATTGCAGTGGACTCGAAATTTATACCATGGACTTTTTTATTTATTTTTTTTTTCACTCAAATCCATTTTGGAAGAATTTAGACGATTTCTGAAGTTTCATTCAAAATCATAAATATACTATTTCTAGATAAAGTTAATTAAATTAAGTTAAATTAATCTTTGTATGGAATTTTAAATGAAAATGAAGCTATTGCAGTAGACTCGAAATGTTTACCATGGCCTTTTTATTTTATTTTTTTTCTTCACAAAACCATTTTGGAAGATTTTAGACGATTTCTGAAGTTTCATTCAAAATTTGTAAATATAGTATTTCTGGGTAGAGTTAATCTTTTCATGAAATTTTTAAAGGAAAATGAAGCTTTTGTAGTCGATATTTTTCTCAATATTTTTACCATGGACTTACGGAATTTATGATTTTTTATTTTTTTCACTCAAAACCGTTTTGGGACATTCTAGACGATTCCTGAAGTTTTTTAAAATATTATAAATATAGTATTTCTAGGTAGAGTTAATCTTTTCATGAAAATTTTAAAGGAAATGAAGCTATTGCAATCGATATTTTTCTCAATATTTTTACCATGGAACTTTTTATTTTTTTCACTCAAAACCGTTTTGGGACATTCTAGACGATTCCTGAAGTTTTTTCAAATATTATAAATATACTATTTCTAGTTAGAGTTAATCTTTTTATGAAATTTTTTAGAAAAACGGAGCTATTGCAGTAGACTCAAAATTCTTATCTTGGCCTTTTTAATTTTTTTTTTTCTTCACAAAACCATTTTGGAAGATTTTAGACGATTTCTGAAGTTTCATTCAAAATTTGTAAATATAGTATTTCTAGGTAGAGTTAATTTTTTCATGCAATTTTTAAAGGAAAATGGAGCTTTTGCAGTCGATCTTTTTCTCAATATTTTTACCATGAACTTACGAAATTTATGATTTTTTGTTTTTTTCACTCAAAACCGTTTTGGGACATTCTAGACGATTCCTGAAGTTTTTTCAAAAATTATAAATATAGGTACTATTTCTAGGTAGAGATCTTTTTATGAAATTTTAAAGAAGAAGCTATTGCAGTAGACTCAAAATTCTTACCATGGCTTTTTTGATTTTTTTTTTTTTTTTTCCACTCAAAACTATTTTGGAAGATTTTAGACGATTTCTGAAGTTTTATTCAAAATTATAAATGTAGTATTTCTAGGTAGAGTTAATCTTTTCATGAAATTTTTGAAGGAAAATTAAGCCATTGCAATCGACCTTTTTCTCAATGTTTTTACCATGGACTTACGGAATTTTTTATTTTTTTCACTCAAACCCGTTTTGAGACATTTTAGACGATTCCTGAAGTTGTATCAAAAATTTTAAATATACTATTTGTAGATAGAGTTAATAATCTTTTTTATGAAATTTTTAAGAAAAATGAAGCTATTGCAGCAGATTGGAAATTTTCACCATGTCCTTTTCTTTCTCCTCTCAAATCCATTTTGGACGATTTCTGAAGCTTCATTCAAAATTAAAAAATTTAGTATTTTTAGGTAGAAAAAATCTTTTCATGATATTTTAAAGGAAAAATGAAGCTATTGCAGTAGACTTTAAATTCTTACCATGGCCTTTTTAATTTTTTTTTCTTCACCCAAAACCGTTTGGGACATTCTAGACGATTCCTGAAGTTTTTTCAAAATAATGAAAATATTGTATTTTTTAGCCAATTTTTAAGGAAGATGAAGCTATCGCAATCAATCTCTTTCTCAATATTTTTACCATAGACTTTTTAATTTTTTTTTCTCACTCAAATCCGTTTTGGAAGTTTTTAGACGATTTCTGAAGTTTTTTCAAAAATGATAAGTTTACTTAGTATTTTTAGGTAGAGTTAATCTTTATCAAAACGAAGCTATTGCAGTAGACTCAAAATTCTTATCTTGGCCTTTTTAATTTTTTTTTTTTTTTTTCTCTCAAAACCATTTTGGAAGATTTTAGACGATTTCTGAAGTTTCATTCAAAATTATAAATATAGTATTTCTAGGTAGAATTAATCTTTTCATGATATTGAAAATGATAAGAAAAATGAAGCTATTTCAATAGACTCAAAATTCTTACCATGGCCTTTTTAATTTTTTTTCTTCACTCAAAACCGTTTTGGGACATTCTAGACGATTCCTAAAGTTTTTTTCAAAATAATGAAAATATTGTATTTTTTAGCCAATTTTTAAGGAAGATGAAGCTATTGTAATCAATCTTTTTCTCAATATTTTTACCATGGACTTTTTAATTTTTTTCTTTCAAATCCGTTTTGGAAGTTTTTAGACGATTTCTGAAGTTTTTTTCAAAAATTATAAGTATAGTATTTTTAGGTAGAGTTAATCTTTATCGAAATGAAGCAATTGCAATGCAATAGACTAGAAAAATTTCCATGAACTTTTTGAATTTTTCACTCCAAACTACTTCCACCAACGTTCATGAATATCGTTCCGGATTCTAGTGGGGAACACGTTCCAAAAGTGAAAAATGCTCGAAATCAATTTCTTGTAGTGGATAGCAAATAGAAACCTCAAAAAACGTGCACGTCATTTGGCACCTACCGAAAATTCTTCGGCTTCAGAAATTGGAGAAATTTGAATTCACCTTCAGACAATGTTGGATGTTCGAACAATTGAACGTCATACGCCTTGAAATTGAAACAGGTGATCGACAATTTCGACTTCTCAAATTCGAGCGACTTGTTTATTCAGGGTTCAATTTTTTTTCAGTGATCAATCAAAAAATTCGTGGGAATTTCCTGAAGAGGATTTTATAAGATTTTTACTGAAAAACTGAGGTGAGTTTTATGAAAATTGCGCCATTTATTTATTTATCAAACTTGGGGGGGGGGGGGGGGGGGGGGTTGAGCGGAATACGGCACCGGTTATTGTTCAGAGCTTCGACTGCCCCGGTACTTGGCGCTGAATTTCTGGGTTTTGTACTAATTTTAGTTATTTTTAAGGCAAGTGTTGGATAGATAAATAGGAGCCGTGAATAGATAGCAAATTACGAGCTGGGAACCTACAACGCCAGTTCTTGGCCAGAGCTTCGACTGCCCCGGTACTTGGCGCTGAATTTCAGGGTTTTGTACTAATTTTAGTTATTTTTAAGACAAGTGTTGGATAGATAAATAGGAGCCGTGAATAGATAGCAAATTACGAGCTGGGAACCTACAACACCAGTTCTTGGTCAGAGCTTCGACTGCCCCGGTACTTGGCGCTGAATTTCTGGGTTTTGTACTAATTTTAGTTATTTTTAAGACAAGTGTTGGATAGATAAATAGGAGCCGTGAATAGATAGCAAATTACGAGCTGGGAACCTACAACACCAGTTCTTGGTCAGAGCTTCGACTGCCCCGGTACTTGGCGCTGAATTTCTGGGTTTTGTACTAATTTTAGTTATTTTTAAGACAAGTGTTGGATAGATAAATAGGAGCCGTGAATAGATAGCAAATTACGAGCTGGGAACCTACAACACCAGTTCTTGGTCAGAGCTTCGACTGCCCCGGTACTTGGCGCTGAATTTCTGGGTTTTGTACTAATTTTAGTTATTTTTAAGACAATTGTTGGATAGATAAATAGGAGCCGTGAATAGATAGCAAATTACGAGCTGGGAACCTACAACACCAGTTCTTGGTCAGAGCTTCGACTGCCCCGGTACTTGGCGCTGAATTTCAGGGTTTTGTACTAATTTTAGTTATTTTTAAGACAAGTGTTGGATAGATAAATAGGAGCCGTGAATAGATAGCAAATTACGAGCTGGGAACCTACAACACCAGTTCTTGGCCAGAGCTTCGACTGCCCCGGTACTTGGCGCTGAATTTCAGGGTTTTGTATTAATTTTAGTTATTTTTAAGACAAGTGTTGGATAGATAAATAGGAGCCGTGAATAGATAGTAAATTACGAGCTGGGAACCTACAGCACCAGTTCTCGGCCAGAGCTTCGACTGCCCCGGTACTTGGCGCTGAATTTCAGGGTTTTGTACTAATTTTAGTTATTTTTAAGACAATTGTTGGATAGATAAATAGGAGCCGTGAATAGATAGCAAATTACGAGCTGGGAACCTACAACACCAGTTCTTGGTCAGAGCTTCGACTGCCCCGGTACTTGGCGCTGAATTTCAGGGTTTTGTACTAATTTTAGTTATTTTTAAGACAAGTGTTGGATAGATAAATAGGAGCCGTGAATAGATAGCAAATTACGAGCTGGGAACCTACAACACCAGTTCTTGGCCAGAGCTTCGACTGCCCCGGTACTTGGCGCTGAATTTCAGGGTTTTGTACTAATTTTAGTTATTTTTAAGACAAGTGTTGGATAGATAAATAGGAGCCGTGAATAGATAGTAAATTACGAGCTGGGAACCTACAGCGCCAGTTCTTTGCCAGAGCTTCGACTGCCCCGGTACTTGGCAGTAAATTTCAGGGTTTTGTACTAATTTTAGTTATTTTTAAGACAAGTGTTGGATAGATAAATAGGAGCCGTGAATAGATAGCAAATTACGAGCTGGGAACCTACAGCACCAGTTCTTGGCCAGAGCTTCATCTGTCCCGGTACTTGGCAGTGAATTTTAGGGTTTTGTCCTAATTTTAGTTATTTTTAAGACAAGTGTTGGATAGATAAATAGGAGCCGTGAATAGATAGCAAATTACGAGCTGGGAACCTACAACACCAGTTCTTGGCCAGAGCTTCGACTGCCCCGGTATTTGGCGCTGAATTTCTGGGTTTTGTATTAATTTTAGTTATTTTTAAGACAAGTGTTGGATAGATAAATAGGAGCCGTGAATAGATAGTAAATTACGAGCTGGGAACCTACAGCACCAGTTCTCGGCCAGAGCTTCGACTGCCCCGGTACTTGGCGCTGAATTTCAGGGTTTTGTATTAATTTTAGTTATTTTTAAGACAAGTGTTGGATAGATAAATAGGAGCCGTGAATAGATAGCAAATTACGAGCTAGGAACCTACACCAGTTCTTGGCCAGAGCTTCGACTGCCCCGGTACTTGGCGCTGAATTTCAGGGTTTTTTACTAATTTTAGTTATTTTTAAGACAAGTGTTGGATAGATAAATAGGAGCCGTGAATAGATAGCAAATTACGAGCTGGGAACCTACACCAGTTCTTGGCCAGAGCTTCGACTGCCCCGGTACTTGGCGCTGAATTTCAGGGTTTTGTACTAATTTTAGTTATTTTTAAGACAAGTGTTGGATAGATAAATAGGACCCGTGAATGGATAGCAAATTACGAGCTGGGAACCTACAGCACCAGTTCTTGGCCAGAGCTTCGACTGCCCCGGTACTTGGCGCTGAATTTCAGGGTTTTGTACTAATTTTAGTTATTTTTAAGACAAGTGTTGGATAGATAAATAGGAGCCGTGAATAGATAGCAAATTACGAGCTGGGAACCTACAACACCAGTTCTTGGCCAGAGCTTCGACTGCCCCGGTACTTGGCGCTGAATTTCAGGGTTTTGTACTAATTTTAGTTATTTTTAAGACAAGTGTTGGATAGATAAATAGGAGCCGTGAATAGATAGCAAATTACGAGCTGGGAACCTACACCAGTTCTTGGCCAGAGCTTCGACTGCCCCGGTACTTGGCGCTGAATTTCAGGGTTTTGTACTAATTTTAGTTATTTTTAAGACAAGTGTTGGATAGATAAATAGGAGCCGTGAATAGATAGCAAATTACGAGCTGGGAACCTACAGCACCAGTTCATGGCCAGAGCTTCATCTGCCCCGGTACTTGGCGCTGAATTTCAGGGTTTTGTACTAATTTTAGTTATTTTTAAGACAAGTGTTGGATAGATAAATAGGAGCCGTGAATAGATAGCAAATTACGAGCTGGGAACCTACAGCACCAGTTCTTGGCCAGAGCTTCATCTGTCCCGGTACTTGGCAGTAAATTTCAGGGTTTTGTACTAATTTTAGTTATTTTTAAGACAAGTGTTGGATAGATAAATAGGAGCCGTGAATAGATAGCAAATTACGAGCTGGGAACCTACAACACCAGTTCTTGGCCAGAGCTTCGACTGCCCCGGTACTTGGCGCTAAATTTCAGGGTTTTGTACTAATTTTAGTTATTTTTAAGACAAGTGTTGGATAGATAAATAGGACCCGTGAATAGATAGCAAATTACGAGCTGGGAACCTACAACACCAGTTCTTGGCCAGAGCTTCGACTGCCCCGGTACTTGGCGCTGAATTTCAGGGTTTTGTACTAATTTTAGTTATTTTTAAGACAAGTGTTGGATAGATAAATAGGACCCGTGAATAGATAGCAAATTACGAGCTGGGAACCTACAACACCAGTTCTTGGCCAGAGCTTCGACTGCCCCGGTACTTGGCGCTGAATTTCAGGGTTTTGTACTAATTTTAGTTATTTTTAAGACAAGTGTTGGATAGATAAATAGGAGCCGTGAATAGATAGCAAATTACGAGCTGGGAACCTACAACCAGTTCTTGGCCAGAGCTTCGACTGCCCCGGTACTTGGCGCTGAATTTCAGGGTTTTGTACTAATTTTAGTTATTTTTAAGACAAGTGTTGGATAGATAAATAGGAGCCGTGAATAGATAGCAAATTACGAGCTGGGAACCTACAGCACCAGTTCATGGCCAGAGCTTCATCTGCCCCGGTACTTGGCGCTGAATTTCAGGGTTTTGTACTAATTTTAGTTATTTTTAAGACAAGTGTTGGATAGATAAATAGGAGCCGTGAATAGATAGCAAATTACGAGCTGGGAACCTACAGCACCAGTTCTTGGCCAGAGCTTCATCTGTCCCGGTACTTGGCAGTAAATTTCAGGGTTTTGTACTAATTTTAGTTATTTTTAAGACAAGTGTTGGATAGATAAATAGGAGCCGTGAATAGATAGCAAATTACGAGCTGGGAACCTACAGCACCAGTTCTTGGCCAGAGCTTCGACTGCCCCGGTACTTGGCGCTAAATTTCAGGGTTTTGTACTAATTTTAGTTATTTTTAAGACAAGTGTTGGATAGATAAATAGGACCCGTGAATAGATAGCAAATTACGAGCTGGGAACCTACAACACCAGTTCTTGGCCAGAGCTTCGACTGCCCCGGTACTTGGCGCTGAAATTTCAGGGTTTTGTACTAATTTTAGTTATTTTTAAGACAAGTGTTGGATAGATAAATAGGACCCGTGAATAGATAGCAAATTACGAGCTGGGAACCTACAACACCAGTTCTTGGCCAGAGCTTCGACTGCCCCGGTACTTGGCGCTGAATTTCAGGGTTTTGTACTAATTTTAGTTATTTTTAAGACAAGTGTTGGATAGATAAATAGGACCCTCGAATGGATAGCAAATTACGAGCTGGGAACCTACAGCACCAGTTCTTGGTCAGAGCTTCGACTGCCCCGGTATTTGGCGCTGAATTTCTGGGTTTTGTACTTATTTCGAGCCTTCCTTGTGCCACAACTGGTGCATCCATATTTGGCTCATATCGGTTTTAATGAGAACAACTAAAATATTTAGATCATGGCTTGGTGAGGTTTGAACTTAAGGCACCAGTTCTTGGCCAGAGCTTCCTTTGCCTTGGTACTTGGCAGTGAATTTCAGGGTTCATGCTAATTTTTGTTGATCTTCTCAAGACAAGAAAGTATTATAAAGATATCAAGGAATCGTGAATTGATGAGCATTTTACGTGCCGGGAACATACAGCACCAGTTCTTGGCCAGTGCCCTCCTTGTGCCACAACTGGTGCACATATATTTGGCTCTTATTATAGGGTTTTTTGCTTATCTATAATACTAAAATGAGTAGGGATTTCTTGTCTATCCTACCCTATGAGCTGGGAACCTACAGCACCAGTTCTTGGCCAGAGCCCTCCTTGTACCACAACTGGTGCACTCATATTTGGCTCTTATTATAGGGTTTTTTGCTTATCTATAATACTAAAATGAGTACCCTATGAGCTGGGAACCTACAGCACCAGTTCTTGGCCAGAGCCTTCCTTGTGCCACAACTGGTGCATCCATATTTGGCTCATATCGGTTTTAATGAGAACAAGTAAAATAGGTGGATCTTGACTTGGTGAGGTGTGAACCTATAGGCACCAGTTCTTGGCCAGAGTTTCCTTTGCCCCGGTACTTGGCAGTAAATTTCAGGGTTTATAGGGTGATAGGGTTTCTGGCCTATCTGGAATAACTAAAATAGGTAGTACTTGGCTTGGTGAGGTGTGAATTTATAGACCCAGTTCATGGTCAGAGCTTCATCTGCCCCAGTACTTGGCAGTGAATTCAGGGTTTATGCTAATTTTGATGTTTTTCTCTAGACAAGTATTATATAGATATCTAGGAATCGTGAATTGATAGACTTCACGAGCTGGGAATCTACAACACCAGTTTTTGCCCAGAAAGTTCCTTGTACCACAACTGGTGCACCCCTACTAAGCGCTTGATTTCTAGGTGAGAATTATCAAGATCTTGTCGATTATCCAGTTTCTTGGTGTCGTTTTTCAGTTCCGACATGCTTTTTCGGGCTTTACTGGTCGTTTTGGCGGCGTCAGAGTCACTCTCTGTACCCAGCAAGTCTTTTCTTCATCACGTGGACTTCCCAGGTAAAATAATTTCGTTTTAAGGTCCCACTTTTGGGCAGGTAGGTACCTAAACAGAGAATGGGTACAACTACGTAGATAGGTACAGGTATTTGGGAGGTCGCCCAGGACTACCCAACGCCCCTTTAAAATAACCACCGCTTGATGTACGAGCCACAGGGATCTCGGGTGGAGATACCGCGGAGGACTCCTGCCGAGATCCCCAGCCCGAGTAATTCCGTGGTACTCTTTGGGCCCAAAACGTTATTGGCTGCCTCGCAATTTAGCTCGGATATTGCTTGCCTTAGATCATGTCTGTTATATTTGCTCAATATACCTCGCTGGGTCAGCTTCATGTTTGGGCTGGCCAATCTGGCTTAAGGCAGACCCGTCAAGCTTCACAGCTACCATAACCGGCATCTTGCCCTGATTGCTTGGCACGTGATACTACATTTCTCTCTCAAAATCCCAGCTTGTGGATGACGAAGCTTCTGCCAGCTTGGCAACTGCATCATGTTAGATGCAGCCATCGTGAGTTCATGGACATTCCTGCCACCATGGTAGAGATTTTACTGAAATGCGAATATCTCTTGTACGCCTCACCAGGGAATCCACCCTAACAATGTGAAAGTTTCAGTAATTGCCAATGACCTCAGAGGCCCACTCCATCCATTGAGAGGAGATAGGACTGTCAGGGGTCTTTCCCATCTACCGATTCATGTAGTGCAGAAGCTAAGTCAGCAAATAAGCTGGGTTTTAGGGGAGGTTTGGAAAAGTTGATGGAGCTCAAAGCCAAGATCAGCAGCAGTATGGGCGACCTCCTAGTCCCTGGAGGGCTACCAGGTAGAGGTAGTTTTTATAGGTACCTACCGCTCCTGAAGAGGAATCTCATACTAGATCTAGAGAGCAGAGCATATGGGTGCTCTCGTAGGTACACACCGTCCCACCAAACCCACACACCTCATTCTGTCAGGAATCTCAATGCAGATGAAGTTAGAACTAGCAAAACCACACAATTTGACAGGAATTGGGCGTTTCTCGTCTGATTTAACTAATTCCTATGGTGTTGAACAGGTAAGATCGAAGTAGACGGTAACAAGACAGAACATGTTTCTAACGGGGATGTGGCAATAGATGCAACTTCATCAGCTGCAATTTCTGCAGCAGGTAGTCCTGCGTTGACGATCACCACTGCAAAATCCAGCCCGAAACAGGACGTGGATACAATTATACCATCAAGCCGTCAGATTCGTAGCATCGAGTCAGCCCCAGAGCCTCTGAACAGTTCTCAAGCTAGTTCTGTCGGAGATGGAGTCATATCTACAGAACCAGCTGAAGTTGATGCTCCCTCAAAATCTACGAATTCGGACGGACTATCCAAAGAACGCCTAATCCGCAGCATTTTGGAGCAGGCTGATATGTCTGTGGATGCTGACAAACAGTCGACGAATCCTGCAAAATGTCAATGCCCTTCGGCCGAATGCTCCGGTAAAGTCTCCTTCACTGCAAAAACTTTGGCGAAGTGTAGACTAATGGATTCAACAAAAGATACTGCACCAACCTCAGCAAAATCAGTGTCAAAAGAGGGATCAGTTGACACAATTGAGCCATCAAGTCGTCAGATTCGTAGCATCGCTGATTCAGCCTCTGAGCCCCCAAGCAGTTCTCAAGCTAGTTCTGTCGGTGATGGAGTGATATCTACAGCACCTGCTGAAGTAGATGCTCCCTCAAAATCCACGAATTCAGATTCACTAACCAAAGAACGTCTAGCTCGCAGCTTATTGGAACAGGCTGGCTTGTCTGTGGATGCTGACCAACAGCCTACCGTTGCCGCAAAATGTCAGGTGCCCTTCGGGCGAATGCTTTGGCGAAGTTTGTAGGATTACGAACTCAACAAAAGATGCTGCTTTGACTTCAACCGCAGCAAATTCCATTTCAAAACAGGAATCTGAGGACTACAATTGTTCCATCAGTTCGTCAAATTCGTAGCATCTCTGAGTCACCCTCAACCAGTTCTCGAGTCAGTTCTTCAGGCGACGTCACATCGACAGCAACTGTAGTTAATGCGCCAACAAAACCCACAAATTCAGATGTTCTATCTAAGGAACGCCTTATCCGCAGTATTTTGGAGCAAGTTAACTCGTCCGTGGATGCTGACAAACTCCTAACAAGCCCCACTAAAGATGCTGATGTGGTGAATTCAACTGTTGTCCCCACTGTTGCTCCAAAGGTGGATTTGAAGCCAAGCTTGCCGGAAGCAAACGTTGGAACCAGCAACGATGAATCAACTGACAAATCTCCAGCTAGTAACGAGACAGAAAGTGCAAAAGCATCTTCAGTTGTCTCCAGCGATGCTGCAGCAAGCGGAAACTCGTCTTCCAATAATACGACATCCAACAATGACAGCAATGGATTTCAGGGAGATCCTGCTTCAACTGAAACTGAGCCCCCTGTGGAAACTGAAGAGTCTCACATTATGATAATCAAACCACGTCCAGTTCGTTCTGTTCAAGATTTTGCTCCAAATCAACCCACAATTGAACCTAATTCCAGCAAGCCATCAGACGTTCCATCAGGTCTGAATCTTCTTTGGTAATCCAATCCAGCCAATAGTTTTCTGTATTGTTGCTAAATGGTGTCATTCTCTGCATTAGGACAACAAAGTTCTCCACATTGATATGTTGACAAGTTATCTTTGTAGTTTCTCAGTGGTCTCATCTATGCTTTTGTATATCTGTCTGTTTTTTCAGTTTTGAAATCATCCTCATTGGGAAACAGTTCAGAGGTGAATCAAACACGTCCTAAACGATCTCCACAGATGTACGAACATGCTACTGAAGAGGTTGTGGTAGAAGAGTCAACGACGATCAAGATGGCCAACGATACGCCCGAGGGTTTCATGGCTGATCAGACGCTTTTGGAGCGGTCGAGAAGGTTGTACGTGCGAAGCGTCGATTCGAAATTGGAAGAGTCCGATTCAACTGAGAACAAGACGAAACCTGTTTCCGAGTCTGTCGTTCCTACTGAAAAACAGGAACAGGGAGTTAAGAGAATCCGCCGCCATGAGGTCATTAATGCAGGATATAATTGAATCAGTGAGAATGACAACAGTAGGTACATGTCCCCAATCAGCTTATCGAGATATCAGGTGTCAGGTGGTATAAGTCCATGGACTCCTACTGTTTTTTCCCTCAATCATTTTCATTTAGGCTCTGTTCAAGCTTACCGAGTGTGGTTAGCATACTGCTCTTGTGCTCAACGCGTAGTTCTACTGGTTACAACCTACAAAAAGCCATTTTTCAACAATCGTCAAAAATGGACTTGTACTGTTTTTATTCTCATCGATTCAATTGAGTGATTGATTTTGCTTTAGAGAAAGCCTTTCATGTAAGCATTCCAACTAGAGTAAGAAAATTGTTATTTGTAGGTTGGAAATAACAATGAGGGATCCGCTATTCATCAGCAGCCTCTCAGTGCACCAGACAAAGCCTCAAAGACTACAAACGGTCAAGCCGATACAGCACAGGCTCCTGCATCAGCTGATACTCCACATTCGCCTGACAAAAGCCCATCCAATGGTTCAATCAATGAACTGCCAGAAGTTACCTTGCCAGCCGATGAAAGCTACTCCACCGACAGGGAGCTGACGGGGACCAAATACGTTCGCAGCAAACGAGATAGCGCTGAACCTCTTGAAAGCAATAAGGCAGCTAATCTGAGCACTGGTAAGTCCCAAATCATACTCCAAACGACAATTTGAGCAAACTGTTCGTTAGTCAGGGATTTACAACCCTAGGAGGCCCAAATGAAGAAAAGGAGGTGAAAAATTGGGGTTTCAGAGATTTTTACGGGTATTACCGTCATAATCATAGTAATATTACGGTATATTCAGATTCAGCACGAAATTTGTTGATATAGGTAAGTTAAAAATTCCAGAAATTGAAAATTCACACTCAACATGTGAAGGTTGAGGAAATTCTTGGGGAATATCAAGCAAAATGTCGAATTTTAGCTTCTTGAGTCCAACAGGATCGAATTTAGCTCACCCAGCCGATTGTTGGGGGGGGGGGGAACTCAGTTGTTTGTTATTCTGGATCAGCAGTCTTAAATAGATGCGAAATTTCAGCTTCTTGGGAACACCTATAGCATAATTATCCCATACAGCTGATCACGGAGGAGCTGTTATTTTTTACTCTCCCCTGAGAAGCTTCCTGGTGAAATTCAGTTCCATGGAGCTACCTGGATTGAGCTACGCTCACAGCCACTCAGGATGGAGCTCAGTTTGTCATTCACAGTCTGCAGCTAAAGGCTCCCTTAGGAAATGATTAACCAAATCCAAGGTTAAACGGCGTTTTCTAATATTTTCCAGGTGAGAAACCAGTAAAAGAAGCCGCAGACAGTACTGGAGTCTCCAAACAAGCCCAGCCCAGTCTCTCCTCTAAGCCATCCATGGAGCATACAGCTTCAAAACGATCTGCCAATACCGAGAATGCAACCTCCAGCTCTGGTGGAAATGCGACTAACTCGAGCGTTGCTCCAAATTCTGGTAAATTACCTGCAAATACATCGAAAATGGCCGTAAATTTGGCGCAAAAACCCAAAATAGTAGTGGTTTCAAAAGGTGCGTTGAATGCAACTTAGTTGAATGAATGAATGAAAATGGACTTTTATTTCTTACAAAAAATAATATCAGATACTTCTCTAGATGCTAATAATAATTTACTGTTGGGCGAGCTTATATTAAAAGTTGAATTGCTGCACTAGTTGGAATCGAAAAATCCACGCCTCACGACAAAAACTGGCTATCTGGACGAAGTTCGGCTGCACAAGTCTCCTCGTGAACTCTTCTCGTGACATCTGACCCACCCCACTCCATTTTTCCCGGATTGCATTTTAAATTGGGCATTTAGCCAGAAAGTGGAAGATGTCTTCCACCTCGTTCAAATTGCAGAGTGAGCAGCGTTGGGCAAGCGGTGAACGCCAGGGCTGGAAATTCAAATATATCAGGCCTCCTCTCGCCTTGAACACCCATCTGGCCTGGGTCAGGTCGAGACATCCATTGTAGTCCGGTAGGGGGGTCAGCGTAACTTCCCGGTAATGACAGTGGAACTGCGAGGCCTCAATCCTAGCTCTCAAGTCCTCCCTCTCTCTAAGCTGCAGTGTCTCGAACATCCGCTCCCACTGGCTCCTCCAAACCCGCCTGTTCTCTGCACTGAGCTCGATCCCCACTTGAGTGGCCAGCTGTTGCCAGTCTATAAACCAAGAGCATCGCTGTCTGATGACCTCTTCCTCCATCACTCGAGGCAGCCTGCCCTGAGGGAGATTGAGTGCTCTGAGCACATATTTCACGTGAATCCTCAGAGCCTGCAAAAACATGGAAGCTTTACCTGTTTCATAGGTGAGCATGTAGAGAGGCGTATTATGCGGCAGCCCAAACAACCTCCTGGTAAAAACGTATTGACATCTCTGTGCCTGTAGATACCTCTTGAATCCCCAAACCTGAGCGAATGCAACTTATTTTATGTTATTCAGCTCCAGCTGATCAGGGAGGAGCTCAGTTATTTGTACTGAGCATTCTCTGAGGAGCATCCTGGTGAAATTCAGCTTTATGGAGCTACTTGGAGTGAGCTGAGCTCCCAGCGACTCAGGAAGGAGATCAGTTTGTCATCCACACTCTGCAGCCTAAGACACACACTGCTTTAGGAAATGAACAACCAAATCCAAGTTTAAATTCCGCTTTATAATATTTTTCCAGGTGAAAAACCTCAAAAAGAATCTGCTGACAGTAATGGAGTCTCCAAACAAGCCCAGCCCAGTCAATCCTCTAAGGCATCCATGGAAAATCCAGCTTCTAAACGGTCTGTCAATACCGGGAATGCAACCTCCAGCTCTGGTGGAAATGCGACCAACTCTAGCATTGCTTCAAATTCTGGTAAATTACCTGTAAATACTTTGCAAATGAAGGTGCATTGAATGCAACTTAGTTTTTCTTATACAGCTCTTGAGAGGTTCGTTGAGGAATTCAGCTTAGTGAGGCAACCAGGAGCATAACTAGCTCATCTAGATGATCAGGGAGGAGCTCAGTTATTTGTACTGAGAAGGAGAAGCTTCCTGGTGAAATTCAGCTCCATGGAGCTTCCTGGAGCGAGCTAAGTTCCCAGCCACTCAGGAAGGAGCTCAGTTTGTCATCCACAGTCTGCAGCCTAAGACAGGCTTAGGAAATGAAACAAAATCCAAGGTTTAACTGCGTTTTCTAATATTTTTTTCAGGTGAGAAACCTGTAAAGGAAGCTGCAGACAGTACTGGAGTCTCCAAACAAGCCCAGCCCAGTCAATCCTCTAAGGCATCCATGGAAAATCCAGCTTCAAAACGATCTGTCAATACCGGGAATGCAACCTCCAGCTCTGGTGGCAATACGACCAACTCGAGCATTGCTTCAAATTCTGGTAAATTACCTGAGAATACTTTGCAGATGGCCATCAATTTGACGAACAAACCCAAAATAATTGTTTCGAAAGGTGCGAATGAACGTAACTTACATTTTCTCATACAGCTCTTGAGAGGTTCGTTGAGGAATTCAGCTTAGTGAGGCAACCAGGAGCAAAATTAACTCATCCCGATAATCAGGGAGGAGCTATTCTTCGTACTGGGTAGCCCCAGAGAGAGGAAATTCAGCTCCATGGAGATACCTGGAGCGAGCTTGGATATCCGAGCTGCTCTGGAAGGAGCTCAGTTTGTCATTCACACACTGCCTTAATCTCCGTTTAAACCGAGTTTTCTAATATTTCCAGGTGAGAGACCTCTAAAAGAAGCTGGAGTCTCCAAACTAGCCCTGCCCAGTCAATCCTCTAAGGCATCCATGGAAAATCCAGCTTCAAAACGATCTGTCAATACCGGGAATGCAACCTCCAGCTCTGGTGGAAATGCGACCAACTCGAGTGTTGCTTCAAATTCTGGTAAATTACCTGAGAATACTTTGCAAATGGCCGTCATTTCGACGAACAAACCCAAAATGGTTTTGAAAGGTGCGATGAATGCTCCTTAGTTTTTCTTATTCAGTTCTTGAGAGGTTTGCTGATAATTCAGCTTAGTGAGGCTACCAGTAGCATAACTAACTCATCCAGCTGATCAGGGAGGAGCTGTTCTTCGTACTGGGTAGCCCCAGAGAGAGGAAATTCAACTCCATGGAGATACCTGGAGCGAGCTTCGATATCCCAGCCGCTCTGGAAGGAGCTCAGTTTGTCATTCACACACTGCCTTAAACTCCGTTTAAACCGAGTTTTCTAATATTTCCAGGTGAGAAACCTCTAAAAGAAGCTGGAGTCTCCAAACTAGCCCTGCCCAGTCAATCCTCTAAGGCATCCATGGAAAATCCAGCTTCAAAGCGTTCTGTCAATACTGGGAATGCAACCTCCAGCTCTGGTGGAAATGCGACCAACTCCAGTGTCGCTTCAAATTCCGGTAAATTGCCCGCGAATACTTCACAAATGGCCGTCAATTCATCGAACACAACCAAAATGGCGGACTCGAAAGGCGCGACGGATCCAACTTCGACGGGAAAGGCCGGAAAGGTCCATCATGGGCCAGAAATCACCCATCGGAAGTTCATTCATCTTGATTCGGAAACGACTTCTTCTAGAAGTGAGTTACCTGATACTTGACAGTACGTAGTCGCAATCACGCCCAAACAGCTGAACCAACTTTCATCACACTTGAAATCATCGTACATTGTCCCACATTTTGTCTCCTACTGTAAAGACATCATTCTGTTGTAGTGTCAGACTTTTTTTAGATACCAGCGCTCCTGGTGGTGATTGGAGTAATCTAGCCACTCCGTGTTTCGATGCTTGACAATCACTCATTCATTCTAACACCATCAAAACTGAAAATGTTCCGAAAGCTCTGAATGCAAATTGTCAGTGAATATTAAACGAGCAGAATAGGATATTTACATGGATTACCTAGGTTAGCATGATTTCTGAAGACACCTTGAATATGTAAGCCCTAGTGATCATACTTTTTTCAGATGAGGGGAAAATCAAGAGGAAAGAACAGGCTTCGAAAGAGCAGGAGAACAGACGGTTGGGCGACTATGAAGACAGATCTTCGAGAGATGAACCTGGAAGTGAGTTTTCCCCTTATATTTTGACTATACTTAATTCAGTTATTTGAGTAGTTCACGTTATTTGGCTTAACTAGCAACGCTCAAACAGCTGAACCAACCACGTTCTAATAGCTGAAAATGTTCTGCTTCATTCTGCTTAACCAGCATCACCCTAAAGGCTGAACTAACAACGCTCAGCTGAACTAGACATGCCCATATGGCTGAAATCTCACTTATTTGGCTGAACTAGCAGCGATCAAAGAGCTGGACCAATCCATGTTTAAATAGCTGAAATCTTTCTCATTCTGCTGAATCATCGTCGCCCAGAAGGCAGAACTAACAATGCTCAGCTGAACTAGACAGGCCCAGAGGACCTCCTCTTAGAATGGTGTTGCGTGGAGGTCCCAGAGCAGCTAAGCAAGCAAGACGGCAGGAGTACCACCGGGTTCAGAGTTTGTGGAGGAAGCATAGCGCACGTGTAGCTGCGGAGGTACTGGAGGAGCCTGGGGATGATCAAGTTCAACCCCCTCTCCAGGAGTTTGTGGATTTCTGGGAGCCGCTTTTGAGTGCTCCCAGCCACGACCCTGGGGAGCGAGTGGTTCCCCCAGTGATTCCTTATGCATCATCATGTGTTCACCGGTGCTACTTGACGAGGTACACAAGTGCCGTGTCAAGAATTCCACTTTCGCTGAATTTGATGGTGTTTCTGCCCGTTGTTGGAATAAAGCACCAAAGACGATTAAGCTGCTCATCCTCAACCTACTCCTCCTTGCGAGAAGACCCCCTGAAAGCGTTAACCCGTGCCCGAACAGTGTTCATCCCAAAGAAAGGGGGAAGTGGGCCTGGAGGCTATCCACCGATCTCTGTATCCTCGGTAGTCTTCCGCCACTTCCAGAAAGTACTGGCATCTCGCCTCCAGGTGGCTGGTGTCATTGGTGACGTCCAGAGAGCGTTTTGGCTGGCAGATGGCACAGCGGAGAACCTTACAGTTCTCCAAACTGTCATCTCGCTGGCCCGTATTAAACGCCCGCAATTACATCTCGCCGCTCTAGACGTCACCTTGCCCTGACCAATTGTCTTCGTGGTATCGGGGCCCCATATTGATGTGGCCTGTCTGTACCATGAAGGCGTGACGGTCCTAGAGGCAGGAGGTGAGGTGTCAGGGGATATACAGATTGGATGTGGGGTACGCCAGGGGATCCCCTATCACCACTCCTCTTCAACCTGGTCGTTGATATGGCCTTGGGTAAGCTGCCCACAGAAGTAGGTTTGACCTCGCCCCTGGGGTGCGAGTAGGAGCATTGGCTTTTGCCGATGATGTTATCCTACTCGCAGAAACCCGCGAGGGCTTGCAGATCGCCCTCAATGCATTTGCTAAGCAGCTAGCCAGGTGTGGACTTGTGGTCAACCACAATAAATGCGGGTCGGTCTCCTTGGTCCCGTCGGGTCGCCAACATAAGGTGAAAGTTGTGGATGGGGGTTTTGTCGTAGGACAATCCCCCATTCCATATCAATCCGTGTTGGAGGTTTGGCGGTACCTTGGAGTCGACTTGATGGGGGTGGCCACTATTACTGCCAGCCGTGTGGACCTTGGTAGAGCGCTAGCTCGCGTTACCAAGGCTCCATTGAAGCCACAGTAGAGGCTGCGCCTCCTCCGCACGTACTTACTGCCGAAGCTAACCTATGGGTTAGTCTTTGGTAGGCTTACGTCAGGGAGGCTGCAGGAATTAGATCGTGAAGTACGCTATGCTGTGCGCTCTTGGCTGAAATTCCCACCTGGTGTCCCAAGTGCCTATGTTCACGCACCGGTCAAATCTGGTGGGCTCAGTATTGTGTCCCTTTCAGCGAGCATCTCTTCTCTGCGCCGCCAGCGCCTGCTAGCCCTTCAGGGGTCGAGCTGGGAGGTCGCCCGTGTTGCTGCTGATCTTGATTTTGTCAGGCACCAGTTAGCATGGTGCGACCGAGCAACACCATCTGCTCCAAAACTCAGTTCCATATGGCTGAAATCTCGCTTATCTCAAACAGTTGTACTAGTAACGCTCAAGCGGCTGAACTTGCTATGTTCAAACAGCTGTACCAACCACTTTCAAATAGCTGACATCTTACCCATTCAGCTGAACCAGCGTCACTCAAAAGGCTGAACTAACGACGGTCAGTTGAACAGGCCATGCCCATATGGCTGAAATCTCACTTGAACAGGTAGGTGTTGCTCAAATGGCTGTACTAGCAACGCTCAAGTGACTGAACTAGCAACGCTCAAACAGCTGTACCAACCACTTTCAAATAACTGACATCTTACCCATTCAGCTGAACCAGCGTCGCTCAAAAGGCTGAACTAACAGCGCTCAGTTGTACAGGCCATGCCCATACGGCTGAAATCTCACTTGAACAGGTGTTGCTCAAATGGCTGTACTAGCAACGCTCAAGTGGCTGAACTAGCAACTTTCAAACAGCTGAACCAACCACTTTCAAATTGCTGACATCTTACCCATTCAGCTGAACCAGCATCGCTCAAAATGCTGAACTAACGACGGTCAGTTGAACAGGCCATGCCCATATGGCTGAAATCTCACTTGAACAGGTGTTGCTCAAATGGCTGTACTAGCAACGCTCAAGTGACTGAACTAGCAACGTTCTAACAGCTGTACCAACCACTTTCAAATAGCTGACATCTTACCCATTCAGCTGAACCAGCGTCGCTCAAAATGCTGAACTAACGACGGTCAGTTCAACAGGCCATGCCCATACGGCTGAAATCTCACTTGAACAGGTGTTGCTCAAATGGCTGTACTAGCAACGCTCAAGTGACTGAACTAGCAACGTTCTAACAGCTGTACCAACCACTTTCAAATAGCTGACATCTTACCCATTCAGCTGAACCAGCGTCACTCAAAAGGCTGAACTAACGACGGTCAGTTGAACAGGCCATGCCCATAAGGCTGAAATCTCACTTGAACAGGTGTTGCTCAAATGGCTGTACTAGCAACGCTCAAGTGGCTGAACTAGCAACGTTCAAACAGCTGTACCAACCACTTTCAAATTGCTGACATCTTACCCATTCAGCTGAACCAGCGTCGCTCAAAATGCTGAACTAACGACGGTCAGTTGTACAGGCCATGCCCATATGGCTGAAATCTCACTTGAACAGGTGTTGCTCAAATGGCTGTACTAGCAACGCTCAAGTGGCTGAACTAGCAACGTTCTAACAGCTGTACCAACCACTTTCAAATAGCTGACATCTTACCCATTCAGCTGAACCAGCGTCGCTCAAAAGGCTGAACTAACAACGCTCAGGTGAACAGGCCATGCCCATATGGCTGAAATCTCACTTGAACAGGTGTTGCTCAAATGGCTGTACTAGCAACGCTCAAATGGCTGAACTAGCAACGCTCAAATGGCTGGACAAACCACTTTTAAAATGGCTGAAATTTCACACATTCTGCTGAACTACTCCCAATCAGCTTGACTAATTGCATCCAAATGGCTGAGATTTGGCTAATTTCCTGGCTGAATCAGCATTGCCCAAATGGTTGCAGTAGAAACACTCAAACCACTGGACCAAACACTTTCGAATAGCCGACATCTTACCCATTCAGCTGAACCAGCGTCGCTCAAGACTGAACTAACAACGCTCAGGTGAACAGGCCATGCCCATATGGCTGAAATCTCACTTGAACAGGTGTTGCCAAATGGTTGTACTAGCAACGCTCAAATGGCTGAACTAGCAACGCTATAATGGCTGGACAAACCACTTTTAAAATGGCTGAAATTTCACACATTCAGCTGAACTACTCTCAATCAGCTTGACTAATTTCATTCAAATGGGTGCAATTGGGCTTATTTCCTGGCTGAATCAGCGTTACCCAAATGGCTGAACCAGCATTGCCCAAATGCAGTTGTTGTTCAAGACCGTCTGCCCCCCTGGGTATCTGCTTGTCTAGAACGCCACAGGTTGGGCCGAACTTTCTAGGTGAAGTTCTACCAACAAGACAGGTTTCTTGCCTGAGTTCAAAGCAAAACTCACTTGCTGAGGGACATCCTCAGGGGACGAGCCTTCGGTTGATCCAGGTATTTGCCTGGAACAGCTCCAATGGATACAGTGACAAAGATGTAACTGTTCCAAATTACCGGTAACAGTTCCATTACTGGTATTGCTTACTGAACCAAGCTAACCAGTCCAGAAGATACCTTCCTGGTCCAGAGCTGTTCCATGATACAATATCTTCTCAGTCCGTGGAATCTGTAAGGTACATGGAACTGGACCTGTAAGGGCATGGTTACAATTTTAGTTATTTGCTTCATGAATTCATGAAATATTCATATTTCACACTGTACAAAATATCCATGCATGCTTCCCACAACAGGGAGATGCTCTGGTTAAAGATCTGGACCGGTAAGTGCTGAGATCTTGTCACTGTATGGAACTGTTAAAAGTTGATACTCGGTTCGACAGTCTCGGTACAGTTATGCCAACACACCTCTACCCAGTGGATAGCAGGCTTACCTGACTTGGCCTTTTTCTACATGCTGCAGACGGATTCGGTTGACTCACCTTTCCTCCCATCCAGGATGAATTTCCTGATTCCTCAGCAAAACTCAAGATCTCAGTTTATTTTGGGTTTCTTTTTCTGGTACAAATTACCAATAGCAACGCTCGAACAGCCGGACCAACTACATTTAAACATCGTCTGTCCACAGTTGGAGGGCCTCTGGACATTCGAACGATGGGCGGCAACCAACTCAACATCGACCCCGTCGACGTCGACTACGACTCCCACAAGGTCAAACCCATGGAGCAGCGGTCGCCCATCGTCAAGTCAGGTTCGCCTCTTCATCCACCAGCAGCGCTGACGTCGCTCTTCCTGGCAGCCCTGCTCCTCCTCACCTTCACCTCCTAACTCTCTCCATAAGTAGACCTAAAAAAGTTCAAATTCAACCACAAACGACCTCAAAATCCAAAAAAAAACTCCATTTTTGTTTTTCTGCTTTCTTTGAGCTCATTTCGACCTTTTTTCATCAAAATTCTCCTGTCATCTTAAGGTATTTATCGATGTAGTTTAGTAGATATTGCTCTTTTTTCCCCGTGTAGTAATTATTCAGTATGAATACATTTATTTTGCAAAGAAAATGCTGAACTTTATTGTAAATATAATCAAAAGTTAATTCAAAAACTCAAAATTTATGTTTTTTTCATGAGAATTTTTTTGGGCAATATGAGAAATTTTGATGTAAAATGTTACCTACCTACTGATTTAGATCAATCGACAAAATGTACCGTAAATATGAAAAACTAGAAATTTTATCTATTTTTTGAGAAATATTGGTGTTTACATTTTTTTGGGCAACATTTTGTGCACTAATTTTTCGGGCAACATTTCGGGTTCTGATTTTTTGGGTAATGTATGTATTTTAATTTTTTTGGGCAATACGTCTTTGTTTTTTTTTGGCAATATTGTTGTTTTAACTCGATGGCAATATGAGTTCTAATTATTTGGGAAATATGTGTTTTCTATTTTTTGGGAAACATTTTGTGTTCTGAATTTTTGGGCAACACGTGTGTTCTTTTTTGGGCAACTTTTGTGTTCTAATTGTTTGGGCAGCATTTTGTGTAGTAATTTTTGGACAATGTGAGCTGCTTTGAAGTGTTTTTTCTCGTTTTTTTAAAGAAGGAAATTTCATTAATTTTTTTCTTTTATCTTTGCATGCAGCAAGATGCCAGCATTTCGAGCAGGTGCTTTGACGTTGTTTTTTTTTCGTTTTTTAAAGAAGGAAATTTCATTAATTTTTTTCTTTTAACTTCGCCGTAGCCGGTCCCCAGCCCGGTTGAGAAAGAAGGAGGGAAAGAAAATAACATTATTTAGCTCGTCAGAATCGTCTGTCTGTTGAGGTGGCGCCTATCCGGGAACTGCTCGGCGTAAACTCGAACTGCTCTTCTCAAAAAAGAGCGATTTATCGCTTAAAAACAACCGAATTTTCGACCGCCATTTCGAAAATTCCAATCAAATTCAAAAATAAATAACTCGTAAAGTCTTTTTTGTAAAATTGACAAAATTTCCTACTTTTTCTTTTGATTGTTAAGGTTGTACTTCCACTTGATTTTTCACGTACGTCTACATCAAAAACTGCGCAAAGATCTCAGCTTTCTAATGGTATAATTTGTTTTAATTTTACTCCTCTAATTAGGGGTGAAAAATACGTGTGAATGCTAAAAAACGTGGTTGCGCTCGTGGAAATCAAGGTTTCTGGTTCGTTAGGCCTCGGGCAGGTTCGACGAATTAGGGGTGGAATTCTACGTCATTTTCAA
>CM019175.2:6549219-6598341 GCA_009739505.2 Apolygus lucorum
CATACCCCTACCAATATCCCCCCCGGGTAGGGGATGGAGGTGGGGGGTACGAGTCACTGATAAGAGGTGTAGCACAGATGTATCAATCTGCTTAGTAACACCTGGATAAGAGGTCAAGTTCAAGGTCAAAAGGTCATAGTATTAATAGTTGTGGGGTAGAACTGCCCTTTTTACTCTACTCTGGTGCATCACTGAAATTCCACTTCTTATCATATTCGGCTACTTTATGGATTGACCTTGAACTTGACCTTCATCAGTGACCCATACCCCTACCACTATCCCCCCCGGGTAGGGGATGGAGGTGGGGGGTACGAGTCACCGATAAGAGGTGTAGCACAGATTTATCAATCTGCTTAATAACACCTGGATAAGAGGTCAAGTTCAAGGTCAAAAGGTCATAGTATTAATAGTTGTGGGGTAGAACTGCCCTTTTTACTCTATTCTGATGCTTCACAGAAATTCCACTTCTTATCATATTCGGCTACTTTATGGATTGACCTTGAACTTGACCTTCATCAGTGACCCATACCCCTACCACTATCCCCCCCTAGGTAGGGAATGGAGGTGGGGGGTACGAGTCACCGATAAGAGGTGTAGCACAGATGTATCGATATTCTTAATTTCACCTGGATAAGAGGTCAAGTTCAAGGTCAAAAGGTCATAGTATTAATAGTTGTGGGGTAGAACTGCCCTTTTTACTCTATTCTGATGCTTCACAGAAATTCCACTTCTTATCATATTCGGCTACTTTATGGATTGACCTTGAACTTGACCTTCATCAGTGACCCATACCCCTACCACTATCCCCCCCGGGTAGGGGATGGTGGTGGGGGGTACGAGTCACCGATAAGAGGTGTAGCACAGATGTATCGATATTCTTAATTTCACCTGGATAAGAGGTCAAGTTCAAGGTCAGAAGGTCATAGTACTAATAGTTGTGGGGTAGAACTGCCCTTTTTACTCTATTCTGATGCTTCACAGAAATTCCACTTCTTATCATATTCGGCTACTTTATGGATTGACCTTGAACTTGACCTTCATCAGTGACCCATACCCCTACCACTATCCCCCCCGGGTAGGGGATGGAGGTGGGGGGTACGAGTCACTGATAAGAGGTGTAGCACAGATGTATCAATATTCTTAATTTCACCTGGATAAGAGGTCAAGTTCAAGGTCAGAAGGTCATAGTACTAATAGTTGTGGGGTAGAACTGCCCTTTTTACTCTATTCTGATGCTTCACAGAAATTCCACTTCTTATCATATTCGGCTACTTTATGGATTGACCTTGAACTTGACCTTCATCAGTGACCCATACCCCTACCACTATCCCCCCCGGGTAGGGGATGGAGGTGGGGGGTACGAGTCACCGATAAGAGGTGTAGCACAGATGTATCGATATTCTTAATTTCACCTGGATAAGAGGTCAAGTTCAAGGTCAAAAGGTCATAGTACTAATAGTTGTGGGGTAGAACTGCCCTTTTTACTCTATTCTGATGCTTCACAGAAATTCCACTTCTTATCATATTCGGCTACTTTATGGATTGACCTTGAACTTGACCTTCATCAGTGACCCATACCCCTACCACTATCCCCCCCGGGTAGGGGATGGTGGTGGGGGGTACGAGTCACCGATAAGAGGTGTAGCACAGATGTATCAATCTGCTTAGTAACACCTGGATAAGAGGTCAAGTTCAAGGTCAAAAGGTCATAATATTAATAGTTGTGGGGTAGAACTGCCCTTTTTACTCTATTCTGATGCTTCACAGAAATTCCACTTCTTATCATATTCGGCTACTTTATGGATTGACCTTGAACTTGACCTTCATCAGTGACCCATACCCCTACCACTATCCCCCCCGGGTAGGGGATGGTGGTGGGGGGTACGAGTCACCGATAAGAGGTGTAGCACAGATTTATCAATCTGCTTAATAACACCTGGATAAGAGGTCAAGTTCAAGGTCAAAAGGTCATTGTATTAATAGTTGTGGGGTAGTACTGCCCTTTTCACTCTATTCTGAAGCTTCACTGAAATTCCATTTCTTGTTGTTGGTTTTGATGCATTATTTTTTGTTCACTTAGCTTTTGAACACATTTTCTACTTAAAATAGGGTCTACTTAAAATCTAAGGTAGACCTCTTTTTGAGAATTTTGGTACCAACCGCGACCTTCTAGCGTGTGTAAATCTTTTCCTATGAATTTTTAAAGTTTCGACCGTTTACGACGCCACAGTGGGGTGGGGGGTCCCACCCAGGCAAGAGGGGCGCGTGACGTCATAAACGGTCGAAACTTTGAAAAATCATAGAAACTGATCTACTCATGCTAGAAAGTCGCGGTTGGTGCCAAAATTCTCAGAATCTAGTCTACTTTCGATTAAAAATCTAAAAAAAAAAAATCAAGGCGCAACCCCATTGAGTTTGAAGACTAAAATATCGATTAAGATCAACGATTATCGATTGTGGATGGACGAGTAACCGTTGAAATTGATTTCTAACTTCGATGTACAATCACTCGTTCCACATTGCACCTTTTGGATGAGTTTGGAGGGGATATTTTGGCCCATTTTACCATCCAGCTTACAGTGTTGACATCTCCCGTTTAACCGAAATGAAGGATGGATTAACGTTTTACAAGTGAAGAAGTGAAAGAAGCTGTCACCATGTATAATTCAATCAATGTAAACTTGATTGAAAAAGAGGAACTTATTTTCTGGACGACCCTTGTACATTATACTACAAGTACATCCCTATGAAAAACACACATTATTTGTCACGTGTCTCACGTACGGAAGTGTAAAAGCCGCCTAGCGGTACTTGAACTTACAAGATTCGACCCAGGGATCATGACGATGGGCGTTTGACTGCTGACCTGCATGATGGTAACCGTCCCGTCGACGTTGCTTATAAATTTATAGGACAAAGCGTGAAGAGCCGCCAACTTCTCCGATAAATTCAGCAGGTCCTTACAATTATAAGAGGTGTAGCACAGTTTTATCAATCTTCTTAATTTCACCTGGAAAATATCGA
Source organism: Apolygus lucorum (assembly GCA_009739505.2). Taxonomy (NCBI): domain Eukaryota; kingdom Metazoa; phylum Arthropoda; class Insecta; order Hemiptera; family Miridae; genus Apolygus; species Apolygus lucorum. The sequence continues at coordinate 6,552,244 of CM019175.2, forward strand.
GGATCAAACAGTTACTTAACTGGTCAAACGTCAAATAATCTATAGTACCTATCCATAGTGTTGTAGTATCCATAGTATACGAGGAGGAAGCTGATTGAGGGTAACACTGCGAGGGAACCTCTCCCACTCTATTCCTCACATTCAAATTGTGCAAAAAATAACTTTCTTCTCCGCAATTCCGTGTTTTTTTCTCCCCAAAAATCCAAATGTATGACAACGGAGTAGTTGCACAGGTAGGAATTTCGTATTTTTGACGGCAGATTCAAAATTAACCCACTTGAAAGCGTTCCTGTACCAGTTTTCAGTTCGAAATTCCATCTAGTTTAAACATATTTCCAAAAGGCGAAGCAGTTCCTGTGAGATTACCGAAGTTAAGGTCACACGGCTCGGGAGATTACCTGGATTGGTGACCACTCGAGGGCAGTATTGCAGGTCTTGATACCTAATTTTCCAGGATGACCCATTGGTGAACTACACCCCACTTGAGGGCGTGAGCCAATAGAGAGTTCCTAGTAGGTTTGGTTTGGCTTAGATACGGCGTGACCTTTTCTCAAACCGGCGCCTATTGTGATAAGAACACGCTATATCTGATCCGGCGCCAAATTCTATCGCAACATGAATCTATCGAACACGTATTATATTTATTCACGAAGTTACTGTTTCATTTATCCCTCTGTCTATTGATGGTCAAAAGTGTTTTTCTCCTTCTTCTTCTTGACTCTACGGCCCTTTGAGAGCCTTGGCCTGCTCCGTAATTTGTCTCCAGACTGATCTTTCCTGTGATTTTCTTCTCCACTGTCTCACTCCCAGCTCCTCAATGTCATTCTCCACATCCTCCAACCACTTCTTCCGCGATCTTCCCGAACTCGACGTCCTCCAGGGTTTCCATCTAATACTTTTCTTAAGGCTTCTGGATCAGCTCTCATCACGTGTCCCAACCATCGCAGCCTTGCGCTCTTCACAATCCCGACTATTCCATGCCTCTGGTAAAGCTCCAGTAGCTCCAAGTTTTTCCGGATCCTCCATGTTCCCTGATCACATACCGGCCCAAATATCCTCCTGAGAATTTTCCTCTCCCGTACCTCTAGAGCTCTCATATCTTTGCTGGTGAGAACCCAGCACTCTGAGCCGTATGTCACTATGGGGCGGATGATTGTCTCATACAGTTTGATCTTAAGATTTCTCGAGAGCACCTTCGACTTTATCAGGCCTTGGAGAGCAAAGTACGCCCGGTTCCCTGCTGCCAGTCTAGAACGAATCTCTTTGGAGCAGTCGTTGTTGCTGGATATCATAACACCGAGGTACTTAAACACTTTGGTGGATTCAAAAATAGAGCCATCTAACCACAAAATCAGGATAATTTTCCTTGCAGCGGGACGTCTTCATGTACAAGGTTTTGTCCTTGTTAATGAACAACCCAACATCTTCAGCTGCAGCCCGCAACTGTAGGAAAGCCTCTTCGAGGTGCCTCTCTGACCTTGCAGTTACTACAATGTCGTCAGCAAAAGCTAAGAGTTGTGTGGTTCGGTGGTAGATGTTCCCGGAGATGTTCACCTCCAGCTTACGTATGACATATTCCAGTACCAAGTTGAACATAATGGTGGAAATTGGGTCTCCCTGGCGCACGCCGGAGGTGACTTCGAAGGCATTGGCTCTCTTTCCATTAATCTTAACAGCACACTTGCTACCTTCCAAAGTCATTGACGCTAACCTAACCAATTTTCCAGGAATTCCGAGGCTTTTCAGAGCTTCGTTTAGCTTACATCTGCTTATACTCTCGAAGGCTTTGAGAAAATCGATAAATAAGTGATGCAAGGTGATGTTCCTTTCATAAGCATTCTCAAGCTCTATTCTGAGCTTGAAGATTTGGTCTGTTGTGGAACGTGCCGCCCTGAAACCTGCTTGATATTCACCCAATATAACTTCTGCAATTTTCTGGATCCTTTCTTTAATGGCAATAGACAGAACCTTGTAAGAGACATCCAGAAGAGAAATGCCCCTATAGGTACCACAATCCATTCTGTCTCCTTTCTTATGAATAGGCACCTGTAATTGCAAGTTTCCATTCCTCTGGGATCTTCTCTGCCCTCCATACAAAAGTGTGGTCAAAAGTGCAGGGGATAAGAAGCTCGCTTCAACGACTCCCATCACACGAGATCAGTGTTCTGATTGCAACGATCTCGCTACTGTCTCCTGCATTCTACCTTTTTCCTTTCGTGTGACATCGAGTCAGCAGCATCTCACCGTCATACGTTCGAGGTTCTCCTACTGGTACCTACCCGCCACATAGGCAAATAAGTCGGGAGAGAGGACTACACTCCGCCAAGAACGGAAATAAGCCGGGATTCTGTATTGAATTAACTTTTGGAAAATCGAGTGGAATTCGTGGAAGCGAGTCTGACTGACGTCACCCGAACAAATCGAACCATCTCCAGTGACTTCTCCGAGTTCCACCGACCGCCTATCCATCTACACGGCCACGATTCCGTTTCTAAACCCAGGAGGGACCACCGGACACGCGCATGGGTTCGAATCCGCCCCAAGGCACTTTATTTTTTATTTTTATTAAAAACCGAAAGACATTTTATTTTTCTAATATTCATACTATCTTAAATCTAGGTGGAGCTCCGATAGGCACATTCACATTATTATCTTCAATAAATTATTATATAGGTATATAAAAATTTTTACATTTTTATTTTCAACCATTTAAAATTTCCTAATTATTATTGTATGCGTTTTTAAGGGCTCCTAAAGCACTGTGCTCACACAATGAACTTGATGTGAAGATTACAGAATTTTCGAGACGATCAGTTGGTTTTGAGAGGTGGACAACGTGATATTTCATGGGGAAACTAACTGATGTACTGATGAAAAAGAAAACTGTTGTACAAATGAAAGCTAAAGAGAACCTCAACACACGATACGGGAGTCGAACGACAACACAAGTGGAACTCGATAATTTGAAGCTGGTTACAAAAGTGTCAGTTCATCGAAAATCGACGCCAAAAGGCCGATATTCGTCTTTTTTCGGAAAGTTCTCTTGTCTTTCCACACTGTTTCTAATCACTTTTGGCAAACCAAGAAATTAAATACCGCTTCCGGGACGAGAAGAGCAACTAACTGTACAGATTGGCACAATGAAAAACCTTCCATACAATCTTTGTTTACAACTGATTTCAAAGGGACGCAAAATGGCCGCCTTTGAGCTAGAATCGAATAACCGTTCGATTAGTCGATACATCGATTCTTTGTGAAGTCACACTGAAAAGCAATACTCACGGATTTGTTTCGGGTGTAAGGAAGAGGAACTTGGCCCTTGCCAAAATCCGAAAGGTAGATCACATTTTCCGTCCACCAAGTCGGCTGTGTGAACGTGCTCTGGTTGAATTTCAGACACGTGAACCTCACTAGGTAGCTCAGGAATTTCTCCAATTGATCCTGCAAAAACATGAAAGAGGGATTGTAGTGACTCATACTCTTAGCTATGTTAGTTCTCCAATAAAGGACAAGGGAAACCCTGAGTGCCAGGTAGGTAAGGTGGGGTACGGGGGACAAATACGTCACCTTCCTCCACTCTCCCCTTACCTTGTTCAACCAATATAAAAGGAGGACTCAGGGCTTCCCCTTGTTTCATTCATGCATTAGTCTTCGAAAACTCGACTTGATTATTTCTCGCTCTACCTCGCCTTCTCTCTGAAGCCCACAGTTCCTCAGAGTTTTTTCGTGACCATTATCTAGACAACGGTAAGTTCGATCTGCATGATTTTTTGCTTCCTCACTACCGAAGGTAGGGAAGCTTTGTATTCGTGAAAGAAGTGAAAAAAAAAGTGTCCTCCAAAATCAAAATTTCCACTTGCTTTTTGCGTTTTAGAGCTTCCCGAACAATTTTGGTTCCGTGTCTGTCTGTCTGTCGGTCTGTCTGTGGTCAATCCTTGCCCCGGGCAAAACTATACTAACCTGTGGTCCGATTTTGATGAAATTTTCAGGGATTGTGCGGGTTAGGTCCTAGACGGTCCCCTATCAATTTCAGCACCTTCGGACCAATAGGAGCGAGTGCGCATGCGCAAACGTGAATTTCCTGGAACCTCGGTTTCTCATGAACTGATTTTGCTCAAATTTGGAGGTTAGTTAGGGACTAACTTCTAAGAGACACCCTATAAGTTTCAATCAAATTGGTCAAGCAATAGCCGCTGCGCATGCGCGAACTTTAAATTTATTGTTACAACCAAAACTCCGCAACTATTCAACCAATTTCGATGAAATTTTCAGGGATTGTGTGGGTTAGGTCCTAGATGGTGGACCGCTAAATAAAATTCTACGTTGAAAATACAAATATCATACTACTCGTGCCAACGTCATTTTTCGCCAACTGATTCTATACGTCCATGTTACAATGAGTGAGGAAGCTATACTGCCCACCCAACTTGGCAGACTTTTTTTTTCATGTTGTTCAGCAACTCAAGGACAACAAATAAGCATATTGCTTTCCAAAAATATCTTTAAACTTTTTTGTACAGCTATTTTAGATCAACCCTTTTTTGAGTCAAACAAAAAAAAAAAATTTCTCGGCTTCCAAGTATTTTGTTTACAAAAAGCATATGCTAATGTGTAGAACTGTTATTCTTTCATAACACAAAAAAAGAATCATCTCAATATCATGCGTAGTTCCAGAGATAATGGGTCAAACGCATTGAAAAACATAGTTTTGAGAAAAACGCAATAAACTGAAAAGGTGCCTACTACGACGATTACGTCACAATGCGTGCCAACTTGTTTCTCTTTCCCATGAACCTTTATGAAACCTCGTCACCAAATTTTTTTTTTTATTGCTACATGAATAATGTGCTTCACAGCAACTTCCATAAGCATGAAAAAGTGGAAAAAATGGCTTGTGCAAATGTTGAACAAGCAATAGCAGAGTAACTCCACTGGTACCGAAAAGCGGTTCGGAGATACTCAACTTCAGGCAACGATTGCAGGGCATTTCCTGACTCAAACATGAAAGTTTTATATACTAAAATGTCGGGGATAATGTGTAGAATAATATTTTTTTAAATCTGAAAAATGAAATTTTTGAAAATTTTCGACTACCGAACCCCCTTAAGCACTTTTGCACCCAGTCGGCGGTAAAGTGCGCCGGGCATCAAGTGCTGTCCCATCCTTTGTCTTCGTTGAGTAGGGACCAATAAAACCGACCAGCTGACGTGAAGCCATTCGCCTTCACACGCCGTCATAACAGGGATGTTAATGAGGAATTTCACCATGTCAGAATTTCCTATTTTTGACCCCAAAATCGGATTCAGCACCTCGAAAAACCACCTACGGCAAACTTTCAGCCCGTACTTCCTAATTTACGAATAAACAAAACAGTGTAGAAAATACGAACGTTTAAAAAAACCGGGAAAATGGCGTCATCCGGGAATAGTTCATTTATGGCCGCTTGAGGCGCTGAGTTCCAGAAATCTATAGTCCCCAGATGCAAAATTTCACGAAATAGTTAAGTTCGAAATCGAAAAACGGAAGAACAAAATAGGAAAAGCAAGATGGGGAAAATTAGGTTTCTCCTGTTTTTGTTTGATAACTTTCCTCTTATAAAACACGATTTCGTCGTCCCAATGGGCAACACTGGGAGCTGACGGCGATCCGAACAGCCCAATCAGCGAGCGTTCCCGCTGCACGTCCGTTTTCCCGGTTAGTTTTGAAATTAAAAATTTTGACTGTCTCCCAAAAATAACAGGAAACTTATATTCCGAAATCAACCCGATTTTCATCTATCCCACACCAACAACTATTCAGGAAAAATGCAAACAGAATTCGGTGAAATTCCTCATTTTATGGTCGAAGAGGCTGTATCCAGCCGTGATAGCAGTAGCATGAACGTTCGATCACTTTGTGGATCATAAAACGTTCGATCACTTGCTGCATCATTGAGCGTTCAATCACTTGCTGGATCATAAAACGTTTAATTTCTCGCTGGATCATTGAGCGTTCATTCAATTGCTGGATCATAAAACGTTTCATCACTCGCTGGAACATTGAGCAATCAATTACTTGCTGGTGAGTGGGTCCGGGCCCGGATGGGTACCCCCTGCCAGGCTCCGCTGCTTTTGTAGCTTGGAGGCTCTTCTAAAATACATGATATCGAAACCTCAATCGTAACATCTCGTCTTTTCAACCACAACAGTTTTGGCGACGATTGATAAAAAAGAGAGAATATGGATCCAAACCAGCTCCAACAATTGATATCCGCGTTGGAACGGTTGATTCCTCAACCTCAAGGAGAACGAGGACAAGGTGATATTCAAACAGCTAGGACCTAGTAATAGCGTGTACAATATACCACCATTCGAACCTTTTGACCCGAAAAAGGAAAAATTTTCTTACTATAAGGAACATTTCGAAAATTATTTGAAACTCAAGAATTTATTATATGACAAAGATCGATCAGCAAAAATGCTTTTGAATTCAATTGGATCCTCAAACTATAACACACTTGCAGCATTGGTAGCACCAAAAATAACAAGTCAACTAACGTACGAAGAACTCATTACAGCTTTGGAGAAACATCTATCACCTAAAAAGAACAAATTGGTCACTCAACACTACTTCCTTTCAAAATACCAAATTGATAATCAAAACATATCCGAATTTGTTGCATCTTTGCGTCGTGATATAGCCGATTGTGACTTCAACACCAAATGTGCATGCGAACAAACAGTTTCCGTTGCAAACATTTTTCTTCGCTCGCAATTCATCAGGGGAATAAAAGATACCTGGATCAAAGAACAAATCCTTCAATCAGAATTGGACGATTTTGATAAGATAGTGGAAAAGGCAATTGCACTGGAAGCAGCTAGAATGGACAGTGAAGCTTTATCAAAGCAAACTTCAAGCAGTTCTTTCAACACTTCCGAAATTGTCAAAAAAATTAATCAATTTAGATCACGAAACAGTTCTAGAAATCTCAGCCAGGATACTCGTTCACGTTCAAAATCTAGATCAAAATTAGATTACAATCGACTCGGTATCAGCAATACATGCTTACGATGTGGTCGCAATAACCATTTGTCTAAAGACTGTCGTTACAGAATTTCTTCACTGAAATGCAAATCTTGTAATAAGACAGGTCACGTTTCGAAAGTATGCATTAGTACCCTCCTAAAAGAACGCTCGAACAAATCAAACTCTTCCAACACAAATGCTATAGAGACAGAAGACGAAGAACTATATCAAATTCAAGGAATACATGCCATCGTAGATGTATATCAAAACAAATTATTCCATAAAGATGCTGAAAAGTATTATACAACAGTCAAAATTCACGGAAAAAATCAAAAATTTGAAATCGACTCAGGAGCAGGTTTTACACTCTTACCGAAAAACGAATTCAAAAAACTAAATCTTAACAAGAAACTCGAAAAATCATCCATAGCCTTCAGATCGTACACAGACAACATCCTCATTCCAGAAGGTAAAATCAAAGTTGATGTTCAATACAAGAATGTGAAATCTGTGGAGGAACTAACGTTGTACCTGATGGTCATACACCTCTGTTAGGTCGTGTGTGGATACGTCATTTGAAAATTAATCTAGAACACATAGATTCAAATCAAACTTTTAGAAAAAGTTTTAGAAATTTTAGAAATATTTCTATGGTCGATTCAAAACTTCAATTACGTCCCAAGGCCAAGCCTATCTTCAGAAAGGAACGTGAAGTTCCATACGCACTTCGTGAAAAAGTTGAAAAGGAACTATACTTGAACCGTCAAATTCGAATGAAATTAGATGCTATTAGACCTTTAAAACGCCAGGACTCTGAAAAAATCAACAATGCTGAAAAACCAACCAGACAACTAAAAGAAAACGATCGAGTTCAATCCAGATTTTTTGAAAACAATAAACCATGTTGGAAATTTGGAACAGTTATAAAAAAGTTAGGGAAACTTCACTACATCATTGAACTGGATGAAGGCAGAAAAATAAAAAGACATCAACCAGTTGTTGAAATCTGAAGTCATCAGAAAGAAGACTGTTAGGTTCAGTGACGCGCCTCAGCTTCCAGTCAAGTACCAAACGGGAGAAGAAGACGAAGGAGCGATACTGCCTGCCGTTCCTGTCAATTTCTCCCGAAATTTGAATATGGCCTTCCTCTCTATTCATGGCTTAACAAATCTATAATAGCTAAATTTCAGGTTGTTCAGAATATGGCGATCCGGTCCATTACTGGTGCTGTGAAAACGTCTCCTATTTCATCAATGCATGCCATCACAGGGATTCAATATGTTCAAACGAGAGCCACCAAACTATCTCTGAGACTTTTCACTAAACTATACTGTTCATCCCAAGTTATTAGGAACCTTATGAATGAGATGATTGATCTCGCTGACCCTCACTGTCCAGTTAGACTCCGACCCACAGTTGCTCTTTTGAAGAAAGTAAAAACCTACATAATTTCCAATAATGTTCATATTTCAACTGAAGACGAGACACGCTTTCGAATCTCTTATGATTTTAGTTTCAGGGGTTGTGAGAATATCTCCCGCATAGCCAAGAAATCTGATATTTCTCCTAATGAGGCTAAGGCGTTAACTATGGAGTATCTCAACAATGAATACGCTGACGCTGATGTCATTTTGGCTTGTGACGGCTCAAAGACAGCCCAAAGATCTGCAGCAGGCATTATCTGCCAACAGCACTTAACCCAGACAGGCTTTAGGCTCCCTGATGTAGCCTCCTCGTACTTTGCTGAGTCTTTAGCCCTCCTAAAAACCCTTGAGCACCTAGTGGACCTTCACCCTCATTGCAACAATGCTCTCATCCTGACTGACTCAAAATCTATCATCTCCGAAATCAACAATTTAACTCCTGGGTCACTCGTATCACCACATATGCAGAAAATCGTTTCTCTTGTTCGAACTCTTACAGTAGGCAATAACAAGAATCTCAACATACAGTGGATCCCTTCACACGTGGGTATATTGGCCAATGAGCTAGCGGATTCCTGTGCCAAAGAAGCATGCAATAGAAACTCCCCAGATCCAAATATATCCATCCCGTTTAGCGAGCTCCGCCCCACATGGTTCCGTATAGCATGTGACTCCAACCTGGCTACCCATAGACAACGGCAGACAACTGGGGGGTCCTGGACAGCTGGTTTCCTGAACTCTCCCTCACCAGCTCCATGGTACCGGGGTAAGGAGCTGTCCAACAGAATTATCACGATGACCAACCGCATTCTTATTGGCCATGCCAACGACCACCTGTTTAAGTTCCGCATGAAGTTGGTAAACTCCCCTCATTGCAGATACTGTAACGACGAATCAAAGGAGGAGTCTATACATCACCTGCTGTTGGAATGCGGAAGGCTTAGGTGTGATATTCTGCGAGCCCTTGATGGTAAAACATTGCTAGAGGTGCTGGCCACAGTTGGGGAGACAGGGAACCGGATCCCTGAAATTATTAGAGTTCTCGATCAGTTTGAGGTCATCATTTGATGTTTTTCATTATTGAGTGGCTGTCCCATTTTCCTCTTCATTTTGTATTTTATAAGTTTCTTATTGTTCTTTTGTTTTGTCAATTGTGTAGTCTTTAATGTCTTATTATAATGTTTCATGTCTTAGGTGCAGCGCCTTACTTTTATATTTGTAAATTATACTAAATTATAACTATAAAAACTAAAGGAAAAGAAAAAAATAAATTAATTAATTAATTTGAAAAAAAAAAGTATATTGAATAATTTTAAAAAAATATTTAAAAAAAAAATAAATAAATAAAAATAAAAAAAGAGAAAAAAAATGAAAAAAAAAATATATATATAAAAAATTGATTAAAAAAAAATATAAATAAATAAAAAGTGAATATTAATATACAACTCTATGATTTATACACACGTTTAATTTACCACAATATTATTAATTTACCACCTATTCATTACAGTGTTACAAGGGCGCACCCACCATTAATGCCTGTCACGGTATGAACCTTGGCAAAAAAATTGGAGCATCCATCCATCCATCCATTCAGCCAATCCTCCACAAGCGACTCCTCCACAAGTTGAAGATTGTCAAGGGCCGAGTGAGACAGCAATGGCATCCCCCTTGAGAACAGCTAACGAGGAAAGCATTTCTTCCCAGCATTTGAGGAGATCTTCAAGGATGAGAAGGAAGCCCAGCTACTTGGATGACCATGTCACCTGAGACTACCACACTGTCACCTGAGGACGCCTGTTTTTCTTTAACCTTTTCAAACCTTTCCAAACTTATTTGTTCATTCAAAATTGAGGGGGGAAGATTATTGTATCCAGTTATTAAATTATTATTCATATGACATTGATGGGCAAAAGTGTATATTAGTTTCCAATTATATTTCCGTTGTGTTGAGCTACAAAATATCACTTCTTCTAAAATACATGATATCGAAACCTCAATCGTAACATCTCGTCTTTTCAACCACAACAAAGGCCCTTTTTTTACTTCTCGTCTTCCCCTTTTGGTTTATTATTTTCAATAATGTACCTTTGGAATCGACCAATTCTTAGGCGTATTTTGTACTCGGGCTCCTTTGTAGTCCAGTCAATCTAGACAGTGCAGGCGGAAGGACATAAGATGTTATTGTTTCCGAATTTTAATTGGTATCTTGGCTCAATAGTGGGAATCTAAGCGAAAAAAAAGTCTGCCGATTGAATGTGGCACTTAGCTTCCTCGTATCCATAACCCGATAAAATTAAAATAATAAATTGTTAGTTATTGCTGTTACAAGGAAATTCACCTTTGCGCATGCGCACCGGACTATTTTCATAGGGGACTATCGACGACACACCAATCCGCACAATCGCTAAAAATTTCATCGAAATCGGATGGAAAATGGCCTCACGTTAGCGCATGCGTAGCAGCTACATCGATCCACGAGCCGGGATTGTGGTGGTGGTGGGGGTTGGGTTCGGTATCTGATTCGAGAATTTTGAACGTCCCATCATCGTTCTAGTCATCCCATCGTCGTTCAGGTTTTTGACCTCAAATTTGGATTCAGCACCCTTGAAAACCTATATACTACAACTTTAAGCCCAATGATACTATAACATGCGGTAGAAAAATTAATTGAAGAGATCAAACGTTTGAAAAAAAGGCGGGCTGCTATAAATGCACACACACTAGGCAAGGACTACGCCGCGCGCCTGTGTGAGTAGTATTTTGTAGTATCCAAGAGGTCCTCCAAGGGTTTCTGCGCATGGATACTTTTTTCAAAGACAGTTGGCTAGCTTTAGGCTAGGTTTAGGATTCAAGGTAGTGTAGAATCCAATAATCGAATAAACATTTCCGGGCAGAACTAAAATAAACCGCTGTGTAACAATTTGTAGCATTTTTCATCGTATTTTCATCTCTACAATTATTGTAGAATTTATTATAAATTCGAGCTCAAAAGAGCCACTGATCCGTCGAAAAGATCCGGATCTTTTGAATGAGCGGAGCGCTCAGAGCCGTTCTTTTTGGTGAACCGTTTTGCCAATCTCTAACACCCTTCAGAGTTATATTCAATTAGATACAAACTTGAAAAGTTGACTTACCAAGCTCATGGAGTGTAAACATTTGAATGTCCCATTCGCCATGACCAATGGCAAATCCGTCAGCATCGGCTGCAATAAAAAACAACTCCATTTTACCTACTCATTTCATTCTTGAACTAAATATAAAAATAAAAAATAAAAAACACATGGAACATGGATAGAAAAGTTTGATGGAGGATGGAATAGAGTCAGGAAAGGTGGGGTGGAATCCAATAGAGAGTTCCTATTAGGGTCAATATGGCGCCGCCGGAACCGGACCGTCCGCCATGTTTTCAATATGAAGCGCCGGATTGCCTTCTAGTGACGTATTCGACCGCAATAATACGGCGCCGTATCGGATATGTGTGCAACAATATGGCACTGGATTGAGAGTGTGTGTAATATGTCACACCATATCTAAGCCGAACCAAACCTTTTAGGAACTCTCTGATAGAGAGTTCCTAGTGGTTTTTGATACGGCGTGAAGTATTACACACACACTCTTGTCAGACGCTCACGCTGACAAAGTATCATGTTTCTCGCTGGGAAACCGAATCGTTGCAATTCGACTCCGGAAAAGGAAAATCTACGGCTCTAGGGAAAACAATTCGTAAGGCCCACGTCGCCAAAAAACATGGCACGTGGAGTTTCAACTAGAAAGGCTCCCGGACTCCAACTTCAAGTTCTAGTCTTCAACTAGAAAGGCTCCCGGACCAGACTTGATAGTCCAACCCCTCCTTCTGCACGCTCCTTGGAAACTCATCGCTCGACTAGCCCACATTTACACGTCTGCAGTAAGAATCGGATATTTTCCCCGAAAATGGAAGCACGCCACTGTGATAATGATCGCAAAACCAGACAAACCGGAAAACGACATAAATTCATACAGACCAATCAGCCTACTCTCTCTATTCTCAAAAACTTTTGAACGCCTTCTTCTCTCTCATTTTCTGAAATTTACTGGCCACTTAATCCCAAATCAACTGTTTGGCTTCAGAGACTCCCTGTCATGTCCCCTACAACTCCAAAGGTTCACTTCGTTCATCAAATCAGCTTTTCAAAATAAACACGTACGTCGGACAACATATTTCGATGCTGAACAGGCATTCGACCGTCTGTGGCATGACGGCCTATTGGCAAAGTTAAGACCACACCTACCACACAACCTGTTTTCACTTATTACTCACTATCTGACTGGTAGAACATTCCAAGTGGTAATACAAGGAGAATCCTCAACGATTAGGCCAGGGGGGTGCCTGTCACCATACCTCTACACGCTTTATTGCCACGACCTACCCCTCCCAAATTCGCCGGATTTCTCTGCACTATATGCGGATGATCTGGTTTATGCAGTGAGCTGTCCAGATTCAGAAGCAGCCACTGCTCGCCTACAACAGCTGCTTGAGAACCTTGGCCAGTGGTGCACCAAATGGCGGCTGAAGATAAATCCGTGCAAATCGCAAACTGTCACCTACACATATAAACGGCACTTCACAAACTACCCGCTACGATACCTAAAAGAAACCATTCCATCGGCCACCTCTCACCGTTACCTTGGTCTAATATTGGATCAGCGACTCACGTTTCACGAACACATCACCCAGTTACTGCGCAAACTCAAAATCAGGACCAACCAGCTTAGATCACTTCTTGACAACCCAAACACCCACACTCTCAACAAAGTAAGGATCTACCTCACTCTCATCCGTCCTATATGGACATACGCCCTTCCTATTTGGGGAACTTGTTCGAAATCGGAGTTTCGACGAATCAAACAACACCAAAATTCAACCCTCCAGCGCCGAATAATCCACTCTCCACCACTTGTCAGAAACAAAATCATATACGACGACTTCAAAATTCTCACGCCGTCTGAACTCCTCATAAAACACACCACCACATTTATCAACAACAACCGAGAACACCCCAACCCATTGGCAGCAGATGGTCTTTCCCGTCCCCCAACAATGCCTCGACTAAGCCACCCATGTTACATATTTTGCAACTTTATGAACAATGAGTGATTAATACTCCATATAACTCCATTTAACTATTCCGTTTCTACTGTAAGGGTGATACTTGGTGGGTTGGTACGTGGAGTCCCCTCCACGGAAAAAATTACCGCATCCTGATTAGTGGAAATCTATTCCCGCTTTCGCTAATCAGCCGACAAATTAACGCCCAGGAAAAGAACTGCACCCAATCAGCGAGGAGAGGTGGAAGGACAGCAAGAGAAATACCGAAAATATTCAGCCACAAATATTTCTGAGGACACGCCCCCAGCAGTTGAACAAAACTGTTACGCGCTGCCAAAATCGAGGTCGTGCATCAGCATCTGGAACCAAGTGCCCTTCGATCCGAGACGCACCCAAATCTGCTGCCTTCTGCTGTGTGACAGAGGGCGGTATCACTACAGGCTACTTTGGTCTGAGAGAACCATCCGCCTCGAGGAAAATAAGTGGGTAGCTGCCACGTCAACCCTTCCTGGGACAAATCTCCAAAGTCTATCGAAACCTGAAGAAAGGATGGCCAGGTCAATCCTAAGTACTTAGCTTCAGCTTGCCCCATCTCGACTTCCGCCATTGCCGTCGCGAACCCGCGCCTTCCACTAAACTCCGTAATCTCGCGACGACAGGTGGTCAGGAGGCACATAGGTAGGGATAAACTAAGCTACCACCTAAGGCTTCACTTTCACCTTTATACAGGGTGAGCCGCGGAAACTTACTTATTTGAAAGGTCAATTAAAAAAAAGTTATGCAGATATCGTTATGTATTTTTATTTTATTTTAAAGGAGAACTCTTAAATTTTTTTTCATATGGGTTTAAAAATCACTTCCATCAAATGATGGCCCCTATTGTTTAAACATTGGTTCAAACGATTTTTAAAGTTTCTCTCCACTCTGATCAGCATATCGATGGGTACTTCGGCAATGGCGGCGCGAATGTTGCTTTTTAGGTGTTCTAGGGTTCGTGGGCATTCGTTATAAACAGTTGACTTTAAGTAGCCCCATAAAAAAAAATGCCAGAAATGTGAAAATGGGCCTCATCGCTGAAGAAAACGATCACGTCATGGGGCAGGTTTTCGAGCAGTGCTTCACATGCAGTTTGGCGGGCGATTAAATCCCTTTCGCTCAATTCCTGCACTACAGCCAATTTATAGGGATGAAATTGAAGATCATCGTGGAGAATCCGTCTAACAGTTGTGCCTGGAATCCCCAGAACAGCTGCCTGTTTGCAAGCCGAACGACGGGGAGAGCGCAAAACCGACAGCCTCACTCTCTCAACGTTTTCTGGAGTTCTGGAGGTCCGTTGAGGTCCAGTTCGGTTTATGGCAACACTTCCAGTCTCCCGAAATGTGGTAGCCCAAGTTAGAATCGAATTTCGACCGAGAACTGCTCCATAAGGACGAATTTCGAAGCGCACACGGAAGGCTCTTAGGGTCGCAATAACTGACCGACCATTGAAAAAAAAAAGGTTTCTAGGGCAAACACCCACTGCTCTCTCGTTCAAAGCATGGTGGCAACTAACCGTACAGGTAACAAAACTTTAGGAGCTCCACCTTCGAATGGGCCATTGTCCCCCCTTCTACAACCCCACCAGGCTGAACGGCGATTTTTTCAAATAAGTAAGTTTCCGTGGCTCACCCTGTATTATCAAAATTCAATCCCCTTGTCCAATCGTCAAATAAACCCGCTGCTCATTCAAAAATCCAAACAAGTGTTTTCTCTCAAAAGTCCACGAAGCCCGAAGGTATCAAGTACTTAGGAACAAGCATATAGACGAATATTTAGATCCGAAGGCAATTGCCCCCCAGATCTACCCAATCTCCAGCGATAGCCAGTTAGGGAACTTAGGCCTAGGTAGGACTAGGAAGGTCATTTCAAAGCCCCCGAATCCACGAGTACGCCGGAAAATAAGTCAGACCTAATCGCCATAGCCGCAGAGGAGGCAACCTTACAACTCTCAATCCAGCGCCGAATTGTGATAAGAACACGCGGTATCCGATACGCCGCCGTATTCTTACAGTCTAATACGTCACTGGGAGGCAATCCAGCACGTATTGAAAACATGGCGGAAAATCAGGTTCTGGCGCGCCGGATCGACCCTACAAGGAACTCTCTAATTGAGAGTTCCTAGTGGTTTTTGATACGGCGTGACGTATTACACACACACTCTCAACATGGAAGATATACTTCTTCCATGCTCTCAATCCGGCGCCGAATTGAGATAAGAACACGCCGTATCGGATACGGCCCCGTATTGTTACGGTCGAATACACGTCACTAGGAGGCAATCCGGCGCGCTGTATTGAAAACATGGCGGAAAATCAGGTTCCCGCGCGCCGGATCGACCCTACAAGGAACTCTCTAATAGAGAGTTCCTAGTGGTTTTTGATACGGCGTGACGTATTACACACACTCTCAACATGGAAGATATACTTCTTCCATGCTCTCAATCCGGCGCCGAATTGTGATAAGAACACACCATATCAGATACGGCGCCGTATTGTTATGGTCGAATACGTCACTAGGAGGCAATCCGGCACGCCATATTGAAAACATGGCGGAAAATCAGGTTCCGGCGCGCCAGATCGACCCTACAAGGAACTCTCTAATGGAGAGTTCCTAGTGGTTTTTGATACAGCATGACGTATTACGCACACACTCTCAACATGGAAGATAAACTTCTTCCATGCTCTCAATCCGGCGCCGAATTGTGATATGAACACGCCGTATCGGATACAGTGCCGTATTGTTACGGTCGAATACAACACTAGGAGGCAATCCAGCACGCCGTATTGAAAACATGGCAGAAAATCAGGTTCCGGCGCGCCGGATTGACCCTACAAGGAACTCTCTGATAGAGAGTTCCTAGTGGTTTTTGATACGGCGTGACGTATTACACACAAACTCTCAACATGGAAGATATACTTCTTCCATGCTCTCAATCCGGCGCCAAATTGTGATAAGAACACGCCGTATCGGATACGGCGCCGTATTGTTACGGTCAAATACGTCACTAGGAGGCAATATAGCACGCCATATTGAAAACATGGCGGACGATCCGGTTCCGGCGCGCCAGATCGACCCTACAAGGAACTCTCTAATAGAGAGTTCCTAGTGGTTTTTGATACGGCGTGACGTATTACACACACACTCTCAACATGGGAGATATTCTTCTTCCATGCTCTCAATCCGGCGCCGAATTGTGATAAGAACACGCCGTATTGGATACAGCGCCGTATTGTTACGGTCAAATACGTCACTAGGAGGCAATCCGGCGCGCTGTATTGAAAACATGGCGGAAAATCAGGTTCCCGCGCGCCGGATCGACCCTACAAGGAACTCTCTAATAGAGAGTTCCTAGTGGTTTTTGATACGGCGTGACGTATTACACACACACTCTCAACATGGAAAATATACTTCTTCCATGCTCTCAATCCGGCGCCAAATTGTGATAAGAACACGCCGTATCGGATACGGCGCCGTATTGTTACGGTCGAATACGTCACTAGGAGGCAATCCAGCGCGCCGTATTGAAAACATGGCAGAAAATCAGGTTCCGGCGCGCCGGATTGACCCTACAAGGAACTCTCTAATAGAGAGTTCCTAGTGGTTTTTGATACGGCGTGACGTATTACACACACACTCTCAACATGGAAAATATACTTCTTCCATGCTCTCAATCCGGCGCCAAATTGTGATAAGAACACGCCGTATCGGATACGGCGCCGTATTGTTACGGTCAAATACGTCACTAGGAGGCAATCCGGCGCGCCGTATTGAAAACATGGCAGAAAATCAGGTTCCGGCACGCTGGATCGACCCTAGTGGTTTTTGATACGGCGTGACGTATTACACACACACTCTCAACATGGGAGATATTCTTCTTCCATGCTCTCAATCCGGTGCCGAATTGTGATAAGAACACGCCGTATTGGATACAGCGCCGTATTGTTACGGTCAAATACGTCACTAGGAGGCAATCTGGCGCGCCGTATTGAAAACATGGCGGACGATCCGGTTCCGGCGCGCCGGATTGACCCTACAAGGAACTCTCTGAAAGAGAGTTCCTAGTGGTTTTTGATACGGCGTGACGTATTACACACAAACTCTCAACATGGAACATATACTTCTTCCATGCTCTCAATCCGGCGCCAAATTGTGATAAGAACACGCCGTCTCGGATACGGCGCCGTATTGTTACGGTCAAATACGTCACTAGGAGGCAATATAGCACACCATATTGAAAACATGGCGGACGATCCGGTTCCGGCGCGCCAGATTGACCCTACAAGGAACTCTCTAATAGAGAGTTCCTAGTGGTTTTTGATACAGCGTGACGTATTACACACACTCTCAACATGGAAGATATACTTCTTCCATGCTCTCAATCCGGCGCCGAATTGTGATAAGAACACGCCTTATTGGATATGGCGCCGTATTGTTACAGTCTAATACGTCACTAGGAGGCAATCCGGCGCGCCGTATTGAAAACATGGCGGAAAATCAGGTTCCGGCACGCTGGATCGA
Organism: Apolygus lucorum; assembly: GCA_009739505.2. Taxonomy (NCBI): domain Eukaryota; kingdom Metazoa; phylum Arthropoda; class Insecta; order Hemiptera; family Miridae; genus Apolygus; species Apolygus lucorum. The sequence goes on from CM019175.2 coordinate 6,570,322, forward strand.
CCCTACAAGGAACTCTCTAATAGAGAGTTCCTAGTGGTTTTTGATACGGCGTGACGTATTACACACACACTCTCAACATGGAAGATATACTTCTTCCATGCTCTCAATCCGGCGCCGAATTGTGATAAGAACACGCCTTATTGGATATGGCGCCGTATTGTTACAGTCTAATACGTCACTAGGAGGCAATCCGGCGCGCCGTATTGAAAACATGGTGGAAAATCAGGTTCCGGCACGCTGGATCGACCCTACAAGGAACTCTCTAATAGAGAGTTCCTAGTGGTTTTTGATACGGCGTGACGTATTACACACACACTCTCAACATGGAAAATATACTTCTTCCATGCTCTCAATCCGGCGCCAAATTGTGATAAGAACACGCCGTATTGGATACGGCGCCGTATTGTTACGGTCAAATACGTCACTAGGAGGCAATATAGCACACCATATTGAAAACATGGCGGACGATCCGGTTCCGGCGCGCCAGATTGACCCTACAAGGAACTCTCTAATAGAGAGTTCCTAGTGGTTTTTGATACAGCGTGACGTATTACACACACACTCTCAACATGGGAGATATTCTTCTTCCATGCTCTCAATCCGGCGCCGAATTGTGATAAGAACACGCCGTATCGGATACGGCGCCGTATTGTTACAGTCTAATACATCACTGGGAGGCGATCCGGCACGTCGTATTGAAAACATGGTGGAAAATCAGGTTCCGGCGCGCCGGATCGACCCTACAAGGAACTCTCTAATAGAGAGTTCCTAGTGGTTTTTGATACGGCGTGACGTATTACACACACACTCTCAACATGGAAGATATACTTCTTCCATGCTCTCAATCCGGCGCCGAATTGTGATAAGAACACGCCGTATTGGATACAGCGCCGTATTGTTACGGTCAAATACGTCACTAGGAGGCAATCTGGCGCGCCGTATTGAAAACATGGCGGACGATCCGGTTCCGGCACGTCGGATCGACCCTACTAGGAACTCTCTCATATTTGAGGACTTGAGGAGGTGAAAATGGTGACACAACTGAAAAATTACTAAACAATCATTCACCATCAAAGGAGGTCATATCAAAGGAGGTTCATACCTACTTCAAAATGATTTGTTTTAGAAGTAGATGTATAAAAAATTTGAAACTTAAGGCTAGAGGGGACGACAGTTGTGCGAGTGAGAGGGTGAATACCAAACTTACATCTAGCTAATCTCTACAACCAGTCAACCAATTTTCATTTTTCAATACATTTTGGATTTGTCTCAACAAAACTAAACCAGCTGCCATGCAAAAATTTCAAAAAAATCCACCAAAAAAAGTTGTCTTCTTATTTTGCCTATAAATATATGTTTGAGCGATTTTTCCCGCAAAAACGATTACAGCCGCCATTCTCAAAGATGTCGAGTAGCTCTCAGAATATCCCTCATAAATAAATATGGTAACAATCTGCCCGAAACAGAAAAATTTACAGTAAAAACGTAGAGCAAATTTGAGGTTGAGGAGAGAGAGAGAAATGGTCGGGGGGGGGGGGGGGTGACCACGCTATGGCGAGGGGAGGTCTGCTCGTCTGGGGGGGTCAGTTACCAAGAGGTGTTTCCATGGTTACTGAAACGCGTCTCCCACCACTTCACTGCCCTAGACGTTTGATTGACTTCCCGACTTGATTCCCAGCAGGAGCATAAAAAAGGCTCAAAAAAATTTGTTAGGGAGTTTGTAACTCAATAAAGAATGTAGGTACCGTGAACTGGGGTGATACTGATCAACACGCCTTTTTTCATATGCATGCGATTGCAGAACTCCACACAGTCATAAATTGGAAAATTAGGTCGTGTTATGTGTTCGTAACAATGTCTTCTCTGGGGAGATATCGTTCCCGCCCGATAGTCTAGGTTACCATGGTAGCTGATAAGGAAATAAACAAATCTCAAAATCGGGCCCAGCTGACATTGTGATTGTAACTTCTGTTGGGCCGGTGTCGGGTGTTGTGTGGTGAAGTTCTAGCGAAAAGATTTTGTTTCTACTAGAGGTAAGCATGAAATATCTGCAATTAGTTTGTTCTTTCCGTGTTACTACTGTTGGTTATCTGTTAAAAACAAAAACAACTCATTTCCAGGGGGTGATAGTGATCACGGCCGAAATGCCCCGAAACTATCAAAACGTGATTGGACCATCATTATTTTTGGCAACAAGTGCTTCAAAATAAGTTGTTTCTTGTCAGTTACCAAACATGTGCCACAAATTGTCTTATTATAATAAAAAATACTGAAGAGGATATTACGAGTCTTGAATTTCGGCTTGATTCTGATTTTTATAGGTAAAGAGTTGGTTTTCATTAGTTTTTCAACAAAAATTGTTCTGAAATGAGTTGCTAGTGGTTTTTTTTTACCTCAGGGTACTAAAAAACAATTTCTAATAGTTTAAGTTCGATTTTTAATTGTTTTTAATACGTTTAAGTTCGATTTTAAATTAGTGATCACTATCACCCCCTATGTGGGGGGTGATACTGATCAATTTAATTTTTTTTTAATGAGCTTAATTGAACAAAATTTCAAAGTTTTATATAGGATACTGTTCGTAAGATGTGGGAGAATATAAACTATTTTTTTCAGATTTTTTTGAATTATTACACTGGTAGTTTTCAAGGAAAAACCGTAGAAATTGATCACTATCACCCCAGTCTACGGTACTTCATGTATTTCCATTCCATAATTAGGTACCTGAATCGTTCATGAAGATTTGCAACTCTTTTTTTTTTTTTTAAATTCACATGAAATAAAATAGTCTTTGAATAGATTAGTTCCTACCTTCCTAGTTTTTATTAGTGTTCAGAAGGACTCAATAATTTTCGCACCGACAGATTCCATTCGTGTTCATGATATTCTTTGTGATGCAACCGTAAAACTTTATTTTTGTAACCCGGATGAGAAATACCTAGAAGTTGTGGCTGTGGCAAGGATTTAATGACAGACAGACAGACTAACAGACAGGCAAGGAACCAAAATTGTTCAGGAAGGTCTGAAACGTAAAAGGCGAGAGGAAATTTTGATTTTGGCGAACATTTTTTTTCAACCTTGAAAATTGAAAACAAAGCTTCCGCTATCTTGGTAGACTCGGAAGCATAAGTCCAAGAATTGTGTTGACAGTTTACAAGAAACTAAAAAAGTGGATGAATTTTTGTTTTTCTGTAAAGTAGTGATAATGAATTATTTGAGTTTTATATCCGGTAGATACCTATTAGGGAAGCCTGAAATCTACATAAATAGGAGCGAATTCACAATCGTATTTATGTTTGCCAATGGGGAATTTGCCTCAATTTTAGATTCTGGAATTTCAAGGCAAATCCTATTATAGGGCCCTAGAATAACGTTTAACACTAGGAATAACCAACGGAAAAACATTACCGTAGGAGAAAATGACTAAACAAGTGAACCTCTGTTACAAAACACCGCGAAAATCGAGGAATATTGTTGACGTCATACGAAAAAAAAAAAAAAAAAAAAAAAACGACGCGAAAGCAACAACAGACAGAGTTCTAGCACGCCACACGAAACGATCCAGTGAAATGGCTACTCGAATAATGTGATTCAAATCTTGAAACTAAATAAGAGAAGATGAAGAATAATAATGCTTGATAAACTAGTAGATAGATTCGTATTGTAAAAAAGTGAGTAATGTTGTTTCTTTTGGTCAATTTGGTGTCTGGGTTCTTCCTGCCAGTTCGTGGCGCACTCTTGTGCCCACTACTCGGAAGGTAAAAGTTCGCGTATGTTCCGCTTCTGTGGTAAGCGCCACAGAACCTCCTTTGAAGTCAGATTGGTAGAATATCCGTCACGTTTCAAACATGGCTGCCTCTTACACATTAGGTCTTTTCCAACCACCTTATTCGGAGCAAGTTCAGAGCACGGCAGTCCCGCGCATGCGTGACTAGAACTAGTTCCGAACAAGTTCGGAGCAGCTACCGGTTGGAATACGAATTTTCGGGGCAGGACAACCTGATGCAGATAACCTGGCAGCGTCGTCAGTAACCTACCAACATGTTTCAATTTCTGATTTCACTTGTGGGATTGTGATTTCAATTACTTTCAACGATTGTGCGATCGTTTATAATTGATGTGTTTATTGTTTCAACTAACATTTGAGATTATGTGATGATGATGGTATGTGACCAATGAATTTGTGATCAATGTAAAATTAATAAATAAGAAACTGCAGATAATTGTTGGTATTTTTTTATGAGTTTCAACGGCTCGGAATTCCTAATTTCTTCTCTTCATTTTTCCTTCATAAAACCTATATAACAACTTGAAAATTCAGCAATTTTAACAGAATAGCCATAAATCGATTTGGTAAGGTAGGTACACGGTTTTGAAATGTATTATAATAGTATCAACTCCAAGTATAGGAATTACTCTTCTAAATCGGTTTAATTTATAGTAATGTCTTTTGGTTCCAAGGTAAATGAAATATCTACGTATAACTATATTTTTCGTGTTGATCTTGAATAGGTTGAAGTTTCTTCAAGTTGGTCAATTTCAATAAAAAGTTAAACCAATTACGTTGATGAAAAGACGTACAATTAGATTGTTATTTGAATGTCAAGTATTTCATAGTGAATGTGGGAAAATACAAATAAAGGTGACTAGCAGGGAGAACACCTCAATTTTTAATAGAGTAAACATTTAGTTTTAAAGGAATTAGTTCAAGTCTAGTTAAGTCATACATGTAAGCAAGTATTGCCGGTAGGCAACACCCTCGGGTTACCCGAGTCGGGTAGATCCCTAGCCTCAACCTCATTTTCTTCTTGTTGCGAAACATCGAGGGTATTTTCCACAGGAAATTCATCACTAAGAGCAAGGAATAAAAGTTTTTGCGCCTTCAAGTTCGCTAAAAACAAACGGCGACCTACTGAGACCCCCTTTACATACTCGTACCTCAACTAGGTACATGTATACGATAGTAAAAAACCTATAACTAAGAAATTAGGTGTAAATAATGTTTGTTAGTTAATGTTGTCATCTACTAGTTCTAAAATATAGTTACCATTTTCCAACAAGTAATTAAAACAATTTTATTTATATTTATTTAGTATAAAATCTGTGACACCTGTTTCTGAGGGCTGATGTGCCCGTATTTCCATCGTAGAAGTGGCTTCTCTCAAATCTTTCAGAGATCTGATGAGCCACGGTACTGCTCACTCGGAAGTGGCTGACAAAATCTATCTCGTCATAAGAGGGAACGGTTTTTTTTTTTCAAAGAAAACTGAATTTTTGGCCCTAACTCGATCGACAAAACCAGCCAAATCCTCTTTGAACCCATCAGATGAGCTCTCTTCATCTGAACTGCTGCTCGAGCTTGACCCAAATATCATTGCCATGACTGAGGGTTTGCAAATTATAAAATAAAATGCAAGAAGCAAAATAAAAAATGAAAATAATAAAAAGCAAATAAAAGGATGCAAATAATAAATGAAGAGATGTAAAATAAAAAATGAAAATAATAAAAGTCAAATAATAAGATGCAAATAACAAATGAAAGGATGCAAAATAGAAAAATTGAAACAATAAAAACTTTTTTTAAAGCAAAAGGAGAGAAGTTGACGGAGAGATGTTGACGGTAAACAGTTGAAATCGCGAATGAGGCAGGTTATTTATTGAAGAAGGTTACTGTCCGGGACTACCTACTCCGCCTGGAGTTCGGTGCAGGTTGGAGCTGCTCCGAACAAGTTCGGAGCAAGTCCCCGAGGAGGTTGGAACACAGAACAAGTTGCTCCGAGCAAGTCCCGAGTTCGGTTGGAACGAGCTCTCTCTGAGTTCTCCTCTAGTGCGCGTGCGCAACTGTTCGGAACCTGCTCCGAACAGTTGGTTGGAAAAGACCTATTGCCACCACATTTAAAATTTCCATCTTCCTTAAATTCTCTAAATTTTTTGGATGCGTTTTCGAGCAGCTCACTATGGTTTTATTCCATAAAAATAAACCCTCATTCGAAAAAAAAAAAAAATGTGAGGCAAATTCCCCATTCAGAAAATATCAAAACGAACGTTTTGATCTTGCTGGTGTTCCTGGTGATAAAATTTATCATAATACTAAAAACTAGGGAAGGCACAATACAACCTCCTGTTATATTGTCATTCAAAATATAAATAGCCTATCTACGGGTATAGGTATCATTGAAGGGTGAGCAGCGTGATAGTCGGAGAAGCTGAGATGAATGGTCGCTCGAAGTTCGCGAGGGTGGGCGGGCGGGATTAACTGCTAGGAAATGTGGGGTTCCCCTGCAAATTTCATCTAGTCTTCCCAGGCCACGTTTGTTTCGTCCAATTTTTCGCTTTCGGCCTCTAATTTTCACACAAATTGTTTTGTGATAATTCCAACATATAGAAGAGCTTCGTTCGTAGTGCAGTCCGGGACAGTTCTAGAACAGTTCGGGCATGCGCAGTAGGGCTTTACGCGTTCGCAGTGCACGAATTCCGAGTTCTGGAACTGAGTTCGCTGTTCGCAGTGACTTTCGGACACAGTTCCGGACTAGTTCGGAACTCGGTTCTGGCGTTCCGGATTTTTTCTCGAACTCGTTATCAGAACTCCGGACACCTACAAAGGAGCTGCCTGGTGAGGGTTTCAAGAAACTTTAATAAGAGGCGGGTACGTGGCTCATCAGGCATTTTTTGAACTTTTATAGTACGTATTTGCAACGTTAAAACCCTCTGTTACTGACGAAGTGCGCTGAAAACCATTAAATTGTTCCACTTTTGTCGGTTTTTTGAAACTATTATATTATTTGTTTTTATTATGATTTCAATAATTTATGCCAAGTAACTTTTTGATGTAGATTAAATTTGCTACTGTTTGACATCAACCTAAGCTCTGTAGTTGGGATAAATAACGGAGATACAACAATTCAAAATAAATAATTTATTCCATTTCTCAAAAATGAATTAAAACCAAAAAAAGTAGTAGGTAACTACCTTTCTTATTTTAATTTTGGTAAAAAGCCAGTTTTTTTTCAGATTCATTCATAGCAAATAACTCCGAATTGATTTTGGTTTATTATTTTAAAAATACCCTTTGGAATAGAACAAGAAAAAAATCACACCCCTCCTTCAAAATTTGATGGTTTAGGTTTCAAGGTAAGTACGTACAGTAAATAAATTTAAATAAATAAAAATAAATTTTTCCGTATGTCCTTAGGTAGGTACCATTTGTCCTTCTTGTTTGAAAACTGCCGATCTAAAGGTATTGTTTTTCCACAAAATTTTATTTTATTTAGTACCTATTTGATATAAAATAGAATTAAATTTAAGTAGGTAATACCTACTTAATAATTGTTCTTCCACAAAATTTTTTTTATATTTAATATTGTATATCTATTAAGTACCTACCTACCTATTTAATATAATATATTAAATATAATATTTTTATATTTAATATTTATACTTTATATTAAATAAAATTGAATTTTTAGAATGGAATGAGACCACCCATAGTTTTGTAGGATCAACAGTTTGGTCCATATGAGGAAGGTTGAACTTTAAATAAATCAGAATGTTTATTTCTTCGAAATGAGATTCATGTCAGCTGTCTTCGTTGCAAGCGAGTGATCTATTATAGAAAAAATAAACCACTGTGTAATAATTTGCAGCGTTTTATCACAATGAAGGAGAAGGTTAGGCGATAACAGATTAGGTACAGCAGTTCCGATTCATGGAAGCGTTCGCAGTGTAGAAAATCCGAGAACACAGTTCGAAATTCTGGGCGGCCATTTTTCAGAACTCCTCAAGTTCTGGACAAGTTCTAAAACTGCACTACGAACGAACCCAAGGATAGTTTCCAAACACGGGGTGTATTCGAATTTTTGAATTAAAAACATACTTCAATTATTAAATGAAACTTTAAAAAAATATTTAAAAAAAAATTTGTTTGTTGGTAATATGTTAGATGATGGCTTGTAAGATTTTCTTGTTCTGATAACATACATATGGTTAGATTTGAAAATAACGATTTTTCAAGCTTAGATAAACCGGATGAAAGTATGGGGCGACACTAGTGCCATCTACCCACAGAGTAATGGAGACAAGTTAACAGAGAAGAAAGCCAACGTTAAAATTGTGTGCAAGTATTTTTGAGGCTGCCTCAGTGGCGCTATCTACTTTCAGCTAGGATTGAGGAACTACTACGGAAGAGGCGGGGAGGAGAGGCCACACTCTTCATACCGCTTCTTTTCAAATCCTTTCGAATGACCAGAAATTGATAACTTTTCGTTTCATCATCATTTCAATTTGCAAGAATTACTTGGAAAAACCAATCGAGGCGAAAGATATTTTCAGAGTTCCTCATGCAATTGTTGTTGTCCCTATCGCCAGTAGTTCGAATGTTGAATCGACAACTGCCACCCTTAGAAACGTTTGAAACCCAGTGTATTATTGAATATCGCCCGATTTTTTCGTACATATCGCGAATATAACTAAATGTTATCAAATTAATTACTTGGATGCGGCCGGTTACGCACCAATGAGAAAAATATGTGATAAACAAGGTGACCTGTTGTGATGAGGTTGGGAACAAACGATCGTGAACCGGCCATGAACGCGATCTGGTTCTTTCCGCTATAACTACGTCCTGGAGCTCCACCAATCAGAACGCTTCTCGGGCTCCCACATTCAGCTTTCAGCCCAGTGCATCTACCTATCATCTCAGAATCATACAAGACCCCCGTCCCCTTTAGCCTTAAAATGAATTAACGACGACTTTCAGCTTCATAAGTCAATAAGTTACCTACAAACTGGAGGAAGTACAAATAAATGGACAAAAATGAGGATTATGACCTATAAGACTTCGATTTTCAAGTACATACCGCGTTACAAGTGAACAAAATAGCAAAAATGATAGGAAATAGGAAAAAACAAAATGGCCGCCAATGGGAACTCAAACTTTGAAAACGAAATAAAGGCATATTTCGGACTGTTACATCCGGGAAAACGTCTGATAAGTCGACTTCACCACATCAAAGTGTAAATTCGACGGATAAATCGTTCAAAAAACGGAGAAAATGGGTCGAGAAATGAGATACGGTGATAATACAGCGTGACGTATTACACACACACTCTCAACATGGAAGATATACTTCTTCCATGCTCTCAATCCGGCGCCGAATTGTGATAAGAACACGCCGTATCGGATACGGCGCCGTATTGTTACAGTCTAATACATCACTGGGAGGCGATCTGGCGCGCCGTATTGAAAACATGGCGGACGATCCGGTTCCGGCACGCCGGATCGACCCTACAAGGAACTCTCTAATAGTGGTTTTTGATACGGCATGACATATTACACACACACACTCTCAACATGGAGGATATACTTCTTCCATGCTCTCAATCCGGCGCCGAATTTTGATAATAACACGCCGTATTGGATACGGCGCCGTATTGTTACGGTCGAATACGTCACTAGGAGGCAATCCGGCGCGCCGTATTGAAAACATGGCGGACGATCCGGTTCCGGCGCGCCGGATCGACCCTACTAGGAACTCTCTCATATTTGAGGACTTGAGGAGGTGAAAATGGTGACACAACTGAAAAATTACTAAACAATCATTGACCATATCAAAGGAGGTTCATGCCTACTTCAAAATGATTTGTTTTAGAAGTAGATGTATAAAAAATTTGAAACTTCAAATGAATTAACGACGACTTTCACCTTCATAAGTCAATAAGTTACCTACAAACTGGAGGAAGTACAAATAAATGGACGAAAATGAGGATTATGACCTATAAGACTTCGATTTTCAAGTACATACCGCGTTACAAGTGAACAAAATAGCAAAAATGATAGGAAATACATCCGGGAAAATGTCTGATAAGTCGACTTCACCACATCAAAGTGTAAATTCGACGGATAAATCGTTCGAAAAACGGAGAAAATGGGTCGAGAAATGAGATACGGTGATAATACAGCGTGACGTATTACACACACACTCTCAACATGGAAGATATACTTCTTCCATGCTCTCAATCCGGCGCCGAATTGTGATAAGAACACGCCGTATCGGATACGGCGCCGTATTGTTACAGTCTAATACATCACTGGGAGGCGATCCGGCACGTCGTATTGAAAACATGGCGGAAAATCAGGTTCCGGCGCGCCGGATCGACCCTACAAGGAACTCTCTAATAGTGGTTTTTGATACGGCATGACGTATTACACACACACACTCTCAACATGGAAGATATACTTCTTCCATGCTCTCAATCCGGCGCCGAATTTTGATAATAACACGCCGTATTGGATATGGTGCCGTATTGTTACGGTTGAATACGTCACTGGGAGGCAATCCGGCGCGCCGTATTGAAAACATGGCGGACGATCCCGTTCCGGCGCACCGGATCGACACTACTAGGAACTCTCTCATATTTGGGGACTTGAGGAGGAGAAAATGGTGACACAACTGAAAAATTACTAAACAATCATTCACCATCAAAGGAGGTCATATCAAAGGAGGTTCATACCTACTTCAAAATGATTTGTTTTAGAAGTAGATGTATAAAAAATTTGAAACTTAAAATGAATTAACGACGACTTTCAGCTTCATAAGTCAATAAGTTACCTACAAACTGGAGGAAGTACAAATAAATGGACAAAAATGAGGATTATGACCTATAAGACTTCGATTTTCAAGTACATACCGCGTTACAAGTGAACAAAATAGCAAAAATGATAGGAAATAGGAAAAAACAAAATGGCCGCCAATGGGAACTCAAACTTTGAAAACGAAATAAAGGCATATTTCGGACTGTTACATCCGGGAAAACGTCTGATAAGTCGACTTCACCACATCAAAGTGTAAATTCGACGGATAAATCGTTCAAAAAACGGAGAAAATGGGTCGAGAAATGAGATACGGTGATAATACGGCGTGACGTATTACACACACACTCTCAACATGGAAGATATACTTCTTCCATGCTCTCAATCCGGCGCCGAATTGTGATAAGAACACGCCGTATCGGATACGGCGCCGTATTGTTACAGTCTAATACATCACTGGGAGGCGATCCGGCACGTCGTATTGAAAACATGGCGGAAAATCAGGTTCCGGCGCGCCGGATCGACCCTACAAGGAACTCTCTAATAGAGAGTTCCTAGTGGTTTTTGATACGGCGTGACGTATTACACACACACTCTCAACATGGAAGATATACTTCTTCCATGCTCTCAATCCGGCGCCGAATTGTGATAAGAACACGCCGTATTGGATACGGCGCTGTATTGTTACGGTCGAATACGTCACTGGGAGGCAATCCAGCACGTCGTATTGAAAACATGGCGGACGATCCGGTTCCGGCGCGCCGGATCGACCCTACTAGGAACTCTCTCATATTTGAGGACTTGAGGAGGTGAAAATGGTGACACAACTGAAAAATTACTAAACAATCATTGACCATATCAAAGGAGGTTCATGCCTACTTCAAAATGATTTGTTTTAGAAGTAGATGTATAAAAAATTTGAAACTTCAAATGAATTAACGACGACTTTCACCTTCATAAGTCAATAAGTTACCTACAAACTGGAGGAAGTACAAATAAATGGACGAAAATGAGGATTATGACCGATAAGACTTCGATTTTCAAGTATATACCGCGTTACAAGTGAACAAAATAGCAAAAATGATAGGAAATAGGAAAAAACAAAATGGCCGCCAATGGGAACTCAAACTTTGAAAACGAAATATAGGCATATTTCGGACTGTTACATCCGGGAAAACGTCTGATAAGTCGACTTCACCACATCAAAGTGTAAATTCGACGGATAAATCGTTCGAAAAACGGAGAAAATGGGTCGAGAAATGAGATACGGTGATAATACAGCGTGACGTATTACACACACACTCTCAATATGGAAGATATACTTCTTCCATGCTCTCAATCCGGCGCCGAATTGTGATAAGAACACGCCGTATCGGATACGGCGCCGTATTGTTACAGTCTAATACATCACTGGGAGGCGATCTGGCGCGCCGTATTGAAAACATGGCGGACGATCCGGTTCCGGCACGCTGGATCGACCCTACAAGGAACTCTCTAATAGAGAGTTCCTAGTGGTTTTTGATACGGCGTGACGTATTACACACACACTCTCAACATGGAAGATATACTTCTTCCATGCTCTCAATCCGGCGCCGAATTGTGATAAGAACACGCCGTATTGGATACGGCGCTGTATTGTTACGGTCGAATACGTCACTGGGAGGCAATCCAGCACGTCGTATTGAAAACATGGCGGACGATCCGGTTCCGGCGCGCCGGATCGACCCTACTAGGAACTCTCTCATATTTGAGGACTTGAGGAGGTGAAAATGGTGACACAACTGAAAAATTACTAAACAATCATTGACCATATCAAAGGAGGTTCATGCCTACTTCAAAATGATTTGTTTTAGAAGTAGATGTATAAAAAATTTGAAACTTCAAATGAATTAACGACGACTTTCACCTTCATAAGTCAATAAGTTACCTACAAACTGGAGGAAGTACAAATAAATGGACGAAAATGAGGATTATGACCTATAAGACTTCGATTTTCAAGTACATACCGCGTTACAAGTGAACAAAATAGCAAAAATGATAGGAAATAGGAAAAAACAAAATGGCCGCCAATGGGAACTCAAACTTTGAAAACGAAATATAGGCATATTTCGGACTGTTACATCCGGGAAAACGTCTGATAAGTCGACTTCACCACATCAAAGTGTAAATTCGACGGATAAATCGTTCGAAAAACGGAGAAAAAGGGTCGAGAAATGAGATAGAATGGGAGACACTGAAGTGAAATCCAATATGGCCGACGTAAGTCCTGTTTAGGTTAGACAGGGATAGAGGTTAGTGGAACAAGGACATATTTTGTCCTCCTTAGGTAGTAGGTATTGTTTCAACGGGGAAAACACTCACGTTTTTCTTGACGTCCATATTTCGACGATCAGGGAGACTCTCGGCAAATGGAAGACTTCAGGAATGAGCTGATAAATAACAAAAAACATCAGCGATGGGTGTACGCTCAACAGCCAACAAAAAACATGTTCTAACGTACTACGTACTAACGTCGACCGTCCACTGTCACAATTTGTGACTCACAAACAAAGAGTAGTAGAACCTGATAACAGAAGAACCTTTCAGGTTTCCGAACTAGTGATGCGACATCGACATCGATGTTTTCAAAACATCGATGTTTTTAACATCGATGTTTGGATGGCGATGTTTTCACAACATCGATGTTTCTTACCGATGTTTCAATCAATGTCGTAATTTTCCCCATTTAATTTTGTTGTTCCCATTGGTTTTCTCAATAGTTTACACATTAAAATAATGAACGAAACAAGCGTACATTCATGTATTACATACTTGTCTCTTGAAGGAATAAATGAGAGCTAATTTTTCGACCGATTCAGTTTTCAACCTGTGCAATAAATAAGAAGTACTGGGGAGAAAACATGTAAAATGGAAAAAACCTGAACCTGAATGAATGTTTGAGATTTGGAAATATTATGTACCATGTGTTTATGTTTATGTGTCGTTCTACTTTTTGAAAATACTTTAATAAACAAAGTTTATCTTTAATTTGCAATTCCTACCTTTCAATGCTTTCCTATTTAAAAAAAAATTAAAATTAAAATACAAACACCTGGACAAGTGCTATGAAAATAATGAACAATAATATTGTTATATTATAATATTATTAATAATATTGTTAATATTATTGTATATATTATATACTTTTGTTATTCGCTGATTCTTAATTTATTAGGGGTGTAACTGCTTTAAATATTCATTTGGAAAATGTACTAGGGTAGAAATTGAGTAGGTACCTACAGCCAAACGTTATGGAATATTTATTATTATGTAGCTATATATAGATCGGGCACATCGATGTTGTGAAACATCGATGTCGAGAAACATCGATGTTTTTGGTCGATGTTTCCACTCGACATCGATGGTGGATTTCAAAAACATCGATGTCGCATCACTATTCCGAACCAGTTCCGGACGGAACGCGATTCTGAAAGTGGAAGGGATAGAATCAGTTCGGAACACCTTTGGAACTCGTTACTTGCGTCTCGCCGTCGAAGGACGAGCAGCCGATGCTGCAGTCTAGCGGCATTTGTGAAAAGTAGGCTGCACCTCGTTTTTACCGCCCATTCCAACATTTTACGGTTCTACAATTCCCTGTCTTATTAACCTTAATTGGACCATGGTGTCACTGAAAATATCTTATGTATTCTACAGCTCTCCCAAGGTCACCAGATTAACTAGATTTAAACTAAAATTTAAAAATTAATGGATAGAGCTGATTTTTTAAAACCATTTTTTGTAAGTTATTAGAAGTAATAAAATGAACAAACAAAAATATTGAAAATGTTTTCATTAATTTCTTTGGAAATTTTTGTCAAAATTCTATTTTGAGAGTTTCAGTAGCTCACAAAAATTCTGCTGTCCATTACATTTAAAATTCCAATTAATCTTGGTTATTCCGGTGACACTTAAGGATAGCTGTGGAGTTCCTGAGATGTGTTTGGTGACACTAGTGACACCATGGTCCAATTAGGGTTAATTATAAGGAGAAGAAAACTTTTATAGAATTTTTATGGTGACGAATCAAGCAAGATGCATTATTATAGTCTGCAGAATTTTTACTAACGTATTGCTAGCAAAATTTCGCCTTAAACGGCCGTTATTCGATTCACACAAATTTCAAACCTCTACGATTCCATTATACGTATGTACATTTTCATGAACCTTTGGAATCCAAAAAGTAAAAAATGAATCAAAATTCGATAAGTAGGTAGTTTAGGTACGTTTCTAGGTAGTATCCCACTTTTTTTCACGCTGTGTTGTGGGTAGAAGGTGCAAGTGCAAGGTGGGTAACTGCTCCACGTTTCCCAACTGTTTTCCGACTTTTTCTTCTCAACTGATCCAACTTGTTCACTGATTGTTTCTCTGTCTGCCATTCATTTTAGTTAATTTGGCTCTTTTAGTAAAGAGCTACTTTGGGTAGTAATGCAAAATGAGAAAACTAAATTAAGCTCCGTCGAATAGTGAGAAGAAACAGATTTTCCGTAAACCTTGTCAATAACTTAAAATAAAATCCAGGAAGTTTGATCAGTGTTTTATTGTCTTGATTCCAGTGTGACGAGCCGTCACAGGGGCTTCCACCGCAGGCGATCCCCAAGTTGAAAATTCGGCGGAACCCTCCATGCGAGACCGAAAGCATGGAGGTGGAGGTCGGGAGCGCGCCACCAGGCGGCAGCACCGGACGGGTCAGCGCCAGGAAGTGAACGGGTGGGGGAAGGATCCGGAGGGGGAGGACGCGACTGGGGGAGAACGACCGCCCACCCCTCAGACGTGTCTTGATCGAGCCTCTCACCCCATCTCTCTGTGTGAAAAGTCTGTGTGGAAACTCTGTGTGGAAACTCTGTGTGGAAATTCTGTGTGGACACTCTGTGTGGAAAAGTCTGTGTGACATCTGTAAACTGAACATTTGGAAACCTGAAGTTAACTGCGAGTCTATCAGTGTACGATTGCGCCCTCCTGAAGATTCAAGTAACCAACGGCCGACCCTAGCATCTCAAACGGACCAAGCCCAACGGATTCTCTCTCAAAAACCCAGTACTGGTAAATCAAAACGCTTGTAAAATTCTTTTTCTTAAATTGTTCCTCCTAGGTAATTGATTCTAGTGATTTTCTTTCGTCCAAAGGACTCATTCTCTTTCATGTTACGAAACACCACGTGTTAGATTTTCATGTTCCGTAACATCATATGCTCAAGTTCATGTTCCGTAACACCACGTGCGAATGTTCACCTTCCCTCTCTTTTTAGTTTCGAAACACCACGTGGATTGTAATCTTGGAGGTTATCCCCATCAGGGCCCTCGGTAATTAAAGTCAACATAATATCATTATTAGAAAGGGTATCTTAGTCCCGAGTTATATTGTTCCTTTATTCTTACTATTTCTTCTTGTCTTTGAATACTTACCTGAAAATTATACAGGATTCATTTTGTTTACTTACCTTGTGGTTATCATTGGTACATTCCCCGATCAATTTCCTGGTGCAGAATAGAATCATAAGAGGTACTTACCTGAGAACACTTACCTTGCGAATCGTAGTGAGAACCAAAGTAGAGTCATTAACGTAGAAACAGAACTTGAAAGTACTTACCTTAGACTTGCTGAGATCTCGAAGAACCTGAAAAGGAAAGAAAAGTTATTAAATACAAAAAGTACAAATTATTACACAATAACGGAAAAGATAAAAGAAGTCGTAAAGGAAAATACTTACTAAAGCTCAAGTTGGACAAAGATAGGCATTTTTCGGTAATCCCCAAAAGGATACCTATTCAACACCATCTTCGTCGTTTTCTGCTGACTGGTTCCGCTGCTCATAAAAATCACGGTAAGTGAAATTTGGATACTCCTAGTATAAGTGCAGGGGCATTGTAGTGGCGAATTTTAAAATCAAGTTAATAACCTTGCTCGGTCACCGTAGTGTTCACGAAAATTCACCATTACACCAGTACCAAGGGGAAAACCCCCAGTCGTTGGACACCCCCCCAGTCGTTGGACAGTGAACGGTTTCCAGGTTTTACTAAGGTTGTGATGAATATTAGGTTTGTTCCAGCGCAAAAAGTTCATGAACTCAAGTTCATGAACCCGCTGGGTGTGAGAACCCGAAAAAGTTGAAGAGTTCATGAACTTTTTAGGTTCAGGAACCTGTGCGCTGGAACGTTTTTAGTAGTTAACATGAAATTCGGCAGGGAGCGCGCAACTCGGCTTTCAACAAACCTTGAATAACCTCCTCTCATCTCAATCTTTAGCGGGATTTTTTAAGTTTAAGATTGAACGATTCTTCGCAATTTTTAACTAACAATGTCTCCTAGCTATTTTGTTTCAACCCCTTGTTTTTTCAAGTTTTCTCAATTTAAAGAATTTTTTCGTGTTTACTGACTTATTACATTAAAACTGTTGTAACTCCTGATATTTACCAAGTAAACTCAAGTTTGAGGATATTGTTGAAAAGAGCGTTACATTTCCAAGCTAACAAGTGCGAAACCAAAATATTTTAGCAATAAAACATGTTTGAAAAAATCAAGTCAAAAAGCAAACCACAAGTTTTTACTCTGAATCCCTGCCTATTTCGATGGGCGCTCTTCGAAAAAACATGCTCAAATTGTCAGTTTTCCAATGGTCTATCAATTTTTCTTTTTAAAATTCATATTGGAAGAGTAGGTACCTAAATCAAGTTTTAGTGCCAAAAAAAAACGTGCGTTTTACTAAAAAATCGAGTGTTATACGTGGTTTATCATGGTCACCCTCGATCTCAAGATGAATTGACAAGTTTTTGGTATCATTAATTTCCTATGCATAGGAATTACATGTAATTTCATGCTGAATCCAATGGTGATACTTCTTGACTGCAAAATAGTGGTTATTTCGATGAAATCCTTCATTTTTCGTTAAAAAAATACGCATTATTCGTAGATAAGGTACTGAGCATAAAGTAACACCTTTCTACTCAATAGCAACATCATCTTATTTGTGTTACGTTAAAATGCAATCTTATGGGACTCAAACAACATTGTTTCAGTAGAAAAAACATTGCAGAGTTCATACCTGGAGTTGGGAGGTTCATTTCATTGATCAGCTTCCATTTCTTCAAAAATTCACTTTCTAGCAGTCAGAATTATTCGGAAGTATCGCCATTGAGTTCAGCGTGAAAAACTACTGAAGAAATGATACCGAAATCGTGAAGTCATATTGAGATCGACAGGTGACCGGACTCGGCGTAAAACATTCAATTTTCTTGTAAAAAGCTTCAATTTTCTCGAAAAAGCTTTCAATTCAAACGCAGCAACCCACTATTGTAGTCAACAAATCAACTTTTGCCCATGAATCACCCCATTTTACGGTAAATAGTTTGCAGAAGAGAGGGATGATGTGAACTTCCTTGACACACTCTCCAAATAAATAGACAAAGCTCACTGTAGTGATAATGGAATAATCGTGTATTTGTGAAAAAGAAAGAGTCGATCGAAAATGGCTTCTGTTAGAACATAAGTAAATTCCAAAAAAAAAAAAAACCCTGTGTTGTTGCCTGTAAAGTCGGTATACAGGCGAAAGTTTTACGTGACAACGACTTTGAGTGGTAAAATAATTTTAATGTTAATATTCATTCGTATAGTAGGAAGAAGGATAAAATAAAATTCTTTGTCAAGTTGCACAGAGTAGGTATTTCCTGTAGGTAGTAGGTATTTCCCATGGGTGGGGGGGGAGTGAGTGCCAGGGAAGGGGGGCGGGGCGCTCCCGCTTTTGTGAGGGAAGGGGAGGGGCCGCCCGCCTTTAGGGAGCGCCGAGCTGCACCCCCTCCGCGAGGGGAGCGTAACGCAGTTTCTTGAAGTGTCCCGGTAAACCAATTTATAAGACGTTATCACGTCAATAAATAAATAAGTAAATTCCACTTCATTCGAAAAACACTTCATTCCTAAAGACGACTCGCTCTTCGAGAAAGAGGGGCTCAGCACAACGAAAAGAAAGTTTGAGAATGGAGCCAAGTGATTAGCGTGAAAACTGGTCAACAAATGAAAAATTAGTAGGTTTCGCGTGAATGGCACAGGTTACCCTTCAGTTCGAGTTCACAACCCTGCCTTCGATGAGTGCAGAAAGTTCATGAACCCAGGTGTAAAAAGTTTATAGGTTGAACTGTACCTATTTCTAGTGAACACTATTCTACCAAAACAATTTGACTCCGTGCTGTGAACGAGAACTTTTTAATGACAACACAATTTCAAAAGTAAACAAATTAACAGGTGTCAAAAACATGATTCAAAATAAAAATTAACTGTAGACCGCTACAATCACCCCCCTCCCTAATAACAATGATAACTCTTCAATTTTGTGGGAAACCGAACAACTCTTCCTGATCTTGTTCTGTAAGGCTGCTGTGGCAGTGGCGACTGTGGGGTAATTTGTGAGTGATGTGGCATGTGTTGTGCTTGAGTGGAATCCGTAGGATGTGTAGATGACGATTCGGGGTTGATAAGGTCTTCTTGTAGTGCTGGTGTGCTGCTTGGTGTGAGATCTTCGTTTGTTAAGAATGCTGGTTTAAGACGGTCTATCGTGACTGACATTTCTTTGCCCTTGACCCAAATGACGAATGTTTTTGTTTTTCTCTCTTTCACCTCATAAGGGCCATCGTATGGTGACTTCAACGAACTACGAATGCCATCGTAACGCAGAAAAACATGCTTAGCCTGTTCCAATTCAGGGTGTACAAAAATGGCTCTTTGCCCATGCCATTTTGCTGGTTGAGGCTTCAAATTTTCCATAGTCTGCTTTAGGCAAGCAACATATTCGTGGGTTGGAGCTGAAACGGGGGAGTCTTCAAAGAACTGACCAGGTAGTCGTAGTGAGGTGCCGTACACAAGTTCTGCTGTACTACATCCGAGATCTTCCTTCAACGACGATCTTATCCCCAGCAGAACCATTGGTAACACGTCAGCCCAACGTTCGGTGTTATGGCATCGGATTGCTGCTTTTAGCTGTCTGTGCAGGCGTTCTAGCATCCCGTTTGCCTTCGGGTTGTATGCAGACGTGAAGCTGTGCGAAATCCCCAAAGTAGTTGTAAGTTGTCTGAATAATGAACTTTCAAACTGACGGCCTCTGTCCGAAGTTATCTTGTGAGGGACCCCAAATCGACTGATCCAATGTGCGCAAAATGCCTGAGCCACAGTGTCGGCCTTGCTGTCTGCAAGTGGTATAACCTCTGGCCATCTGGTGAACCGATCTATGCAGGTTAATACGTAGGTATATCCCTGAGATGGAACCAACGGGCCAACAAGATCCACATGGACGTGAGAGAAACGTTCACTGGTTGGCTGGAATTTGCCTAAAGCGCTGTGGGTATGCTTTTGGACTTTGTTTCGTTGACAGTCAATGCAAGAGCGAACCCACTCCTTGCAATCTTTAGTCATAGAGGGCCAGATGAACCGTTGACTGAGTGACTTATAGGTTGCTCTATTACTCGGATGGGACAAGTTATGCACTGAGTCAAAAACTTGACGTCTGAAACTAGGAGGAACATAAGGGCGCACAAAACCTGTCGAAACGTCGCAATGCACGGGAGCATCTGAGTTGGAAAACTGAATTTGTTTCCACTGTAAGGAGGAATCAGATGGAAGATCTTCTTTGCACTGAGCCTTGGCTAATTCTGCATAATTTACCGGCAATGGGGCAAAAGCTTCAATTCGTGACAAACAATCTGCTACAACATTGTTTTTTCCAGAAATGTGTTGAATGTCAGTTGTGAATTGGCCGATGAAGTCAAGGTGTCTGATTTGTCTTGGTGTAGCTTTGTCTGGTTTCTGGAGGAATGCATATGTCAGTGGCTTATGGTCAGTGTACATTGTGAAAACTCTACCTTCGAGTAAGTGTCTGAAGTATCTGATGCAGTCGTGAGCAGCCAAAAGTTCTCTGTCATATGCACTGTAATTTCGCTGAGTAGGAGATAGAGTACGTGAAAAGAAACTAATTGGTTGCCATTCTCCATCTACTTTCTGCTGTATGCTGCCTCCAATAGCAACGTTTGAAGCATCTACCATGAGGGACCAGGGGACGTCTGAACGAGGATGAGTTAATAGTGTTGCTGCACTCAATTCTGCTTTGCATTGTTCGAATGCACACCGAGTTTCTGTAGTCCACACTATTTCAGAATTCTCTTTCCCAACGTGTCCCCTAAGATAGTTAGTGAGTAGAGAGAGATGGTCAGCTGCTTTGGGAATGAAGCGACGGTAAAAATTGAACATTCCAAGAAATCGTCTCAAGCTCTGGATGTCCTTAGGCAGTTCGAATTTTTGTAGTGTTTCGACTCTACTTGGTAATGGTGTGATACCTTGCGTACATACCAAGTGTCCCAAGAACTCAATCTGTGACTTCCCAAATTCACACTTTGCTGGGTTGATGACCACTCCGAAATCTCGGAAGCGTTGGAAAAGTGTTTTGAAGTCTTGTAGGTGCTCTTCCTGTGAGGAACTAGCCACCAAACAATCGTCAATGTAGGCCCTAACATTTGGTAGTCCTCTAGTCAATTCATTGACAAAGCGTTGAAAGGTTTGGGCTGCGTTACACAACCCAAAGGTCATTTGAGGGAATTCAAAAAGGCCAAAGGGAGTAATGATCGCAGTTTTCTCTATATCCTCAGGAGCCATAGGGATCTGGTGGTAAGCCTTCAGAAGGTCAATTTTAGAAAAGATAATTTTGCCATGAAGGTCTTGAGCCAGATCTTGTATATTCGGAAGTGGATAACGGTCAGGAACTGTAATTCGATTGAGAGCACGAAAATCCCCACATGGCCTCCAATCGCCAGTCTTTTTAGGTACCATGTGCAATGGGCTTGCCCATGGGCTCTTGGAAGGACGACAAATACCCTGCGACACCATGTAGTCAAACTCTTTTTTGGCTATCGCGTACTTTTCAGAGTCTAGGCGACGAAACTTGGCAGATATGGGAGGTCCAGTAGTTATGATGTGATGGACAACATTGTGTTTTGGCTCAACCAAAGTGAACGAAGGCCTCGTAATGTCCTTGAATTCAGCGAGAAGAGAATGATAGCAGGAGAATGAACCTATGGTCGTTATTATTGGCATTTCAGTAGTACGAAGCTGACCATTGGCTGATAAGGAAGTGAGAGAATCGTGTAAACATCGACGCTTCAAATCAACCAAGAGACCATAGTGTGCCAAGAAATCTGCCCCAATGATCGGCTTGGACACTTCTGCAATGACAAATGGCCAGTGAAAAGATCGACGAAGACCTAAATCAATTGACAGAAGTGACGTACCATATGTCTTTATCTCTGTACCATTGGCTGCAAAAAGTTGGTACTTAGAGGGTCGTTTTCTGTCAGTCATGGAAGGAGGAACAACACTGACATCAGCACCTGAATCGACCAGGAATGTTTTTTTGTTACTTTTATCTCTGATGAAAAGGCGGCTACTTAATTGGCCAGCATCGCCTGCCGCATCTAACGATTGGCCTACTGGTTTTCCGATGGTTTATAATTCTGTTTGGAATAACAACAAGGCGGTTCGCAATTGATTGCTTTATCACCATATCGAAAATGATATCGACATCGCCACGTACCTGTGGCTATTTTGTTATCCCTTGTGGAAGGTTTTGTTCTAGAACTTGATCTGGATCGTGAACGTCTAGGTTGTTTGTATTGCATGGCATCTAATGTATCAAACCTACGAGTCAGCGCATCAATCTTATTCACTAGATCGTCATATGAAGGATTACAATTAGGTTGAGAATGCGATGGTTGAGATGTATTTGTCAGATTTATTGAGGAACATTCGGATCTTGGGTCTGAAACTTCCATGATCTTATCAGCTAGTGGTACTAAAGTGTCTAAACTAGCACTAGAGCTTACTGACAGAATCGCTCGTGTATTCGTTGGAAGTTGCTGAAGCCACAAAGATTTCAGGATGGTGTCGCTCACTTTGTTGTTCGCTAGATCCTTCATCTCCCTCAATAGTTGGCTGGGTCGACGATCTTCGATGAACTGGAAGCGCTGGAACGCGGTTTATGTTTGCAAGTTCTCGAACTCGGCGCCGCTGGAACGCATCAGTTCATGAACTCAACATGCGCGCGGGTTGTGCGCAGGTTAGGTGTAAGAAAGTTCATGAACTGAGAGGCGCTGGAACAAACCTATTTCTTTGTGTTGTGACATACCAATGAAAACTATGACGCCTGAAGAAGAAGAAGAAGAAGGAAAGAAGGTTATAACTATACAATATAATCACTAGGTTCAGGAGTTGAAACAAAGTGGAGGCGCCGGAAAAGTGTGGATTCCTTACGAAAATGGTTAGCTGACTGACCCCTTTTCGTAAGAGTTTTCAGTTTTTCATTTGATGATAACTTACTCCATACAATATTTAATCCATAGTTCGATTGTTACTGATCATTTTCGAGTAAAAAGTTCCTCACCTGACGCATGAATTAAAATTATTTGCTTGTGTCCAATGACTGGATACTGTCGTTATGGTTATTCCCAGTGGTTGGACACCCGTCCAACAACTGGGTTCTACCTTGTTTCGCGATGTGCCTAGTGCTTGGACACGTCCCAAACAGCTCTTTAATTATTTTAAAAAAAGAAAAAAATCATTACTATTAAAAATCCTTTTTTTTCTCAGCTCATATAAATTTTATTTACCTTCTGATCTTAGCAAAATTTTGGAGGAACCTTTAAATTCACTAATACATAACATTTTTAATATGGAGTTTGCTTGGTACCTTCCTGCGTAATTTTCGCCCCTTAATTTTCATTTCAGCTCGAAAAGCCCTCAAGAAAAATTATGATCAGACTGGTGAAGCTACCTAATGATTATGTGATACAATTTTTAACGAAAAAAAGTCTGCCAAGTGGGTGAGGCACATAACTTCCTCGTATCTATAACCCGATTGTATACATAACCAACCTCTGAATATTGTAGGAAACTATAGAAGTTATAGCAGTTACAAGGGTTTTAAGTTTGCTAATGCGCAGAAAATACAATTTGGAAGCCATGATTTTCATAGGGGACCGTGTCCACCCCAACTCCCATTATACCTAAAAAATATCATCGATTTCACATGAGAAGTGTAGAAGATGTGGCTGTAATTAGGAAATGATCGTTTGCGCATGAGTGGGGGAAATGATACTCATAGAGGACTACACTATCAGTCGGTGGGGGGTGAAAATTTTCATAAGGGACCATCTACACACCATCCCGCATAATCCCCGAAAATTTCATAGAAATCTGGTGAGAAATTTAGAAGTTATGGCTGTGGCAAGAATTTCACATTTGCGCATGCGCAGCGGCTACTATCAGTCGGTGGGGGGTGAAAATTTTCATAGGGGACCATTTGCACGCCAACCCCCACGGTCCCTGAAAATGTCATCGAAATCGGATGAGAATTGTAGAAGTTATGGCTGTGGCAAGGATTTCATGACTGACACAAAGACAAGGAACCAAAATTGTTCAGAAAGATTTGAAGTGGAAATTTTCATTTTGGAGAACATTAATTGTTTTCATCCTTGAAAATTGAATACAAAGCTACCGCTACCTTGGTAGACTCAGAAGCAGAAGCAAAAGTTACCAGGCTACCATCATCAGCCTAGTCGAATAGATTATTAAGTTTAGATAGGCACCTGAATTATCTGATGAGTTGCCTTGTATGTTCCTTTTGATGTTGTTATTATTAAATTTATAAAGACTGTTTTTCACAAAGACTTAATTTTCCATTAACATATTTTTGAAATACAAACATTCAAAATGTACAAAAGCGATTTGATATTACCAACCTTTATTCAAGTCCCGACCTTCAATGTTATTAATAATGAATAAAATGTGTCACATTTCCCAATAAATATTCAAAATATGAACCTAGAAACATGGGAAAAAATTGTATGACGCAAGTTTCCAGATGTCCAACGACTGGCGCATCGCTGTCCAAAGTTAGGATTTCTTGTCCAACGACTGGCAATTTGAAAAAAAAAATTGATAGCTCAACTTTGGACAAAGATTGCAAAATTATCATTGCACATAGGCCATTTTTGAAAAAAGCGGTGTTTTCGTGAACTCATACCAAACAAAACTAAAAAAAAACTTTGAAATCCATCCAGATATTAAATGCATGTAAGTAAAATCGTGAGAGAAGTGCTCTTAAGGTGTCCAACGACTGGGGGTTTTCCCCAACATTAAGTTCTTTGATAACTTCCATCTGGCATTGGTATTGGTGTTGCTTTCATTAATTGAAAATCGATTTTATTTAATTATTATACAGGGTCTATCGGATAATTTAGATACAATTTTTTTTCAACTGTTTCAAATCTTTGATTCAAGAAACGACTGCAGAGACTACAACCATGATTGATAAAGAAAGTTCAAATTTGAGGATACCGCTGAAAAGAGCATTAAATTTCCCGTCTCTCTGATGTTAATGCAAACTTTTCTGGTGGACAAACAATATTCCTGAACATAGGATTTTTCACGAGAATAAATTATTCCTACTTTTATCGGGCTGTTTCTGGGTTGTTTTTTGTGTACCTATACAGTAAAAACTTGACCAAGATGTGACCTGCGAATCAAAAAATTACAACAGTTCTGGGCGAAATTTTCTAAAATTAAAAATTCTGCAGACGGTATTTTTCATTTTAATAATGCATCCTGCTTGATTCATCACCACAGAAATTCAATAACAGTTTTCTTCTCCTTCAAGGAAGTAGAACCGTCAAATGTTGGAATGAGCGGCAAAAACGAGGTGCAGCCTACTTTTCACAAATTCCGCTAGACCGCAGCATCGGCTGCTCGTCCTTCGACGGCGAGACGCAAGTGAACTCGTTCGGAATCGATAGCCTGCATTGTAACCTCCTTCCATTTGTTGTTGTAGTAATAATCCAAATAATCCGTATTCGCACTGCGATATTGGGAAAAACGAGAGAATTCTGAACTGCGAATTTCGCAGTTCAGAATTCTCTCGTTTTTCCCAATACAGTAAAAATTGTATTCTCTATTCTGTATTTTCAACTCTTCTTCAACAAACTCTAGTTGTATTAGGGAAGTCAATGTTTTTAAAGAACTTTGTCAAGAGCGAGAGAATCATTAATTTATTGAACATTTTAGGAGTAGGTATAAAAGTTGGAAAACGACTCCATTAGCTGTCGAAAATGTTTATAAAGAACTAATTTTGATTTTCAGTTTTCTAAGTAGGTAGGTATGTTTAATAAAGTTTAAAGTATGTATGTTGTATTTTTTGAAGTTCTTGAAGCCTCCATTTACATTTAACGGGATTTTTAAAGTTTAAAATGAGGAATTTCACCGATTTCTGTTTGCATTTTTCCTGAATAGTTAACCCTAATGAACCCAAGGATCCAAATTTTCGCCAAAACTATAACTTTTTCCTCTATTTTAGTTAAAAATGCCTCAAAATAAAAGAAAATGATAATTAAAGATGTTTAAAAAAATTTTGGTGTTCGAAAAGTGCAAATTTGTAAACGGTGTATTTGAATACACTTTGGGCTCTTATGGTAATAGAAGGTGAACGACTTAGGTTACAAACTTTTTATTAAAACTTCATCATAATTATTACTAAGTGAGGTATAAATCATTATATCAATTACATTTGTTACATTCAACTTTAGACAAGTCATTGTTTATAATAAACTAGCTGAAAAGCCTACTAAAAGCAGGCAAACACGATTCCTCCGACTCTCGCCGCCACCCATTTCCTCCAACTCCTCCCGCCCCCACCTCCTCCGACTCCTTCCGCCTCCGATTCCTCCGACTCTCCCCGCCACCCACTCCTCCCATCTCTGATTCCTCCGACTCTCCCCACTCCCACGACCCCTCCAACTCCTCGCGATCGGCGACGTGCATACCTACGTACATACGGTTGGCGTTTTATGTATATAGATTCTAGTTTTGTAAGGCACGAGAGTTACATTGATTTAGAAAAATTGTATTTACAGGGTACTTACCCTACTTTTGTTTGAAATGCAGTCACAAATTGACTAGGAAATACAGTCTCAACAAAATACCTTATTTTACTTAGGAAAAAGGTTACCTATGTAATAATACATTATGTAGGTAACTTTGATAAAATTTATCAAATTTATGATATTTTTTTCATTATTTAATAATGAAAAAAATATCATCCACAGCTTCCTCCTCATCCGACAGCATATTGGGTCTAGGGACGAGAGATAAAATGACATTTTATCATACATTGTATGCCCCTCTGCTCTTGAAATTGTTCTGCAATACCAAAAATATGGAATTAATTACTTATTTGGAATGACTTACGAGAAGTATGAAATCATAATGAAGAACAAGGCACTCAAGAAAGCTCTTATGGTAATGTGTGTTACATTACCATAAGAGCCCAAAGTGTATCTCAGTACACCTCCACTAAAATCGAAATATCAGCATCATAACTGCTCATAATCCCACATATTTTTATATCAAACGATAGCTTAGAAACCGACTGATCAAATTATGATAGAAATAGCACACAATTGTTACGTTATCATGGTATAAAATGGAATCAAACTTACTGTTGAGCTGCGGTTCGCCATGGCTGGACTCCGGCGGGACTGGAATGGGAAAACGTAACAAAACGAGCGGGAGATCACTGACCAACAATTAATCAATGTTGCCAACCTTTGCAGGGGATCCTAACGAGTCGATTGGTACCATTGGAGTAAGAGAAAACAGTTCCCGCTGCTTTTCAAAAATCGTTAAAGTCAAGGTGTATTCAAATATACTTTGGGTTGATTAGGGTTAATGGTGTGGGATGGATGAAAATCGGGCTGATCTCAGAAAATAAGTCTCCTGTTATTTTTGGGAGACAGTCAACATTTTTAATTTCAAACTAACCGGGAAAACGGACGTGAAGCGGGAACACTCGCTGATTGGGCTGTTCGGATCGCCGTCTCCTCCCAGTGTTGCCCATTGGGACGACGAAATCGTGTTTTCTAAGAGGAAAGTTATCAAACAAAAACAGAGGAAACCTAATTTTCCCCATCTCGCTTTTTCTATTTTTGACGTGATAACGTCTTATAAATTGGTTTACCGGGGACACTTCAAGAAACTGCGTTACGCTCCGCTCACGGAGGGGGTGCAGCTCGGCGCTCCCTAAAGCGCCCCCCCCCCCCCGCGTCCAACCCTTCCCGGCCCTCACAAAAGGGGGAGCGCCCCGCCCCCCTTCCCTGGCACTCACTCCCCCCCCACCCATGGGAAATACCTACTACCTACGGGAAATACCTACTCTGTGCAACTTGACAAAGAATTTTATTTTATCCTTCTTCCTACTATACGAATGAATATTAACATTAAAATTATTTTACCACTCAAAGTCGTTGTCACGTAAAACTTTCGCCCGTATACCGACTTTACAGGCAACAACACAGGGTTTTTTTTCTTCAGTTTTTC
>CM019175.2:6598441-6801026 GCA_009739505.2 Apolygus lucorum
TGCAGCGGGTAAAGGAATTCATAAATAACGATAATTTTAAATTTCGATATAAACCTCTCAATTAATAATATCGATTGTTATCATCGATTGTAGTAATCGATTCATGTTATTCACATCGTTATGAAAAGCTGTGATACACTGAAATCCGTTCTCCTTCGCTCTTACTATTGTGTCCAAATTAAAACGTTTCTTACTAAAACTGTGCGTTCATAAAGTGAAAACCCTTTAGGTTATGACCCCCAGCATTGACACCAGTAAAGGTAAGACGTATTTCATCCAATAAAATAGTCAAACCGTCAGTGAAATGGACTCGCTTGATAGCCTTATCAACAACATTGAAAAACTTAGCGATGTCGCCTCTTTTCCACTTTGGAAATTCGAAATACAGATTCTTTTCGAATCCAAAGCTCTTCACGAGATCGCAAATGGAAATAGTAAGCTCGCTGATCTCGCTACTGAAAAAGAAAAAGAGGAATGGAAACGGAAAGACGCTCGCGCTCGTCAAATCATTGTGGGTTCCCTTGATAAGAAGCACCGTGCACACGTACTCTCTTGTACAAACGCTCATGAAATGTACACCAAACTTTGTGGAATATTTGAGAGGGACAGTGAACATCAAAAAACCGCTTCATATGAACAATTTTTCGCGTACAAATTCAATCAGTCGAAAGATATGGCCTCTAACTTGAGCTACCTTGAAAACCTGAGGTTCCGTCTGAACTCTTTGTCCAAAACTGATGCGAATCAACCCGATAAAATTGACAATGCGATGTTTATTGCAAAAGTGATATCATGCCTTCACTCAAATTATGATAACTTCGTCACTTCGTGGAATTCGGCCCCAAAGGAGGATAAAACTCTCGTCAACTTAACTTCTCGACTTCTCTGTGAGGAAGCACGTAAATCTAACAACGATTCAGATGCACCCGTGGCTTTTTACACTAAAGAAAAACGAAATTTTCGTCAACAAAAACATAAAAATTCCCAGAAAAATGAAAGCGAAACCCAAAAATTTCGTTGCCACATTTGCAAAAATAAGAAAAACAACCATGATCCTGAAAATTGTTTTTATCGTAAGAATCGCAAGAATCAACAAAATCAAGCTGCTTTTATCGCCAATGAAAATCCCAAGTCATTCTCAGCAACTACTTGGATAGTCGATTCAGCCGCTAGTTCTCACATGACGAATGTTGAAAGTTCCTTGAAAGGAATGATACCCTCTGATGCCAAAATTACGATTGCTAAAAATGGTCAATCTATAAAAGCCCAAAGCTCAGGAATTCTTGAAACACCTGAATGCAAACTAAACGATGTACTGTTTGTCCCAGACCTCTCCAAGAATTTACTTTCTGTAAATGCCATAACTCAGAAAAATGGCAAAGTCATTTTTGAAAAAGACAAGGTTCAAATTTTTCAAAATGGCCAACTTGTTCTTGATGGTCAGAAAAATTCTAATGGGTTATTTGAAATCGAGATGGGTTCGGTCAAAGATGAAAAAGCCCTGATTGCTTCCAGATCTGATTCTGTGAACTGGCACAGGAAGCTTGGCCACTTAGGGGTAGAGTACTTGAAAAAGCTTGAAAGCATGTCACAGGGAATGAGCCTTACAAAAACGGATCTCGAAAACCTAAAATCCTGTGAAGTTTGTCTCAAATCTAAAGCATGCCGTAAGCCATTCGGACATGATCGTACTCGAGCCTCTGAACCTCTCAAAATTCTACATACCGATGTAGTAGGCCCGATTGAAATTCCGACATGGGATCAAAAGAGATACTTTGTTTCAATTCTCGACGACCACACACACTTTGCTGCAGTTTTCCTGCTTAAAGGTAAAGATGAAGTGAAAAAAGTTCTGATGAATTACATAGCAAAAGTTGAAAATCATTGGTCTAAGAAGGTTAAAAAAATTCGTATGGACAATGGAGGTGAATATGTCTCAAAAGAATTCAAAGAATTTTGTGACACAAAGGGGATTGAACTTGACTACACTCCACCTTACACGCCTCAACTAAATTCCCATGCTGAAAGACTCGGACGCACCCTGATGAACAAAACCCGTGCTCTGATGTTCGACTCAAATATTGAAAAGGAAATGTGGGGATTTGCCGTGCAAACAGCAACTTACCTTCTTAATCGAAGTCCTTGTAAAGCTACCGAAAAAACACCAGCTGAATTATGGTTCAAAAAGACTCCAGATTTGTCTCGTCTCCAGATTTTCGGTTGTGATATGTACGCCAAAGTTCTCGAGCATACAAAAAAACTCGACCCTAGAGCTAGAAAGCTCATGTTTGTTGGATACTCGAACAATAGTTATCTACTATGGGATAAAGAAAATCGGAGAATAATTTCATCAAGAGACGCCTATCCGTGCAAAACTGAAAAATCTGATGAAAACCCTCAAAAAGGTATAAGCCTCAATTTTGAAACCGATGACGACGTATCGCTCTCTGATCACGAGGAGGAAAGTAACATAAATGAAAATTCTGATCAGGAGGATACAGAAATTGAAACGTCTGATTCGGAAGATGACTCTTCAAGCTATGAAGAAACGACGTCACTACAGAATCCAGTTGAAGATCAAGATAATGAAACTTCAGAAAGGCCTCGACGTTCGACAAGACTGAAAAAACTCCCTGAAAAATTGAACGACTACGAGCTCGACCTCGATGGAATTCAGGAAAATGCTTTTCTAACGTACCAAGACGCCACTTCTGGTGCAGAGAAAGAGCAGTGGCTTAAAGCCGTTGAAGATGAAAAGCAGTCATTAAAGAAAAACAAAACTTGGATTTTTGTTGACCGTAAAGAAGCTAATGGGAGAAAAATCTTATCTAACAGGTGGGTATTTCGTAAAAAGGACGATGAAAAATTCAAAGCCCGACTTGTTGTAAGAGGTTGTGAACAGGTCTATGGTGAAGACTTCTCTGAAACATACAGCCCTGTAATAGGTGCTGACTCACTCCGACTCCTCATGGCTACTTCTCTGAAAAACGGTTTTCACTTCAAGACTTTCGATGTAAAGACTGCATTTCTCTATGGTCATATTAAAGAAGACATTTTTATGAAAGTCCCTGAAGGATACAAAAATTCTGAAACCAAAATCTGCAAGCTGAAGAAAAGTCTGTATGGCTTAAAGCAATCAAGCCTTAATTGGAACAGACGATTAACCGATTTTTTGAAGAAAAAGGGATTATTTCCATTGAAAAACGAACCATGTATCTTCATAAATGAGACTAAAACCATAATCATGGCAATTTATGTCGATGATGGTGCCGTTTTTGCCAAGGATAAAAACCAATTGGACGAAATTCTTATTGAACTGAAGAAAGAATTTGAAATTACAATTTTTGACAACCCCAAAAATTTCGTTGGATTCGAAATCTCTCTCACACCGAACAACCTGAAGCTGAACCAAGCAAGTTATATTCAACGACTCTTGGAAAAATACGAGATGAATGACTCCAATTCCGTAAGAACTCCAATGGTAATACAAAACCAACAAAATCAGAAATTTGAAGAAATGAAATTCCCGTTCCGTGAGATGGTTGGAAGCCTGCTCTATGTTTCTTCCAAAACCAGACCAGATCTCGCCTACTCAGTAGGATACAGCAGTCGACACCTCGAAAATCCGTCAGAACAGGATTTTGCGAACGTGAAAAGATCTCTACGATACTTAAATGGAACGAAAAACGAAGGTATATCGTTTTCCAAGAACAATGAAACTGATGAACTCATAGCTTTCTGTGACAGCGATTTTGCTGGAGATCCTGATACTCGGCGTAGTACTTCTGGCTATGCTATTTTTTATTCCGGTGGACCCGTGAGCTGGAGAAGCCGCAAGCAGCCTATCGTTTCTACAAGCAGCACAGAAGCAGAATTCATATCAGCCGCAGAATGTTGCAGAGAACTAATTTTTCTGAAAAGTCTACTCTTCGAACTAACTGGAAAACACGTGCCAATTACTTTGTACATTGATAACATGTCTACTATTGAATTAATTAAGAAAGGAAAAATGAATACACGTAGCAAACATATTGATGTTAAATATTATTTTATAAAGGAAAAATTTGATAAAGGAATTTTAGATTTAAAACATTGTAAATCTGCTAATCAAATTGCTGATATATTCACAAAACCACTTGGGTTTACCAAATTTGAAGAATTTAAAAAGAAATTGATTACTTGAAAATTTCAACTTAATTCAATTTAATTGAATGTAAATTTACTTACTTGATTTTCCACATTCCATATTTTGTTTAAAAAAATTTGAATTTACTTCATTTGAAATTTGATGTAAAATGTCTTTTGAAATTTTGATTTAAAATGTTTTGAAACTCATGTTTTAATAGTTAATTGTTCGAAATGTTAAAATTACAAGGGTGTAAAGGAATTCATAAATAACGATAATTTTAAATTTCGATATAAACCTCTCAATTAATAATATCGATTGTTATCATCGATTGTAGTAATCGATTCATGTTATTCACATCGTTATGAAAAGCTGTGATACACTGAAATCCGTTCTCCTTCGCTCTTACTATTGTGTCCAAATTAAAACGTTTCTTACTAAAACTGTGCGTTCATAAAGTGAAAACCCTTTAGCGGGAACGCTCGCTGATTGGGCTGTTCGGATCGCCGTCTCCTCCCAGTGTTGCCCATTGGGACGACGAAATCGTGTTTTCTAAGAGGAAAGTTATCAAACAAAAACAGAGGAAACCTAATTTTCCCCATCTCGCTTTTTCTTTTTATTTCTTCAGTTTTTCGATTTCAAACTTTACTGTTTCATGAAATTTTGCATCTGGGGACTATAGATTTCTCGATCTCAGCGCTTCAAGCGGCCATAAATGAACTATTCCAGCATGACGTCATTTTCCCGTTTTTTTTAAACATTCGTATTTTCTACACTGTTTTGTTTATTCGTAAATTAGGAAGTTCGGGCTGAAAGTTTGCCTTAGAGGGGTTTTTAAAGGTGCTGAATCCGATTTTGGGGTCAAAAATAGGAAATTCCGACATGGTGAAATTCCCCATTGAATGATTCAAAATTATTGTTGTACCTATTAATCTCTCATCCTTTTTAGAAAAAATCCCCCTACAGATTTGACCAAACACCCATTTTTCCGATTTTCACTGAGTCAATGGAAACTTTTCAACCGAACTGAAAGGCGTCAGGACAACGGCTACGATTCAAGTGTACAACATATTTAACTTTTAAAAAAATCAGTATGACTTGATAAAATCAATCACACTTATCACAGATTGATCACAAAATAATAGGGGTCTTCCCCAGGAACAATGTTCTTTTATTAACCCTTTCCCCCCCGACGGACGCCTAAAGGCGTCTGGGGAGAAACGTTTTGAGGTCCCTATGGACGGCTTTTGGCGTCTGCCTCCCAATGTTTCCCCCGTCCCTACGGACGCCTTTCGCCGTTTCATACTTTTTCGTGCTTCTGATGCGATCTGTGGGCATATTTCTGAACTAATCACTTCCATTCCATTATGGTAACATTGTACCTTTCATTTTCACCGTCCTCAACAGATTTCAGGGCAGTAGCAATATTGTGTTGGGCGAGAGAAAGTGAGACAAAGTTGACCTCTCGGTAAGAGCCTTTTACTAACCATTCAAGGAGGATTTATTTTTATCACGTAGGTACACGTTTCTGGAATGTTTTTATGGTAACACATGATAAAATGTTGGAGTTTTATGATCATTTTTATCTTTAGGGATTACAGCCTATTTATTACAAAAATCTGGTATCAAAATTCTGGTATAGTGGAATGCAATATATTTCTATATAATAAAGTATATAAATCTTACTCAGTCATGAAAAAATCTTCATAATAATACATGAACAATAGGGTAACATGTATCAAACACAAAAATCATTCAGTTGAGAAATAATGTTGAGTGAAAGTGGGCGAAAATAAAAGAGGAAGACAACGGGAGTCAGCGGGGGCGGCCTGGAAAATTCCTTCGGTACGGGGTTGACAGGCAGTTGGCTCAAGCGCCGGGAAGGTGACCTTGCGGCAGGAGGCCGCCTGTCGGGGGGAAAGGGTTAAACAATGAAAATTTTTAAATTTCCCATGAAACCGTTACGAATGTTTTGAAACATAGTTTGACTCACGATGAGTAACTTCATGCATGAAATGTAGTGAGACCTTCGAAAAAGCTTGTAATTCTAAGCTCCACTTTTGTTGTCAACAAATCAAATTTTGCCCCATGTCACATAGGTAGGTAAGTACTAATAACCCCATTTCACGATCAATTTGGTTTATTAGGTAATGATTTTCATAAACATACACATTTTCATAAAAAAGGATTTTCATAAACGGACTTAGCTATACCGTTGGGGAATCTGCCCCTTGTTCCTGCTCACTACGAAGTGTTCGATGATCATGTTCATTTAACACGTTGCACGCGGATCGCGTCTATGTCACGCAAATTCCGGGGTCCCTGTGGCTGGCCGCGTCTATGTCACGCAAACGCCTTTCTCAAAGGGTTCAAGAATATCTGCTCCTATTCTTTTGTTCGCCGTTTCTGCTCTTTTCTAGCTGTTTTCCGCGATAGATGAACTATTTATGAGATGAACGGTTCGATCTGGTGATGAATCGGTCGATGTTGAAGGTCATGAGCAGTTGTCAAAGTGACACCTTAGCTTTGCGCGCTTCACGAAAAAAATGTCTCCGCGTCAGTGGACCAACACGTTTTTTCCTCCGCGTTCAAGGTGTTAAAAAAGTTCTTATGATCATGTTCAAAAAAAAGTTCTTATTTTTTGGATGGTCACGAAGAAGAATTAACATTTTGATTTATCATCCGATTCCGAAACTTCATGAGAATCGTCAAAAGGAGTAGAATTAGGATTACCAGAAACCCCCAGATGACGGACCACAGGAGACTAGGACAAAATAAACAAAAAAATTGATGATAAGTGAAACGATAAGACTATCTGATAAGCATAATATCCAGTGCGCATGTGCGTAACTGTTGGTCCCAAGAAAATCTCAGAACTGGTAGAACTGATTCTGGACGGTTCCGGATGCCTAACCGAACAGCGGACTGACAGTTCCGAACCAGTTCTGGGCCTAACCGAACGCCCCAAAGGAGGTCGGAACCGTCCCGAACCGTTCGGAATCGTTAGCCGAACAGACCTTCAGAACTGGTAGAACTGATTCTGGACGGTTCCGGATGCCTAGCCGAACAGCGGACTGACAGTTCCAAACCAGTTCTGGGCCTAACCGAACGCCCCAAAGGAGGTCGGAACCGTCCCAAACCGTTCGGAATCGTTAGCCGAACAGACCTTCAGAACTGGTAGAACTGATTCTGGACGGTTCCGGATGCCTAGCCAAACAGCGGACTGACAGTTCCAAACCAGTTCTGGGCCTAACCGAACGCCCCAAAGGAGGTTGGAACTGTCCCGAACCGTTCGGAATCGTTAGCCGAACAGACCTTCAGAACTGGTAGAACTGATTCTGGACGGTTCCGGATGCCTAGCCGAACAGCGGACTGACAGTTCCGAACCAGTTCTGGGCCTAACCGAACGCCCCAAAGGAGGTTGGAACTGTCCCGAACCGTTCGGAATCGTTAGCCGAACAGACCTTCAGAACTGGTAGAACTGATTCTGGACGGTTCCGGATGCCTAGCCGAACAGCAGACTGACAGTTCCGAACCAGTTCTGGGCCTAACCGAACGCCCCAAAGGAGGTCGGAACCGTCCCGAACCGTTCGGAATCGTTAGCCGAACAGACCTTCAGAACTGGTAGAACTGATTCTGGATGGTTCCGGATGCCTAGCCGAACAGCGGACTGACAGTTCCGAACCAGTTCTGGGCCTAACCGAACGCCCCAAAGGAGGTCGGAACCGTCCCGAACCGTTCGGAATCGTTAGCCGAACAGACCTTCAGAACTGGTAGAACTGATTCTGGATGGTTCCGGATGCCTAGCCGAACAGCGGACTGACAGTTCCGAACCAGTTCTGGGCCTAACCGAACGCCCCAAAGGAGGTTGGAACCGTCCCGAACCATTCGGAATCGTTAGCCGAACAGACCTTCAGAACTGGTAGAACTGATTCTGGACGGTTCCGGATGCCTAGCCGAACAGCGGACTGACAGTTCCGAACCAGTTCTGGGCCTAACCGAACGCCCCAAAGGAGGTCGGAACCGTCCCGAACCGTTCGGAATCGTTAGCCGAACAGACCTGAAGGTGCCCGACGGCAGCCTGGAGTACTACAAGTTCGGCGCCGTTTTTATGGCTCGTTCCCGCTTCTTTTCAAATGTTGTCTCGTTCTCGCTTGGTAGTTACCATTCTTCGTCACTTGCGAAAACACCTTCAATATTGAAAGATAATTTCGATGAAGTGAGACGAAATAATGGAAATTCGTAGATTCATTCGAGAGACAAGACATCTTCACAGGCTCATTTTTGCCATAGAATCTTCGAGAAAGTCGAAAATGGAGGTTGAAATGATAAAAACTTGATGTTTTACTAGAGAGACAAGACATCTTCACAGGCTCATTTTGGTTTATTATTTTCAATAATGAACCTTTGGAATCGACCAAGAAAAAAATAAATTTTAACACCCCCTCAAAATTTGATGGTTTACGTTTCAAGGTACATAGAATCCAAAAATCGAATAAAAATTTGGCCGTCCGTCCGCGGTACGCGGCACTTTTGCCACTTAGCATTGACTGATTTTGATGAAATTTGGTATGTAGGCTCCATTTGGGGTCTAGTTGTGCCCCGAAGCTTTTGGTTGATGTAGGTCCCTTCTAAGGGTTCCAAAATCAATTTCGAAAATTTGAAAACCCTCTAACTCAAAACATTTTGATATAAAGGTATTGTTTTTCCTTGAATTTAGGATTCTATAGAATTTTTTGAGACCATGCGGAGCTTTGTAGGACAAACCGTTCGCTCCCTACGAGAATTTAAAGGTTTTACGTACGATAAATCGGAAACACGCGTGTGAATCGCAAAAGAGGCTTAATCTTCGTTTAAATTTTGGCTGCGCGAAATGCGTTCGATGTTTTTCTTCATGTGGGATGGTTGGTGGGGACATTGGCAAAGCCGTGTTCTTTGCAGACGAGTGATCTATAGAAAAATAATAAACCATTGTGTAATAATTTGCAGCGTTTTTTTATTCGATTTTTGGATTCTACGTACCTTGAAACGTAAACCATCAAATTTTGAGGGGGTGTTAAATTTTTTTTTTCTTGGTCGATTCCAAAGGTTCATTATTGAAAATAATAAACCAAAATGGGAAAAATGTTTTACTCGATGGACTTTGGCAATTGAGGTTACTCAAATTCTTAAATTGATAATTTTGACTAATTATATTGTTTTTAGTAGCAAAAAATTAATATTTGTTTAATTAATTTAAAATAATTCGTTATTGATAAGTAATTAAATTAATTTGTTTAATAAAAAAATTCTGGAATTTAAATTAAAATTTTAAAAAATTGATTTAATGTTACAGGATTCCACAAGTGGTCTCGACGATTAGAGCTGCCATCTCGTGATCTTAACCGTAATTACACCGTTGAGAGTAGTAGAGTAGTGATGCCATAGACAACTGAACTCTTTGTTATTTGCTTCAGTTTTGAATGTAAATTTGAATGTTGGAAACTGAAACAACTTTGATATTTCTGGTTCTTTGGTAAACTCTTGGCTTTTGTGCACCCAACTTTAGAGGTTAAATCGAGAAAAACCATCCGAAATACGTCGAATTTGAACGCTTTAACTTACGTCTTGCGGTAAAAATCGTTCGAAAACCAGGTACTTGCAGCGCCTCTATCGCATTTAGCAGGAACTAATCACTAATCACTCTGTGGACAGAAGCCACTATTTTCCTCTTCGATTTATAGTGCTGTTTCTCGTAGGTCATTTATATTCTTGTATATTTTGAAATGTTTTTGTTTCGGATGTTTGGAAACTTCGAACTGTGATTTTTGTTTTGTTGGTACACTCGTCAAAGAAGGTTACAATGAGCCATCGAAAACTACCATAACCTGACCCCAGCCGTGATATTCGTTTTTACTGCAAGTTTTCGTGTTCGCTTCGTGATTTTGAACGAACAAAAACTCAATTTTGGAAACTTAATTCGTTTTGCAGTTTCATCTACGAATTTGTCGTGTTTTCGTTCCTCGTAGATCGTGATTCCTCGAAGAAATGGCGAGACGGTATGATTCGAGGACGACGATCTTTTCGCCGGAGGGCCGACTCTACCAGGTGAAATGAAATATCAATTCTCTACACGTTTATTATTCTTTTCTTCGACACATCACTGCGTAAATGCAATACTTTTGCGCTGAAATTTGAGTAGACCGAAATCAATTGAGGTACAATCAAACGAGACATCTTCGATTTCAACTCAAGTTGAAGTGACTAGAGAACCAATCGTTCCTAGGGAAAACTAACTTCCTCATTTTCCACCCCACAAAAATCGTTCACCACCATAGTAAAGACATAAAATGTCAAAAATAGCAGCTCGTAAAGTCCCTTATTTCACCTATGAGCAGTTGGTTTATTATCACCGAATAGCAGATGGTTTATACAAGGGCATAAAAAGGGCTTTGGGCGAGACAGTATCCACAAATCGCACCCTTGCGACGAAAGGGTCACAACTCAAAAAAATGCGTTTTTTTCTTTTTTACATGAATGGGTTCGAAAAAAATAGCTCTGTAGACTCAAAAAAACAGTTCTATTTATAGGGACTCCAGTGGACGGTAGGAAGCAATTAAATCGGTTTTGAAGATCAACCTCCTCCCTGCCCTTATTCCACTAAAAGGTTGCATTTTCAGTTGTTGCCCGGACGTCGTCCCTAAAGCCGGTTTCTTTCCGCGGCCAAGTGGTATAAGTAAAAATGTGACTGTTTCGATGATCGACGGGTTTTCTAACGTGCGTGTTTTTTCAAGTTGTGACTGTTTCTGTGATCGACGGCCGTATAATTCTCTTGCTCAAGTCAAATTGGAACAGTTTTCGTGAACTAATATAAAATGGACCCAAACAGTCGTGGTGGGAGAATATTAAAACTACTCATCTCCAACCCAGTTTCTCCCGGAATTCCGCTACTTTCCCGGTCGGAGTCAAGTGCCAAGGAGTTAGTAGCCCAAAATCAAATTTCCACTCGGAAACAAGTCCGAATCGAATGAACATGAATTAGCTTTACAGCACGATTCTGTGGACCTCAGCCATGAATTTTCCACAGAACAGGTGGATATTCCAAGTCTTGAGCTTTTTGAGCCATCTGAGTGTAGGTATTGAGCCATTTATAGATTACTCAAAACATAACGAAATTTGCGAGATCGTAGACACCATGGAGGTAGGTAATCTCACCTCCATGAGTAGGTAGGTAATGTTTCCTACTCTGTAAAAGTTGATTCTATGAAACCCACACTCTTGCATTTCTTGAGGACTGTTCCAAGTAAGTACCTCTATGGATACCTCTTGCAGCAGTGAGGAAGACCAAGGCAATTGTAAGGACCCTGACTACAACGAATGCCAAGAAAACGACAGAACTTTCATTAGTGATGAATGTCCTGGACTAAGCTCACATTCATTGGGGTACTAACATTCATTAGGGTGCCGCCCTCTCCATGCCTGGATGAACATCATGCTGATGAAAATGAAGAAGAAATGCGGCAGGTAAAAGGGGAAAAAATGAAGAGTAACCCAGCCTCGTGGATTGCCCAAAAGAAGAAAATGCTGCGAAATAGTGGGAAGGCTTACGAGACTTACAAATCAAAAATAAAGTCAGCTCCAAAAAAGTTGGACCACCTTGTGGTGTAAAATGTCGCTTGAAGTGCCCAGGGAAAGTCTGCGAA
The DNA here is from genome assembly GCA_009739505.2 of Apolygus lucorum. Classification (NCBI taxonomy): domain Eukaryota; kingdom Metazoa; phylum Arthropoda; class Insecta; order Hemiptera; family Miridae; genus Apolygus; species Apolygus lucorum. The sequence goes on from CM019175.2 coordinate 6,610,250, forward strand.
GAAGAACGTCAACGCCAATTCTCAGGATTTTGGGGCTTGGAAGATTTACAGCGCCAAAGGGAGTATACATTGCCAATCACAGCCAGCAAATCAAACCCAAATGTCGGTATTCCAGCACCCAAGATTTGCGTGACTTAACAGGGCCTTCTATTTTGACATGACATGTATATGTATATGACATGATGTATATGACATGTATATACATTGTATGGAGTTAGAATTTGCTAGACGTTTTTCATGTCAACTCTCGTCATCAACAGCAAGATGGTGAAAACAGCACTTTCGAAGAGTTCCCCGTCTGGCTACTCTATCATCACCATCCCAACAACACACCAGTTCACTTGTTCGTGCTTACTCAAGCAAAATACCCTCGGCAGTGAATAAAAATAGAGACAATAATGATTTATGTGATAAAACAATTGTTCCTCAGTATTATTACGAATCGTTTTACCAAACAGTTTTGGAGCTGTGAGATTTAAAAAAAAAAAAATGAGTTCCTCATTAAGAGCTAAGAGATTCTGAGCTATTAGATTCTTCAAAGAGACTGACCTGCTGTGAAACTTAGAGTCATGTTGATAATTATTCTTGTATTTTTTGTTTATCAATATGTTACCTATTATAGGTGCCAACTTCTAAGATTTTTGATAAGTTCTAATTTTAAAATTTATCACTTTATTATTTTTGAAATAGTACAAAATGGGAGGCACTATTTCCTAAAACGTTTATTAGTTTCAAAAGGATTAAAATCATTCGTAAGTTCCTATTTTTTGTTTGTAACGAACTATTCATTTCTTAGTCTCATTACAGTGAGTTTTCCATGTTTAACAGTCCAAATTAATGCTTTCCAGAACTTATTACTTTATATTGGAATGTGATACATGCCTACGCTGGTATTTGAAATTCTACTATTTGTTTGTGTCTAATGTTAAGGCTGTGAGCGTTTTTTACTTTATTAAAAGTCTATTGGTCGAGATTTCTTTGAATCTTTTCCCCTCCCTTCAGAAATAAGTTATGCACGATAGGGTATCAATTCGGAATATTCGTAGTACTGATAGAGTCGGCTTGCTCATCAATACAGTCATAACTCAAAACATTTTCAGCGAAACAGTCACATCTCGAAATATTAAGTCGTTCCATGCTCGAGTGATTCATGAAAAGGGTGATAACTCGAAAAACATGATATTTTGTACGATTTCGGGAATAAAAATTGAGGTTTTATCTAAAAATGCTGGCAAAACGTATTTTTGGTCACTATATCAAAATATGGTGAAGAATCAACCCCGATACATCCATAAATGTGTGCCGTAGACGTTTTTCGCGTTTCCTGAAAAGTTGACCAATTTTGAGTTGTGACACTTTCGTCGCAAGGGTGCGAAATGTTGCGTGAAGTCGATTCTGATTGATCGCTTTTGATTTGTGCGCACTAGTTGTGATCAAACAGATGTTCTTCGCTGCATTTTGGGGCTTTTCCTCTTTACCCTCCACACTAACGACTTTCCAAGGTAACGAAATTGTGACAATTGCACACTGAGCCGATGATCATGCTGTTTCGTTAGGCACTCTTCAGAAGAGCGGTCAGAAATCATTGAAGACATTAACAACAAAAAAGTCCTCTGAATTCTAAACAGACGTTCCTGAACAAAGTTGGTTTCGTGTTTGTCTGTGAGGTAAACCAGCTAAGGTAGTAGGGGCTGTAATCATATTTCTTAGGACCTTCCATCTCTAAAAAATGCAATTTTCCTTTTTTTAAAGTTCATTTTTCGTCGAAAATTTGATAAAAATGCAGTAAAATCAAGAAACTAACATCACCACGTGATTCAGCGTAAAAAAATACTAAAACATCATGTGTCACACTTAGGTTCTTCGTACATGCACATTTTGACACAACGTTTAGGTTGCGCATCTTTGAGCGGGTTGCGCGCAACAAAAAAAATCGGTTGAGGGGTGAAATGTTCATGAAATTTCACGTAGAATCCGAATCTGCAATAAAAATGGGGGGTCTCATTTGAAAAAACGAAGTTGGTGTGCGTTGCGCACGTGCGCAATCATGAAGATTCAAAAAAAATTTCTTTTTACCACTACCTGGACGATTTTAGCAGGGGGGGGGGACGTTTTCGGGGACACCCTGTATATTATACATTTATTTATTAAATAAATTGCCAAGATTAGTATAAATAAGTCATTTTTTATCTTCGCAGGTCGAATACGCCATGGAGGCCATCAGTCATGCCGGAACGTGCCTCGGGATTTTGGCCAACGACGGGATCATTTTAGGTAAATTTTGTCATTTTGGAAATCAACGAATTTATTATGCTTTTTTTTTGAGACTAAGTTATTACAACATTACCTGCTTCGATTTAGTAGGGACTGTTACGTTGCGCTCCTTTCCAGAAGGGGTCCGGTGCGGCCGTGGGCGCGTTCTTTGGTGTGGGGTTTGGACCAATTTCTGCGGGGGTCGTGTGCAGGGCTCATCGCCCCCCTCGTCCCAACCCAGGGCGGTGAGGCCAATGGGAAGCCACGAGCGAAATCATCAGAACAAATTCTGATCTTCCCTTTGGAAGACAGCTGATGACTGCCAGAAGTGGCAGTTCGGCGAAAATCTAACATGAAATGGTTTACCCCTGGAATGGAAACCCTCCTCACCATACGCTTAATGGAAACGTTCGACGTAAATTTTACTCCCACTTAAAATTTGAATTTCCCATGATTTTTTTTCGTTTCAACGTTCTCTATAATCTATTATCTGCTAAAACGCCACATACTATTAGTTTATCTAACTGGGAGCTTAATACAAAAAGAAAAGAGAACAATTTTGTCCCAAACTGGTAATTTTTGTAATTATACCATATCAATTAATTTTTGAAGCACAATTTTACTTTCTCATAGACCTAGACCTTTCTCTTATGTAGGCAGGTATAAACTAATAATTTGAGGTTCGATTTAAAAGAATTACAGATGTTGAAAATGATCATTAAATAAATTTATTTGAAAATAAACTCAATTTTAAATTCTGGTGTGTTTTTTGAATAGGTTCAAACATTGCTGGGTTGATAAAAGGCGAAAAGCAATCGATAGGCTCAAGTAATTCCCTTCTCTTAAAGCATAAACAAAGCTTCCGGAATAACATCATCACTCATCAACTTCCCCATTTTGGATTACTATTTTCAATAATAAACCATTGGAATCGAGCAAGAAAAAGAAATTGTACCCCCCCCCCCCCTCAAAATTTGTTGGTTTACGTTTCAAGGTACGTAGAATCGGAGAATCGAATTTTAAAAAATTCCGTCCGTCCCCCTCGCTACACGCTGCACTTTCCTTGGTTACCATGGACCGATTTTGATGAAATTCGGTATATTTATGGCCTCCATTTGGGGTTATTATGTTTTTTGTTGATATCAGTCTTTCCTAAGCAGTGGAAAATAGGCGTTGTTTTTTTCAAAAGTGCTCTAGCTCGAAAACTCTCGAAATAAAGGTACTGTTTTTTCGCTGATTTGAAATATTACTGAATTTTTATAATCGAATGAGACCACCCTGAGCTCTGTAGAGCAAACCGTTCGCTGCCTACGAGATTTTAAGATTCCCATTCTTAAGAGTTCGTATCCCAGTTGATAAATAAAATAAATTAATGTCAAGATAATGAATCCTGGTTTATAAGTAACACGAATGAAAGCAATTGCGGTATTAACAATCGGTCAAATGGATATTGGAATTGTATATTTACTTCTAGAAAAGGGGCTGCGATGGAAAAGTGAAGTAAACTTTACTCCTTAAAAAGGGGTGTAATGGAATCATGAAGTAAAAATTACTTCATCCAAAGGGGGTTGATTGGAAACGAGGAGTAAATTTTACTTCATCCTTCGTACCTTATTGGAAAGGAAGTAATTTTTACGTGTAGGGTTTTGGTTTCTTGCCTGTAAAGGGCAAACGGAGATCAGCACGGTGTCGCAGGTTAAGCCGAACCTTCGAGGACATCTGAGGGCAGGCATAGATAGAACCCTGGCACCCCCTACCCTTTCTACCCTCGTCTACACTATTTTACAGGCTCGAGACGTAAAATTTACGTCACCTTTCCATTTCAGGGTTAATTTTTAAATTTATAATTACTTTCCGTGGCGCTCCTTTCTAAATTTCCATCGGTCTATCGATTTTTCTCTTCAAAATTCAAATTGGAAGAGTAAATTATTCAAGTTTGAAGGCCAAAAAACGTGTTTTACAAGAAAATCGAGTGTTTACTGCGATGTATGGTCACCCTCGATCTCCAGACGAGTTTGGTATAATTTCCTATGTTAACAGAACTTATACAGAGGCAGAAAGTAGCAGAAAACAATTTAGGAAATTAATTAATGACTAATTACCTAACTATGGCCGATGTGGCCCTTATGGTGGGATTTCGCATGGAGACGCGACTGCCCGACCGCCGGCAGCCAACTGCCCGACTGCCCGCGACCGGCCGCGGGAGAGGGTAGTTTCGCATGTCGGCGATGGAACGCGGCGTCCCATCGATCATCAGTCTATTTTTTTGGTTCAACGGGAGCGGAAACGTGATGGCAAGAAGGAAACTCGCGGTGTGTTAATAATGGATGAAGAAGAGGAGGAAGATTTTAATTGTACTATCAGAAGACCAATAGGGTTCTTCATGGCTGTCCCAATTTCACTCCAAATCTTATCTTTCAACTTCTTATTCTTGTATTGGGGGTTTTCCAGGTTATAGAGCTCTTGGTGCTCCTCTACGAGGTGAATTAGTTGTTCATCATCATCTGGACTATAACGAGTCTTTGTAGAAATACTGAACAAAAACACTGAAAACACTATCACTCGGGCAAGACAGGGTGGCAACTCAAAAACTAGAGGTGTGTCGGTACAGCTGTACCGGGACTGTGGAACCGAGTATCAGGTTGGAACGGTTCCATGCAGTGACAAAAACTCGACCCTTACCGGTCCAGTTCCACGGACTGATAAGATATCTTGAAATGGCTCTGGACTGGGAAGAGAATCTTTTCCATCGGTCCAGTTCCATCCTCACCAATCAGAATGATCTGATCAATCATCTCATCAATCTGATCATTCTGATTGGTGAGGATGGAACTGGACCGGTAAAGTTGGAACCGGACTGATAAGATATCATAGAGAATGGTTCAATGGCTCTGGACCGGGAAGGGTTTTGGACTGGTAAGCATGGATCTTGTTTTCAGTTCTGTTCCATGATTTGGTTTGCGAGTTAGTGGTGAGCGCTTGGTTGGCTGCCTGTGAATCAATCAGAATGACTGCTCGACGTCGTCTGGATTTCTCAATCAGATCCAGAGCCAATACCACTGCCCGAATATCGCCATCAAAGCTAGTAGCCAGCCTTCCCACTGGAGCTGCAACACTTCCTGCAACAGAAAACACCCCGGCTCCTCCATTTCTTGTTGCACTGAGGGCTGATCCATCAGTATAGACTCGTAGCCAGTTTGGCTCTGGATAGCGAGTCGTCAATGTCTCCAGAGCTACAGCTCTCAATTCATGTGGTGGGGTGGAAACCTTTGAGACGGGCATCACCAGATCCAAGCAGCCAACCGCTGTTGGTCCCGGGAGAGTTTCTGCCAGAGATGGGAAAGGCTCATGTTCCTCGAGCGTCTCAGGGAGGCTATACACTAGAGACTATACTGGTTTTACTGGATAATTAGTTAAAATAGTTGGATTTTTATAAAAGATATTGAAAAAACAGCGAAAAATCCCGTGTGCTTGTAGGTTGCTCATACATTAATATTAACGTGCTCCGTGAACCCAGCTTTAGGGTGAGGGTTGGTAAGGCTGGAGCTTCCCTCCCCTCTCGCCCACCAGTTTTCACGCCTACTTCTCCCTTGTTCCAAGTATTCAACACATACGAATAAACCCAGTCAATTTACGATATTTCGTTTTATTTTTTTATGTCTCCTCTGAGTTTTACAAATAAAATGTAATGTTTTCAGTTGCTGAAAAGAAAAACCCAAACAAGCTGTTAGACGAGAGCGTGTACTCGGAGAAGATCTTCAAACTCAACGAAAACTTGATTTGCTCTCTCGCTGGGATCACGTCTGACGCTAACGTTCTCACGAATGAACTCAGGTAAACTTTCAACTATGCATTTGGAATTTCTGACATAATCTAACTAGAAAAAAATTGCACAACTCTTGTGACTAGTAAAAAAGTTGCAAACGAAGCACAAAAGCTATTCTAAGAAAATCAAAGTTCAATCTGCCTTTGTTTCAAATAAGAAAACAAGTTTGATTTTCACTTTTTCTTATCTCTTAACGTGCATCGGGGGAAGTGCAGAGTACAATTTGCATAGTTCAATTTTGGTAGACCCTGAGAAACTCATTTTTAAAGCTAGATTTGTTTTCCTTCTTTCATTACAACCCTCAGACTGTCCTCTAACCAGTTTTGTAGTTATTTTAAGGTTTTTTTTTCGCGTTATAGTGGGTTTCTCGAGCAATACTATAATTCTTGAACGTACTCCTCACTTACCCCGCCTAAATGGGGTAAGTGCAGAGCATCCCTTCATTTCTCATGTCGTTTGAGTTACAAATTAGAGATGGGTATCGTTATAAAAGTATCGATATTTTGTATCGATACAGTATCGTATCCGAGTATCGATATCCCAAGTATCGTTGGGCATGAGTATCGATATTTTAAAATATCGAGTATCGGTACTTTAGTGTCACAAACTATCAATATCATCCAATTTTCTCAAGAAAAATAATTTTTTCAACAATTTTTATTCATTTTTTACTATCAAGAGTCCAAGCAGAGTGATTTTCTCCATGATATAAACGTTAATTGTGCAACCAAATAGTATTGACCCAAAAGCCTTTCTACCTTCTTCATTTTTTAGCCATTATGTTGAATTTTCCCCGAGAACAGTATCGATATTCGATATTTAGAAATATCGGATCCAAAGTATCAATATCCAAAAATATCGGGTAGTGCAGTATCGATACTAAAATATCGAGTATCGGTACGAAAGTATCGATATTTTGAAATATCGAGTATCGATACCCATCCCTATTACAAATGCGAAGGGATAAGTGTGTGGAAGAGCTCGTTTCAGGTATTATTTAGCTTTTTGCAAAGTTAAAAACGGACAGAAATTGATGAAGTTACACAGTTTTGAAAAGTTACAAACGTAGTTTAGAGAAACACACAAAAATCTGGCAAAATTCAAAATTTTGAATCTATTAAAAATTGTTTAAATCACTGTAAGTCATCAGTTTTATGATTAAGAAAGTTTTTCAACCGTCTTCTACTACAAATGGTTATCTTAACATTGCAACAGTTTGCATAAAATTTCGAAATGAAAAAAGTCTGCCAAGTGGGTGTGGCACATAGGCTATAGATAATATAGTATAGACCTAATAGGTTGGTACGTCATTAAAAAAAAAAGATAATTTTTTCGAGTTACGAAACCATTTAACCAACAATATCATTTACTACTTTCGAGAAAATACAATTTAATTTTTCAAATAAACGAAAAAATGTAATTTCATTTACAAGATAATAAGTTGTGCTTTTTTTTCTGTCCCATCCAGGCTGATCAGTCAAAGGTATTTGATTCAGTACGGAGAAACCATCCCGTGCGAGCAGCTCGTCTCCTGGCTCTGCGACATCAAACAGGTACGAATTCAATACAAGTTCCGAGCCAGGTTATATGCTATAGTAGTCACCACCCTTGCGATGAGTAAGTACGCTGAGTAGTTCGCCACTTCCGAACACTATGTTTACTTTTGACTCAAACAGCTGTTTTGTGATGAATTTTAGGTAAGTTCCGAGCCAGGTTATAGGCTATAGTTACGTGCACTCTTTTAACTGTCAGCTATAGGTGATATCCGTGAGACTCAAGTTGGTTTCGAGAGGTGAACAACATGATATTTCCCGGGGAAACAAACAAATAGGTACCTAAATGATGAAAAAGAAAACGTGTACAAATAATAATACTAAGATAATTTGAAGCTGGTTATAAAAGTGTCAGTTCATCGAAAATCATGGTTGTCAGAAGGCTGGGAAGCAGCGACGTCAAAAGGCTGATATTCTTCTTTTTTCGGAAAGTTTCTTGTCTTTGCACACTGTTTCTAATCACTTTTGGCAAACCAAAAAATTGAATACCGCTTCCGGGACGAGAAGAGCAACTAATAACCGCACAGATTGGCATAATGAAAAACCTAAGCAATATTCTATACAATCTTTGTTTACAACGGAGTCGACATGGCCGCCTTTCAGGGAGATTACTCTTATTCTTCTTCTTCTTCTCCTTCTTCTTCCAACATCCATTCTGTGTGATGTCACACGGATAAAACGAATACTGCTAAATTTGGTTATTATGAGCTTTTTGTGACTCGAGAAGAATTACGTACATTTCCGAAACGAAACAGAAGTGTTTTTCAAAAGAATTACGTTCAAGTTCTGGGCCAGGTTATTTGGTATTGCTGATAACGGGTTCGTTCGGTCAGGCAGTCCTGGACGGTCCAGGACTGGAGCAGTCCAGGACTCGTGACGTCACAGAGTCGCCCTTGACTGTCCAAGATTCGGTGTTGTCCGAACGCACACGGGACAGCACTGAATGCATGGATATTTCATCCGTATAAAATATCCATGCCAGAGAGATGTGAAATTTATTAATTTAAGACGATTTTATTTTAATATTTATTAATTATAGACGTATTTATTAATACTTCTTATTGATTTTACTCCTTTTTGTATAGGAAGAATAAATGCTTCTAATATGAGGTTAGCTGCCTAATTAAAAGTTTCCTATTTCCCCAAATGGAAACTGCGACTGGAGCTTCGTAAAACTACTTTAAATTGAAGTTAAGTTACGAGCTGAAGTTATGGGTTTCGAATTAACGAATTTTTACACAAATAGTACAAAATTACTTACTGTGAATTGATGAGATGATTCCGCTGCTACCAATTCTTCGAACAGGTGTCTTTAACCACCCTTTTTACCAAGTAAACCTTCCCTTAGAGTAGGTACAGGTAGAGTCATATAAAAGGGAAGGCCGTTTTAGACAAGACGCTTGTATTTAAAGAAAAATGAAAGTAAAACGCTATCCACTTAACCAGATGGGGTCAAATAGAGACAGAACAATGGTGACGAAATTACGAAAATAAATTGAACGTATGTACAGATTTATGCTTTTTTACCAAAATCGTATTTCCTAAGCTACTCATACTCAATTTCAAAGTTCCGGGTCTTTAATTGTTTTATGAATAGAGTAGAGGTTAATATAATTACTGTTACTTTACAATACTAGTTTTCAATTCCACTTTTCTTATTCCACATGTGCTAAGAGATATTTAAGTAGAAGCGGTCAGCAACATTCCAGAACGACGCAGTTTGGTGCCCACAGTAGGTAGGTAGGCTACAAAAATATCAGAACTCCGATGTTGGGCACTCAGTTTTCAGGCATCGCCTCCCGGGAGGACTGGAGGGTGGCTAGGGAGATCATAACCTTCAACCGCGTGGAGTGGGCAATCAACTCATTTAAACCACTCAAATCACCTGGGCCTGATGGTATCACACCAAAACTCCTACAAGAGGGAGGTCCATCAGTCACTAGGATTCTGTGTATCCTCTTCAGGGCGAGCCTGGCTACTGGGACAGTCCCCCAGAGGTGGAACAATGCTAGGGTTGTGTTTCTGCCTAAGCCTGGGCGACCATCCTACAACCAAGCAAAGGCATATCGACCCATATGTCTAACGTCCTTCATCTTGAAGACATTAGAAAAATTAGTTGACAGGCACTTAAGGGAAACAGTGCTCCTAGTGAGACCTCTACACCCTAACCAGTTCGCTTATCAACAAGGCAAATCCTGTGAAACGGCGTTGCACCACCTGGTTTCCAGGGTAGAAGCAACCCTAGCTCACAAGGAGATTGCCGTGGGTATGTTCTTAGACATTGAGGGGGCTTTTGACTGTACCTCAGTGTCCTCCATCATCACGGCAAGCAGAAGGCATGGGGTCAACAACACCCTCTGCAGGTGGATAAGAGCCATGCTGGAAAGCAGATCTGTGGAGGCTGAACTCATGGGGGAGGTGGTGGGGATGCTCGTGGCAAAGGGTTGCCCACAGGGAGGGGTACTCTCTCCCCTCCTCTGGGACCTTGTCATTGACTCCCTGCTGGTTCTCCTGAATGAGGATGGCTTCTACACCCAGGGATATGCTGACGACCTGGTGATCCTAATTAGAGGGATGTCAGTGAGTGTGGTCTCTGACCTTGCTCAGGCATCCTTGAAAAAGGTGGAGGAATGGTGTGGGACTGAGGGGCTCAGTGTTAACCCCAATAAGACCACGCTTGTTCCCTTCACCAGAAAAAGGAAACTGGAGGGCCTTCATGAACCTCTCCTCTTCAATGCTAGGGTGCCCTTCAAAGGAGAGGTCAAGTATCTAGGCGTCTTCCTGGATGCTAAACTCACCTGGAGCAAGCACCTTGATTATATTGCCAACCGTGGCAAAAGTGCTCTCATGAGGGCCAAACGCTCATGTGGGAAAACCTGGGGACTAAAACCAAGTATGGTCCGCTGGATCTATACTGCGGTAGTAAGACCCATTCTGGTGTATTGCTGCGTTGTATGGTGGCCTAAAGTTGGGCAGGTGGGAGCCTCCTCCACTCTTACCTGTGTTCAGCGGCTGGCCTGCCTCACTATAACGGGAGCAATGCACAGCACCCCAACTGCCACTATGGAGATACTCCTGGGGCTCCCCCCCTCGATATCTTCATAAAAGGAGAGGCTGCCATGGCGGCCTTGAGGCAGAAATGGAACAGGACGTGGAGAGAGTCACATATCCACGGCCACTCCAAAATCCTGGGTCTTCTATGCGAACCCATGCTTGACATGGTAGCAGACATTATGCCCAGAACTTACGCTGAAACACACCCCTTCAAATCGATCATAACGACGGAGGGGCGGCGAGTCTTTCAATGCTGTTCCAACGACCTGTTCTGGTATACAGATGGATCCAAAATGGGGAATGGGACAGGGATTGGAATCTATGGGGCAAACTCTGGATGGAGCCACTCGGCTCCTCTGGGAGCGTTTGCCTCAGTTTTTCAAGCCGAGGTACTTGCAATCGATGTCTGCGCTGGGGAGAGTCTGCGGAGGGGACACAATGGTGTACACATCCGCATTCTCTCGGACAGCCAGGCTGATATCAAGGCCTTGACAGCTTCCACCATTAACTCTAAGTTAGTGTGGGATTGTTACCACAACCTCTGCTCCCTGTCACAACGCAACAGGGTTTCCCTGGAGTGGGTGGCGGGGCATAGTGGGGTAATGGGAAATGAGAATGCTGATGCGCTGGCCAGAAAAGGCTCACTGACTCCGTTCATTGGTCCGGAACCGGCCGTCGGCATTCCCAAATCCTCCTTCAGGGCGACCATAAATCGGTGGGTCACAAACCAAACCACAAGAAGATGGTCAAACCTGGGAGGACATGCTCTAAGTAAGCGCATGGTGGCCAAACCTAACCCCAGCGCCTCTGAGGAGCTGCTGCGGCTAAGCCGCAGGGAAGTCAGGCTAGTGGTTGGTCTGGTAACAGGCTTCACCCCACTCCGATTCCACCTTAACCGCATTGGGGTGACGCAAGATACAACCCTATGCAGGCTATGTGGTGAGGCTGACGAAAAGGCCTCCCACATAATTTTTGATTGCCAAGCTCTATCAACCCGCAGGTTCCAACTCTTTGGGTCACCCACACCCATGGAGGCATTCCCCTGCACTAACCTAGCCAAACCACTACTGGCCCTTACTAAAGGGCTGGGACTGTTTGACTAGACAATAGAATCTGCGGAGAAGCACAATAAGCCTCCAGGCTTCAGTGCTTTTGGGCTCCCCTCACCCTGATCCGCAGATTCAGGTACAATCTACAATCTACAATGGTAACGAAATTACGAAAATAAATTGAACGTATATACAGATTTATGCTTTTTTACCAGAATCGTATTTCCTAAGCTACTCATACTCAATTTCAAAGTTCCGGGTCTTTAATTGTTTTATGAATAGAGGTTAATATAATTACTGTTACTTTACAATACTAGTTTTCAATTCCACTTTTCTTATTCCACATGTGCTAAGAGATATTTAAGTAGAAGCGGTCAGCAACATTCCAGAACGACGCAGTTTGGTGCCCACAGTAGGTAGGTAGGCTACAAAAATATCAGAACTCCGATGTTGGGCACTCAGTTTTCCGTATAGATCTATATGTGGACAATATTATGAAATAATGAAGAACTGAATGAATATTTTTATAGTTTGATGTAAGTGTATCGATAGTAGGAAAACTGAAAGATGACAAACCTGCTTGAGCAGAAAACGCTGCAAATTATTACACAATGGTTTATTATTTTTCTATATAGATCACTCGTCTACAAAATCACCAACCATCCAATATGAAGAAAAAAAAAATAAAATAAAATAAAAAAAAATAAAAAAAATAAATCAAAAAATCAAAAAAAAAATCAAAATCACCAACCATCGATCGCATTTTGGTCAGCTCTAATTTGAACGGAGATTAGGCCTATTTTGCGATTCACACTCGTGTTTTGATTTATATATATATATTTCAATATTAACCCTTAAATTTTCGTAGGGAGCGAACGGTTTGTCCTACAGAGCTCCGCGTGGTCTCAAAAAATTCTAAAAATTCTATAGAATCTTAAATTGAAGGAAAAACAATACCTTCATATCAAAATTTTTTGAGTTAGGGCGTTTTCAAAATTTCAAAATTGATTTTGGAACCCTTAGAAGTGACCTACATCAACCAAAAGCTTCGGGGCACAACTAGACCCCAAATGGAGCCTACATACCAAATTTCATCAAAATCGGTCAATGCTAAGTGGCAAAAGTGCCGCGTACGGCGGACGGACGGCCCCATTTTTTATTCGATTTTTGGATTCTACGTACCTTGAAACGTAAACCATCAAATTTTGAGGGGGTGTTAAAATTTTTTTTTCTTGGTCGATTCCAAATTCGATTTTGGTTTATTATTTTCAATAATAAACCAAAATCGAGGGAGTGTTCGTACCAGCTACTCTACGAAGTGTTGATCATCAAATTCCAACACAACTTGTTGAATGTAGCTTTGGTTCTTCAGCCTCAATATCCGATAAATCAATTCCATAATGAAAATGTCTTCGACATCATCGTCCGAAAAAATAAACCACACTCATCACGTCACTTTCGCAATCAGAAGAATCATCCGACATCATAATTGGATTTTCAAAAAACTTCTGAATTCTCGAAAGATTGTTGTCATTTAAACCCGAGAGGTGAGGAGCGGGAGAAAAAAGTACAATGCGCATGCGCCGGACTCTTTACTCTCGCTGAAATCTGGAGTAAGTTCGGACGACCCTGGACTAAGATGTTGTGTTTATCAACCCACGGCACACATGAACTGCCAAGTATCGGGAATGGGGTCATCTAACAAACGCTGTTATTACCGAGCTTTCGGAAAATTTATTTCCTTCATCAGGGCCTGAAAAATACAATACGCATACTCAGGCAACAGAAGCTGGAAGAAATAGAAATACACTAGTCATAACAAGTTCAATCAAATTACCTATTGAGATCAATACAGACACACAAATTTTGTTACTAATTAATCAACCAATGGATACGAAACAAGAACAAAACAATTAACTCACTCAAAGCAGCTACATGTGAGGAGAGTGTATCAACCAACTCATACTCTCAGTGTTTCCAATCTTTCTCAAAACTAAAAACCAAAACTCATCATTAAAATTGAAAACTAAAGATCTAAAAAAGTTACCACTACCACACAACTCTGTAATCACAAGATCACACGCTCTATGGTCATAACCACTACATCAGTAATATAGCATTTTCCAGTTGAATTAAACCTTTTTCCAAAAGAATTAAACCTTTTTCCAAATGAATTAAACCTTTTTACGAAACAATTAAACCTTTTCCCAAATGAATTAAACCTTTCCCCAATACAATTAAACTTTTTTCCAAAATAATTGAACCTTTTTCCGAAACAATTAAACCTCTCAAAAGAAGGGGATGTAATAGAAAATTAATAAACGACGTAGCGACCAGTGAAATGTCAGTGAGCATGAAGATGACACCACTGTTGAATCCCTTCCGAGTGATATCACTTGGAAGGGATTCCTTCGTAGGTATGCGTCGTCTATTCCTCCTTAATGACCCAACGTCCGAAACAATTAAACCTCTCAAAAGAAGGGGATGTAATAGAAAATTAATAAACGACGTAGCGACCAGTGAAATGTCAGTGAGCATGAAGATGACACCACTGTTGAATCCCTTCCGAGTGATATCACTTGGAAGTTATTCCTTCGTAGGTATGCGTCGTCTATTCCTCCTTAATGACCCCACGTCGTTTGACCACAGTTTCTCCTAGCCGCATTAACAACTGTTAATTTCTGTTTGTGTTTTCATTATTCATTTACCCTTCGTTATTTGTTCACGCCTTTGTTGTTCACTTTTCCGCAATTCATTCAACCTAATTCATGATTAAACTGTTTCGCGATTCATATACTTGCAATTCCTTATTTTCCCGCTAAAGGTTTAATTGTTTCGGAAAAAGGTTTAATGGGGAATTTGCCTCAATTTTAGATTCTGGAATTTCAAGGCAAATCCTATTATAGGGCCCTAGAATAACGTTTAACACTAGGAATAACCAACGGAAAAAAATTACCGTAGGAGAAAATGACTAAACAAGTGAACCTCTGTTACAAAACACCGCGAAAATCGAGGAGTATTGTTGACGTCATACGAAAAAAAAAAAAAACGACGCGAAAGCAACGACAACAGACAGAGTTCTAGCACGCCACACAAAACGATCCAGTGAAATGGCTACTCGAATAATGTGATTCAAATCTTGAAACTAAATAAGAGAAGATGAAGAATAATAATGCTTGATAAACTAGTAGATAGATTCGTATTGTAAAAAAGTGAGTTATACTGTTTCTTTTGGTCAATTTTGTGTCAGGGTTCTTCCTGCCAGATCGTGGCGCACTCTTGTGCGCACTACTCGGAAGGTAAAAGTTCGTGTATGTGCCGCTTCTGTGGTAAGCGTCACAGAACCTCCTTTGAAGTCAGATTGGTAGAATATCCGTCACGTTTCAAACATGGCTGCCTCTTACACATTGCCACCACATTTAAAATTTCCATCTTCCTTAAATTCTCTAAATTTTTTGGATGCGTTTTCGAGCAGCTCACTATGGTTTTATTCCATAAAAATAAACCCTCATTCGAAAAAAAAAATAAAAAAATGTGAGGCAAATTCCCCATTATTTTGGAAAAAAGTTTAATTGTATTGGGGAAAGGTTTAATTCATTTGGAAAAAGGTTTAATTCATTTGGAAAAAGGTTTAATTCTTTTGGAAAAAGGTTTAATTCAACTGGAAAATGCTATATCCCAAAGTACCTTCAACTACTTAAAACGATATCAACTTTTAAACTTAATAGGATATGTTAACAAAGCGTAAATAGCAACCACAAAAAACTCACCTTTTAAAATAAATAAATAGCATCAGTGTTGAACGCAAAGGTAAACTCCCGGTAAAATTGGTAGTTTTCACCCCTGATGTTCTTAAACAATTCAAATTGGGCGGAGGACTGTAAAAGCCGCCCAGGGCTGGTTCAATGAATAGCAAAATCGCACACAGGAATGTGACTCACCTGGAGGGGTTCCCACGGGAAGACTTCTGTGGCCACGGAGACGTAAGATAGGTAGGCGTTTTGGAGATTTTCCGAAAAATCCGACAGGTTTTCCGAGAGGGGCGGACGGGGGGCACTTCACTCGATCGACACAGTAGACGCAATGGCGACCGAAGAAAGAGTCTTATTCTGTTAGGTGCGGAGGGGGGTGGGTCTCTGAGCAACATTCCCTACTGGTGCGATAAGAGGCTCAATAATAAGTTCAATGTGCATGAACAATCAGGCTTTCAACAATAACAAAACAATAAATTTTAAAATTTTAGGCGTATAAATAACAATAAAACTCTGGAAACACAACTAAACTAATTCTATTGCACACCCCAAAATCACAGCCTAGGCACAATCCACTGGTAGACACAGACGTTTGTTTCAATATTTTATCTTCTTCACTTCCTGCAGAATGCTAGCATAAAGTGAGCTCAGGCCATTTACATCAGTACGGTAGTTACATGCTCCAGGGGTCAACTGAATGTAACACATCTCCTTAAAAAGCCAGCGACCAATGAGCTTCTCGTGATCTAATATCTTCAGTTCGTCAAATTTAAACTCATGACCAAACTCTGTTACATGGTCAGATAAAGCTGTGTTCTTTTGCTGCGTTCCTGTGCTCCGGCAGTCCTGCTTATGCTGGGCAATCCGCTCACGTATATACTGTTTTGTTTGCCCAATGTATGGAACGCGGCACTCACAATTTATCTGGTAAACAACATTGGATTGCAGGATCAGTGGATCCATGGATTTCAGGCGAGTATGAAACTGTGCTGCTTTATTTGCATATGCAAATACCACTCGTGCATCAGGAAACTCTTTCCTAATTAAAGCCTTGAGTTTAGTGGATACTCCTTCGACAAAGGTGAGTCTACCCTGGACTGCCTCTCCGAACGGCAAATCTCTCGTCCGGGGCTACACTGGTCCTCTCCAAACGGCCAAAAGTGGGCGTGGTCAGCCCTGGACTGCCTCACCGAACAAACCCAATGTTACAAACATCCCAATGATGTGGACTACTGTGTAACTAGTTAGTAAACCTACATCTTGTTTTTGCGTTGAACAGTCCTTGATTTGCAATATTTTTCGCTAAGAGTTAGTTCTTGGCCAGGTTATAGGCTTTAGTGATGTTCCCAGCCTTCTAAAAGTTAGTTATGCTACTAAATTCGGTTCCTATCAGTCTTTTAAGACTCGAGCAGTTACGCCTATTTCCAAGACGTTGAAGTTCTGGGGCAGGATATAGGCATCGGTATCTAAAATGTCGACGTATGCTGTATAGTTCGTTACTACCCAACACTGTGTTTAGTTTGTGACTCAAACAGCGTTTCTCGTAGAATTATGTTCAAGTTCTGGGCCAGGTTATGTGGTATTGCTGATAATGTTACAAACATCCCAATGGTGTGGAATATTGTATAACTAGTTAGTAAACCTACATCTTGTTTTTGCGTTGAACAGTCCTTGATTTGCAATATTTTTCGCTAAAATAGTTAGTTCTTGGCCAGGTTATAGGCTTTAGTGATGTTCCCAGCCTCCTAACAGTCAGTTATGCTACTAAATTCGGTTCCTATCAGTCTTTTAAGACTCGAGCAGTTACGCCTATTTCCAAGACGTTGAAGTTCTGGGGCAGGATATAGGCATCGGTATCTAAAATGTCGACGTATGCTGTATAGTTCGTTACTACCCAACACTGTGTTTAGTTTGTGACTCAAACAGCGTTTCTCGTAGAATTATGTTCAAGTTCTGGGCCAGGTTATGTGGTATTGCTGATAATGTTACAAACATCCCAATGGTGTGGAATATTGTATAACTAGTTAGTAAACCTACATCTTGTTTTTGCGTTGAACAGTCCTTGATTTGCAATATTTTTCGCTAAAATAGTTAGTTCTTGGCCAGGTTATAGGCTTTAGTGATGTTCCCAGCCTCCTAACAGTCAGTTATGCTACTAAATTCGGTTCCTATCAGTCTTTTAAGACTCGAGCAGTTACGCCTATTTCCAAGACGTTGAAGTTCTGGGGCAGGATATAGGCATCGGTATCTAAAATGTCGACGTATGCTGTATAGTTCGTTACTACCCAACACTGTGTTTAGTTTGTGACTCAAACAGCGTTTCTCGTAGAATTATGTTCAAGTTCTGGGCCAGGTTATGTGGTATTGCTGATAATGTTACAAACATCCCAATGATGTGGACTACTGTGTAACTAGTTAGTAAACCTACATCTTGTTTTCGCGTTGAACAGTCCTTAATTTGCAATATTTTTCGCTAAGAGTTAGTTCTTGGCCAGGTTATAGGCTTTAGTGATGTTCCCAGCCTTCTAAAAGTTAGTTATGCTACTAAATTCGGTTCCTATCAGTCTTTTAAGACTCGAGCAGTTACGCCTATTTCCAAGACGTTGAAGTTCTGGGGCAGGATATAGGCATCGGTATCTAAAATGTCGACGTATGCTGTATAGTTCGTTACTACCCAACACTGTGTTTAGTTTGTGACTCAAACAGCGTTTCTCGTAGAATTATGTTCAAGTTCTGGGCCAGGTTATGTGGTATTGCTGATAATGTTACAAACATCCCAATGGTGTGGAATATTGTATAACTAGTTAGTAAACCTACATCTTGTTTTTGCGTTGAACAGTCCTTGATTTGCAATATTTTTCGCTAAAATAGTTAGTTCTTGGCCAGGTTATAGGCTTTAGTGATGTTCCCAGCCTCCTAACAGTCAGTTATGCTACTAAATTCGGTTCCTATCAGTCTTTTAAGACTCGAGCAGTTACGCCTATTTCCAAGACGTTGAAGTTCTGGGGCAGGATATAGGCATCGGTATCTAAAATGTCGACGTATGCTGTATAGTTCGTTACTACCCAACACTGTGTTTAGTTTGTGACTCAAACAGCGTTTCTCGTAGAATTATGTTCAAGTTCTGGGCCAGGTTATGTGGTATTGCTGATAATGTTACAAACATCCCAATGGTGTGGAATATTGTATAACTAGTTAGTAAACCTACATCTTGTTTTTGCGTTGAACAGTCCTTGATTTGCAATATTTTTCGCTAAAATAGTTAGTTCTTGGCCAGGTTATAGGCTTTAGTGATGTTCCCAGCCTCCTAACAGTCAGTTATGCTACTAAATTCGGTTCCTATCAGTCTTTTAAGACTCGAGCAGTTACGCCTATTTCCAAGACGTTGAAGTTCTGGGGCAGGATATAGGCATCGGTATCTAAAATGTCGACGTATGCTGTATAGTTCGTTACTACCCAACACTGTGTTTAGTTTGTGACTCAAACAGCGTTTCTCGTAGAATTATGTTCAAGTTCTGGGCCAGGTTATGTGGTATTGCTGATAATGTTACAAACATCCCAATGATGTGGACTACTGTGTAACTAGTTAGTAAACCTACATCTTGTTTTTGCGTTGAACAGTCCTTGATTTGCAATATTTTTCGCTAAGAGTTAGTTCTTGGCCAGGTTATAGGCTTTAGTGGTGTTCCCAGCCTCCTAACAGTTAGTTACGCTACTAAATTCGGTTCCTTACGTTCAAGTTCTGGGGCAGGATATAGGCTTCGTTATCTAAAATGTCGATGTATGCTGTATAGCTCGATACTACCTAACGGTATGTTTAGTTTGTGACTCAAACAGAAGTGTTTTTCAATAGAATTACGTGCAAGTTCTGGGCCAGGTTATGTGGTATTGCTAGTGTAGGGGGGAAGATATCCTCTCACTCTACAAATAATAACAAATCTGACTCCACCAGATAATGAAATGTACTTATTATGAAAAATGAACAAACTTTTGACAATTTTTAGAACGGAAACTGAATTGACACGGATTGATTAGCAGCGAGAAAGCGCGGAAAAAAACGGCGGCGAAAATTGATGCAGAACAATCAAATCTGAAATTTTGTAACATGACATGTTACACATTGTAACATGACAAAGAACACATTGTGTTCTAATTGAAAAATTTGGAATTTCGTTAACAACAACTGTAGTGACACTACAGACACTCCCTCCTGAAGAACCGAACTCGCCGCGATGGAGTCGAGCGTACTGTAGGCAGTAGACTGCTTGGCTCGGGTGGCTCGTCTATAGTCTCCACAGTCTGAGGTAGAGAGGTGCGAGGACATAAGCAGGTTTCAGGCGGTCTATGGACACGGTGTTTTCTTTGCCGCGCATTGTCACCTTGAAAAATTTGTCGGCTCGCTCAACTACAGGAAATGGTCCGTCATAAGGTGCCTGAAGAGGTCGTCGTGATGCATCATGTCGTACAAAAACATGCTAACATGTTTGCAAATCTGGATGCACGAACGTATTCTTGGCCCCATGTTGAGTAGTTTGAACTGGTTTCAACTGTTCCATGGTATGTTGTAGACCTGAAACAAACTGCGAGGCTTCCTGCTCAGCTGGAGTGTCGAAAAATTCCCCTGGGAGGCGAAGCGTTGTGCCTTATACCATCTGGGAAGTTTTAGCTTTTAAATCTTCGTGAAAAGCTGATCGGACTCCTAGAAGGACAACTGGCAGACGATCAATCCAATTTGGAGATGCATGGGCTCGGAGTGATGTCTTCAGGGAGCTATTCAGTCTTTCAACCAGGCCATTGGCTGCAGGGTGAAAGGATGTCGTATGAATGTGGCGCATTCCTAGTATCTTCGACAGCGAACGGAACAACGAGGATTCAAACTGCCGCCCCTGGTCGGTTGTGATTTTCAGCGGTACTCCGAAACGACTGATCCAACCAGAAAAAAGAGCCTGAGCAACCGACTCAGCTGTTGAATCAGCAACAGGAATGCATTCTGGCCAGCGAGAGAAACGATCAATGCACGTTACACAGTAGGAGTAGCCTTGGCATGATGGAAGAGGGCCAATAAGATCAACATGGATATGAGCGAATCTTTCTCCTGCCACCACAAATTCGCCAGGAGGACTGACTGTGTGCCTCTGAACCTTAGCACGTTGGCAGCTGGTGCATGAACGGGTCCACAAACGACAATCATGTGCCATTGACGGCCAAATGAACCTCGTTTTCAGCATCTTCTGAGTGGCTTTGTTTCCTGGATGGGAGAGATTGTGAACAATATCGAAAGCGACTTTGCGAAAATTGGGTGTGATATATGGCCTCACACGACCAGTAGAGGTGTCACAGTATACAGGAACGTTCGAATCAAACATGCAGAGTTTGATTAGATTCAGGGAACTAGAAACTACCAAGGCTTTCAATTCGTCATCAGCTTCTTGTTCTTTCGTGAGTTTGACCCAATCAATCTCAGTCACGTGAGTAACAGCTTCAACTCGGGAAAGCGCATCTGCGACTTTGTTATCCTTTCCAGATATGAAACGAATATCAGTGGAGAACTGCCCGATGAAACCGAGGTGTCGAGCTTGCCTTGGACTTGCTTTTTCCAAATTTTGTCGAAAAGCGAAAATTAGAGGCTTGTGGTCGGTAAAAATAGTGAAAATTCGACCTTCTAACATGTACCTAAAATGCTTGATGGCTTCATAAATGGCGAGTAGCTCCCTATCATAGGTGCTGTATTGAGTTTGGGCTGGACTCAATTTCTTGGAGAAGAAACTCAATGGTTGCCAATGCGCCTCGTCTAGCTGTTCAACAACAGCACCGATCGAAGTGCCTGATACATCAACTGACAATGAAAGGATCGCATTGTGGAGTGGGTGAGCGAGGAGTGCTGCACCTGCCAAATTGTCTTTGCACTTAGCGAAAGCTTGCTCTAGCTCTGGCGTCCATTGAATGGGAGTTTTGTCACGCTTTTTGCTAGTTAGTTCTTGGCCAGGTTATAGGCTTTAGTGGTGTTCCCAGCCTCCTAACAGTTGATTACGCTACTAAATTCGGTTCCTATCAGTCTTTTATGACTCGAGCAGTTAAACCGATTTCCAAGACGGTCAAGTTCTGGGGCAGGATATAGGCTTCGTTATCTAAAATGTCGACGTATGCTGTATAGTTCGTTACTACCTGACACTATGTTTAGTTTGTGACTCAAACGGTCGTTTTTTTGACAAATTATGGGTAAGTTCCGAGGCAGGTTATATGGTATACCAGGACGTTTCAAATCGCCCTCTAGCGTGGTATACCGTTTAATTCGTCATTTACACTGTGTTTTATCACTTATTATGTTTTATCTTCGCTGTTTATTCCGGTTTTGTAAATTCTCTTCCACTTTTTAACAGGCTTACACGCAGTACGGCGGGAAGCGGCCTTTCGGCGTCTCCATCCTCTACATGGGGTGGGACGACCACTACGGCTACCAACTCTACCAGTCCGATCCCAGCGGTGAGTATTTTCAATCAGTATTTCAGGAAAATCGGCCTCAGTCTACGAGCGTTCAATTCACTAAAAGTCGAAAAAACCCCAATAAGTTGCGAAGAGATACTGGATTAGTAAATGGGACAAAAAATTCTATTCTTGCAGTGAATCCTCATGCATCCATGTTTTGACTTCGTTGGTCCCTAAACTATCAATTTTCAACCACTTCTGGATTTCCGGAATGATAGCTTCATCAGATATTATGCGCTGATTACGATATACCATAATATATTATATTACTATAATTTTGACGGCAATTTTCACGAAAAAGGGGAAAATGTGTTTTTCAACGCTATTTTTTGAAGTCTTGACTCTTCGGATATCTTCTGTATGTTTGGCCAACGAAATCGTTTCGTCGAAAATTCGATGAAAATTGATTTTTAAGAATCTTCGAATGGTTTTTAGGCAACTACTCCGGTTGGAAGGCTACTTGCATCGGCCACAACAGCGGAGCTGCAGTTTCCAGCCTCAAGACCGAGTACAAAGAAGGGGAAATGACCGTCAAAGACGCCTTAGCGTTGGGTGAGTGTCTTCTTCCAAATTTTGATTATTTTTCAGCAGGTAGTCGGATGAGTCTCGTGTCGTGCCCAGAGGGTGTTGTTTAACCCTTAATTTCCCACTTGTTCATAACATTTTTTTTTTTCAGAATTTCCCCCAAATGTTGGTGTATTTTGACTATTTAAGAGGTGTCTGATTTTGATCGAGTTGTTTAAGATTTTTCTAAGTTCGATGAAAACAGCGTGGTATCTTTCTGGATACCTCAGAAGGGGTGTTTGTTGCGAGGTTCTGCAAAGATACTTCAATTTGGCTGTCGGTATTTGCCAAAAAAAATTCTTCAGGATCGGAAAAATAACTTGAAAACAATGAATTATTGATAAAATGAACAAGACTTATTATGTAATACATAATAAGGGTCCAGGGAAAAGACCGACTAAGGGTGGAATTCATAGACAAGGCTTGAATGTGAGCGAGCACTCAATTGAGTTGAGGTTCAGCCTCTACTCAACAGTCCGTATTCATAGTTGATTGAGACGGCCCACTTAAGTGTTGTGGTCGCCTGAGTGCACACTGAGCCTGAGGGGACGCTCAGGGGCTACTCAACTCATTTTCACCTTAAGTTGGCAGCCTTGGTGGGGATATTTCCCTGTTTCATGGATATTTTGGGTGAAAAGCACGGGGAAATTTCCCTCTCGTATTCTGCACTGATCGTGGCTGAGGGGCACTTGAGGTACCTCCTGTTGGAGTTGTTAGCTCCTAGAGCTTCTCCTAGAGTTTCCTTTGTGTCCCCACTACCTACCTGCTCACACCTCTCCTCTCCCTACCTATTAACCCTCAGTCTTGTGTCGCCTTTCGTCAAAATAAAGTGCTCTCATCTAAATCATCTCTCGCGTTCTTTCTATCAAATCCATCATTCATTTAAGAGGTTATCGGCCACAGAATCGCTTCATTTATTTATTTTTCATTTTTCGGAAAGTGGAAGTGCGGAAGTACCGAGTGGAAGTAGTTCTTTCGCGTGCGGAAAATTGGAATCGGCGCAGGTGTAATGGCGTCAACCACACACGTGATGGTGCCCGGTATCAGGCCTTTCAATGGAGTGAATTTCCCCCAATGGGCGTTTCGCTTGAAGCTCCACCTAGAACAAAACGACGTTCCTAATGCGTTGAGTCCCAAGAAACCGGAAGTTAAATGTGAAGATTACCGGAAGATGGATTTGAAGGCTAGAGAGATACTTGTGCGGTTAACAGATGATAGAATCTTGGACACCATAATGGGAAAATCAACAGCCAAGGAAATTTTCGAGACACTAGAATCAACCTACATTAAAAAAGGACTTTCGGCCCAGGTTGGATTAAAACGGCAAATAGCTGACATGAAGTATAAAAAGGACGAATCTCTTCGCGATTACTTGGAAATGTAGGAGAGTAGGATAAATGAGTACAAGGCAAGTGGCGGAAAAATGTCGGAGGCCGATGTCATTGTTCAACTGTTGTCTTCTATGCCGGATTCATTTCAAGTCGTTACTACTGCAATTGACATCGCTTTCAATGAGGATCAAACAAAAGTAACTCTCGAGTACGTGAAAAATCGTCTTTGCTTAGAGGAAAATCGTCAAAAATCGCAAGTCAGAAAGGAACATGGCGGATCTCAACAAGTGGCTTTTTCGTCTTTCCGAGGGAATCGAAACCATGGGCGAGGGACGAAGGGAAATTGCAGTTGGTGTGGAAATTTCTCGCGACCACATTGGCAGAACTGCAGTCGTTCATCAGCTGGCAGTGGAGGTGTTGGAGCGAACAATTCGACAGCTAACTCTGGAACAGCTGGAACTTCATTCCCCTTCCCTTGTCATCTTTGCGGTCAGATCGGACACAAACGCGTAAACTGCCCCAGGAATCATCCTTCAAAAGCGAGATGTAATTTCACGAAAGAGAAAAACGACGAAGAAGATGAAATCGCGTTCGTTTGTTATCCGGAATCGATCGAATTTGAATCGAACTTGTGTGGAGGCGGTCGGAAAAGTGAAACCTCCTCAAACGGCTACTTTATCCAGCACTCAGGATTTTGCACCATTGAGTCGAGGGTGGGCCTCAACTCAACGCTGAGTTTGGTTTATAAATACCGTTGAGTGCGCCCTCAGATGTCGCACTGAGTGCTCCCTCAGGGCGCCCTCAAATCTTGTCTATCAATACAAATGAGTGCCCGCCAACCCTTATCGATGCATTTGAGGGTATACTCAGACTTAAGTAATGACTATGAATTCTGCCCTAAGGGCGTCACTTTTTCTTAAAAACGAGAAAACTCATTTTGGAAGTTTGAAACGCGATTGTGTTTGACTAGATGCATATAAAAAATTGAAATAAGTCTTATTATGCACTAAAACATTTGTGGTGTTCAATTAGTCAAGTGATCTAGCCAATGAAGTTATGGAAAATTCCCTCCATTTATGTGAGGCTGGCCCGAAACCATTGTTTGATGGTGGTGTGGTAGTTAGTATCATCACCTGGCCCGAAACCATTGTTTGATGGTGGTGTGGTAGTTGGTACCATCACCTGGCCCGAAACCTTCAGTTGATGGTGGTGTGGTAGATAGGACGATCAGCTGGATCGAAACTGCTGTTTGATGGTGGTGTGGTAGTTAGTACTATTACCTGATCCAAAATCGTAGTTTGATGATGGTGTGGTAGATAGGACGATCAGCTGGCCCGAAACCCTTTAATTGATGGTGGTGTGGTAGTTAGTGCAATCACCTGGCTCGAAACCGTAGATTGATGGAGGTGTGGTAGTTAGTACTATCACCTGGCCCGAAACCGTTGTTTGATGTTGGTGTGGTAGTTAGTGCTTTAATTAATAACTATCACTAAAATAAAGTAAAGTAAAGTAAACAACCATTTCAGGTTGGATTTTCGTTCGACTGCCATTCCTGGCGTTGCGGACATCATCAGCTGTCTTCCTAAGAAAAGATCAGAATTCGTTCCGATGATTTCGCCTCGTGGCTTCCCATTGGCCTCACCGCCCTGAGTAGGGACGAGGGGGAACTGCGCCCGACTTGCCCGAAAATATGCCGCAGAGGCGGGCCTCGAACTCACGGCCCCTGCAACCAGTTCGAGTCCCGCCTCCAGAGACACGTGCCTTAGCTCGCTCGGTCACAGCTGACCCCCCCTATAACTATCACTAATACCCTAGAATAATCTGGTCTCTTTCCAGCCCTTCCACAGTTGTTACGGTTTGACTTTTTTCCACTGAGGCCCCCACGTAATCGATGAATTTCTTTGAAAATATCCGCTGCACTTTATTTTTGAGTCGACGCATTCGTCGCCCGCATTTAACCTCTATATAATTTCTGTCCAACCAGGCATCAAGGTGCTCAGCAAGACTCTGGACACCGCCAAGATGACTCCGGATCGCATGGAAGTCGCGACTCTCCAACGGATCGACGGTAAATGCGTCACCAAAATCCTCCCAGAAGCCGAAGTGTTGACTCTCATCGAGCAGTTCGAAAAGTCGGAAGCCGAAGCCGCCGCTCAAAAGAAGGAAAAACCAGGAGCCAGCAAACCCTGAAAGACCACATCTTATGAATAATTTAAAAACAACTCAGTTGATGAGTGCTGCGGTGGTAATACTATGCATTATATAAATAAAATAAGCGTTTTTCTATGAATTGTTGGTGCTTTTTCTCTTCATTATTCGTACCTACCCGCTGTTGGATCCAAAAATTGAACATCGATAAGTGTCATCATTCGCGCACGTCTCATCAAGAAAGATGGGCCACTGAGAGGGGGGGGTTACTTAGCGATCAGCTTTCAATTTTTAGGACGTCCCACAGTATGAATTGGGCGTCCTTATGCGATCAATCTGGGGTAAATGAGGACAACACTCGACGGAGAAAACAAATACATTTTAGGCCGTTATGAATCCAAATCCACAGGAAAAGCCATGGGTGTATGTCTGTGAGTATATGGCAAATCTTGTGTACTCTGCCCAGAGTACCGAAATTAGGCTTACGGATGGGAACCCGAGCTTTGAAATTCGGGGAACTCAGTCAATATATCTGTGGACTTGGTGAGGCTGGAGGAACAAAGTGTAGTCACTATTGTAACCCCTTTTATCTCTAAGGGAACCCTCGGAAGAGAACAAGCTAATAGAGAGCTAACAAGAGTTTAATAGAGAAACTCCTACTTAAGGTCTTCTGTTAATTTACTAAGTTAAGTGCGGATCAACACTCACCTTTAGCTGTCTTGTGCGTTTTCTCTGGAGTAGTACTGCCACCACCTACTTAGAAAGTAGGACTTAGTCAGGAGACTAAATGAAATAAAATGCTCGAGATAAATGAAGTTAAGAGCAAGTGAATTTACGTTAACTTGTATATTGCAAAATAAAGTGAAGTTAATATGAGCAAATGTGAGTGGAAGTTATTTGTGTTGTATACCTGGTCAGTGGGAGAAGCCAAAAGAAATGTATAAGTACTTCTGTACGTGAACTGTATTAACACTCTCAACGCGGGTGATCTCATATGACATCATGCCTCCTTTCGCCCCTTACGGGTGATGTCATATGAGATCATGGCCCTCCTGAATCAGGTCCCCATATTTCAGCCTCGCAGGAAATGTTCGAAGGGGTGTAGAGGTCTCGTAAGGATTTGTTTTCGTTCTTTAGTTCCTCACCAACACCAGAGAGTGCGTCGTTTTCACATTGCTATTTCGTAGCATTCAGTGTCAGTTCAAAGTCGTCAGTCACCATTCTAATACAAAAAATCGGACTTAAGCAAATCCCGTAGGAGGGTGTCAGCTGGTTTTTGAGCCTGCGTTGAGAGTGTTAAGCAAGAAAAATATACGTCTCACAAAATAAATGGTATTTCTTATAGGTAGTGTTCCTGTGGTACACAGGAGTGGTACAGTGTACACAGGAGTGGTGAACAGCTGTGGTACAGGGGAGTTCAGTTGACGGTTTGGAAGGTAACATGACTGCACTTTCAGAATTGATTGAGTCATGGTGTGATGTAAATGGTCTTCGCCTCAATTCAGATAAGACCCAGAGCTTAACCTTCAAGCTACGAGTAAATGGCCCTCTCACCCGTTCAGTGAATCTGCTGGGTGTGGAGGTTGATAATAGAATTTCGTGGGCTCAACACGTCGACAAACTGTCATCAAAACTCGCCTCTTGCAATTTCATGCTGCGCCGATTGTCACGATGTGTGTCCCCTGAGATCCTCAGATCAGTGTATTTTGCCTGCTTCCATAGCCGTTTGAGTTACTGCGTTCAGCTGTGGGGGAACTCTTCACACAGCCACCGTATATTCGTCCTGCAGAAGAAGGCTCTCCGAATTCTGAAGCGCCTTGGATGGAATGGGAGTTGCCGAGGACATTTCAAGAGCTTTGGAATCCTCACCTTGCCGAGTCTGTACATTCACTCAGTTTTGATGTTTGTGCGACAAAATGTTAACATGTTGCAGAGGGACAGCAACTGCCATCATTACTCCACAAGGCAATGTGTGGACCTTACCATTCTCACGGTCTGTCTGACAGCCTCGCTGCGGACAAACCCAACTCAGAACGGCTCTCGTCTGTTTAATCGGCTACCGGAGAGGCTGCAGAGTTTGCCCATCCCCGCTTTCAAAAGAGCCCTGAAGGATATTCTGATCGAGGCAGAGTTGTACAGTGTTAATGAGTTTTATGATATCACATTCGCTCACGCCCATAAGTTCGTCTGGGTTGCTCCATTTTCATGTAGTCGAGTTTGTTTGTGAACTGTATCATAGAGCCTAAATTATTGCTGTTTTGATGCTTTGTGTTTTTTTTTTTTTTTTTTTTTTCGTTGTTTAATCTCGACGTTTGCATTGTCATGTACATGGATTTTGCAAATAAAAACCAGTTTGAATTTGGAATTTGAATTCCTACCTATGTAGTCGACTTTAGAAAAGGAACTTATCTCTCACTAGATATGGTAATCGTGGTGGTCACTGAAGGTGGGCACCATGAGGTTTTCGTCAATCACAAAATTATACAAGGAAATATTATTCAAACAATGAAAATGACTATACTTAAAACTACGTGGGTGTAAGCCGCATCAGGAGGATCCCGATGGCGAGGACACGGGCGAAGTTGGCGGGAGAACAACCTTCGAGGTCAGTTGGGTGGAGGAAGGGATGGAGGAGAGTAGAGGGGCCTCACCCCCACCGTCAACGGACCCGCTGGCTCAGTCTGAAGTGATACGCCACTGAGAGTGACTCGACCTCCCTGCTATAGGTCCGTGTGTGTGTGAATAGTCAGCAATGGGGTATTTCGGTCAATTTTTTTTTATTTTTTTTTTTTTCAAAAGAGTATGGCTCAGGAATAACGGTAATCGGGTCTGTTCGTCGAGAAAATGTTTTTAAAAAATCAGAGAAGCTGTCTTTGAAAAACTGTCTTTGAAAAAAGTATCCATGCACGGAAACCCTTGAAAGACCTCTTGGATACTACAAAATAGTACTCACACACGCGCGCGGCGTAGTCCTTGCCTAGTGTGTGTGCATTTATAGCGGCCCGCCTTTTTCAAACGTGTGATCTCTTTAATTAATTTTTCTACCACATGTTATAGTATCATTGGGCTTAAAGTTGTAGTATATAGGTTTTCAAGGGTGCTGAATCCAAATGTGAGGTCAAAAACCTGAATTTCCGACACACCGAAATACCCCATTGTCTGAAGGAAACCGTGAAAGTCGTAAAGTTTTAACCACCCTCCGCATTGAACATTTGATATTGAGAAAGGAACATTTTTGTATTGTTAATTCCGGCCACCAAGAACCATTGAAATCTTCGCCAAGTTAGAACCATCCTGCAACTGGGGACCGGCGATTCCTTCCCGACCTCCAAAAAGCATGGCGATTCCTTCCCCTTAACACGTTCACTGCTGCAATAATTGTTCAAAACCGATTTTCTGTGCGGCAACTTTTTTTGTCTCCATTTCTTTCTTTTTGGTCGACGGGAGAAAAAACTAACGAAAAATCGATCTGGTGGACGGCGAAGGCTTGATCATAAACTTGGGACCTTTCACTACGCTGAGTCAGAACGGGAACTGGCTTTGTGTCGGCTGGACGTTTTGGGGTTGATCTGAATAAGAGAAGGGAGATGTCGACAGGTCGTCGACATCCGCCAGGGGTAAGGGGTCTCATTTGTCGACTACGTGTCGACAGCCGCAGTGAACGTGTTAAAGTGATGGCGATTCCTTCCGGTTACTCAATTCCTTCCGCCGTGCGATCGGCGATTCCTTCCCATTACTCAATTGCTTCCCACCCAGGTTTAGGTCAGTTTCAAAGCATTTCGGACTTGACTGTTTATTGCACTAATGTATTATTATGCATGCGCTGCTCAATTGTAATGTTGAACAAATAAATATATAAATAATAATATTGCACTAATGCTACAAGAATTGCAAAAAAAAACTTTTTGAAGTCAACTTGAAATGTCTATTGCTCAAAAATCCTCCCAAATTTCACACTGACCCTTTTAGCAAATTGGTAAGGGTCGTCGTCGGGAGTTTGACGAGCGATGAGTTGCCGGATCCAATTTTCTTTTTTCCTTGTTCGACACTTGGGAGTGTGTTCGTCGCTGTCTTGATGTACACTTCAGTTTGAAATGCTATTAAAGCATCCTTTTCCGCTATGTAGGTGTTTTGGAGGTATTTACTGATCATCGATTATAACTAAACTCGGTTACATTGCCCAGCGCCTCCTCCTGCCGGGCCTTATCACTTTGAGATTGGAGGGGAGGCAATCGCCGAACCTCGGCTCAGTGACTGGCCTCCCACCGGCAGCAATCGCCATCTCCCCTAACTTTCACTTCTACGGGAAGGAATCGCCTGTCGCCCCCTGCAACTGGTAAAGTACCACTGAATCATCAACTAGGCTGTCTCTCGTGTGATTCTAATTGATTATTTGTTATTTCCCCTTCAACCTGATCCATTTGGAATACTTACCTGTAATTTATACTGCTTCAGTCACGAGTGAAGGTAGAGTGCCACCCCTAAGGTACGCACCACGTGTTATTCCCAAGTCATAAATCTTACTTTATCAAGGTTGTAATTCTTTTAAATTGTCTTTAAATCATCAGTCAAAGTGGGTTAAGGGCGTGGTTCGTCATCTAAATTGCTCTAGTCACGAGTTTGGGTGATAGTGCCGTAGCCAGGGCACTTACCACGTGGTGGTTGTAGAATTACTTCTTCTCTGAGGGGATTGATGTTTAATTTTCACTTGTTTATTAATTGATCTTATTGATACTAAAGGTATCCATCGTTTAATTTCGTTATTTTATTACTAATTGTCTTGATTCGGGGACTTGAGTACCCCAGTACCACTCGTAGTTCCATTGAGTGCCTTTCGTGCCCTACTTGTTTTTGCTTAATTACTTAACCTTCTATCCGTACCCCCTTTCTACCACTGATTAGCGTACCGCCGGTATGGGATACCGCCATTCAAGGATACGCCTCACATTCGATCACTATTGATACATTTTGAAAATGTAAGTAGTTTTAAGTACCAATTTTTCATAATATATCAATTAATTCCGACTTTGAGAAATGTTTTCACCAGAATACCTTCCTGTACGTACAATTGGTAGGTAAGTTTCCATAAATTGGATGAAAACTTGATCAGTTAATCTTAAACTTTATTGACACAAAAAACAACAGTCTTATCTTGATTGCTACAGTCCCATTGGTATGGCAAAAACCTCTTTATCAAAACAGTCTCATTCTAACGTTTACAGTCTCATTGACAGTGGCTGAATTGCACGTTTCTCGTACGGGGAGGGCTGAGGGACCACGCTCAATCTGTAGATACACCCGTATCGTCGAATGTTAGGAGGGTAATAAGGGGCTCGGTTCATTGCTCTTTCTTATGAAGTGTACATTGATGTTTGAAGGGAGGGGTGCGGTATCCAACACCGCGGTACGGATAGAAGGTTAATTAACTATCGAATACTTACCTGCTGACTTACCTGTTTTCATTCCATTCAGTAGTAGTAGATCGCAGAGTCATACTTACCTCAATTCTTACGTTTTGAACTATAAACTAAAGGCACTTAATCCTAAGAGTACTTACCTAGGATTGCCAATTTTGATTGCAACTTAAGACTAGGACTTACATTTAATACTTACCTATTTGATACTTACCTTATGAAGGTCCTACCAATTGAGTCTGATTTCGTCTATTTTATCTGATTTTATACTTACCTGTTTTGTTCCTAATTGAAATTGTGTTATTAAACACCCTATTTTGAAACCTGTAGTTTCTGTTGGAAAGCCACCTGAGTTCCTACTTTTGGGTACGTGAGTTCGAAACCTGTAGTTGTTAGGTTGTCTTGAGATTGGACCCTTCAGGCCATAGCTACCAGGTTTTCTAGTTAATCGCTAATACAACTTTTCAGTCGCCTCTCGACAACTAGCGGCTTACAGTGGGGATTTAGGAAAGGGCCATTCTCAGTCTTTGTCTTTTGGTAGGTATTATTGCGCCTATATCGCCTCTTCTGGAAGGAAGTATCAAGGAGGTAACTACTTATCTCTAATATTTACAGAAATGTTGTGCACTCCTACCAGTAGAAAGTTTGTGATGGGTAGGCTCTGTTGTCTTGTCGAAGTCTTGAAGAAGTCGGAGGCAGTCGAAGTCGGTGAAACCAGGAGGTGGACACGTAGATTGATGGGGGGCCCCAGTCACGGCGGGCTTGTACTCTCAGCAACCACAGTCTCTCAAGGAATGAAGGCCTCAAGTGGGATCACGGGGGTCCTTCAGTTTTGGAGGGGGTAGAGCGACGCATATGCGTGGAGGGGGAGTGCTGCCTGTGGCACAACTGGTGGCGGCGGAGGTAACTCCGTGGTTGCTGGTGCTGTCAGGGGCGGCGAACCTGTGGATCTAGACTGCGGGCGTTTCGTGGAGGAAGTTGTAAAACTAACCATGATCCGGAGAGGCGGGATTCTCCGGTCACACTATGGTGCCAGGACAGCAAAAAACGCGTATTGCGTGAGTATTGGAGTTTCATGATTCTACATACCTACCAAAACAAACTGATGAGAATGTCAACATCACGAGGGATCACTGCTGTGGTGCCAGAGTGGCACCGTTGGAGGAGGGGGAACTCAAATTGGCATTCCGGGTATCGTAGATCATGGATTTAAAAATTCTATTGTAATTCGAGCCTCTGATCTCGCCAGACACGTTTTGATGGTGGAGGATTAGGAGTGGTCCACGTTTCCGATTTCATAATGTCAAGTTTTTGGGCTCTCAAAGCAAAAATATGGGCCCACTTTATAGGTACCTGCTGACAAATACATCACCTCGATAAAACATTTGAAGGGTCCAGGGAAAAAACCGACTAAGTCACTTTTTTTCAAAAATCGAGTTTTTTATATCGTTGAACTCAGAAAATGATGCTCTTCATTTTAGTAACTAGAAAAAGAGGAAAAACCGACATAGTCGGAAGTTATAAGGCTTGGAGTTTTTGGTGTACAGGGAAAGAACCGACGATGTCTTCGCGTCCAGGGAAAGAACCGACGATGTCACTGTTCTTTCACTGAACCCCCAACAGCGCAACAGGTGGTCCCCACCACCTTGCCTCTGTGATTCACAACATTTCTTATCAGTTCCGTATTGTTTCCTTCAATGAGTGTGTTCTACAGTTTTTTTCCAGTTCCTCGAAATAATTCTGTATTTATTTTTATCAATAACTATTAAAATGTCTACTAGTGGTGTGATTGGACCAAGACCCAATGAGCTGAACATAATGAAGCAAGGAGAATTTGAATTGCCCTTTCCCGCCTACAAAGGTAAGCATCGTTTGATTATACAATTCAGATTAATACAGAGATAATACAGCACGCCATAGTACAGATTGACATTCGTGGTTTTATTTTTCAGGTTTGCTATCAGTCTCATCACCCAAGTACTGCGACATAATGAGCTTCCTGAAATTTTGTGGCCCAGCTGCGGTCAAATTTCTCTCAAAACTTCGGCACGAGTGATGTCTGTAAGTATGGTCGAGCTCTTAATTCCAAAAAATGATGTACTTTTTTTGTAAATCCTTAAAAAATGAATTTGATACCTAATGAGTGGGAATGGTTTTCTTTTGCTTCAGATGGTGAAAACAGTTCAAAAGGATACCAGGAAAAAAAAACACCTCTACCTACGTTCGTCAGAATTTAAAATTTCATTTTTGCTTGTTTTTTTTTTGTTTTACCACTGTAATATAATTAAACGACGTTCGAACAGAAAAAAACATGTTTTTACTCCATTGGACGAGAATTGACATCGTCGGTTCTTTCCCTGTTTTTTGGGGGGTTTGCTCAGTTTTTGAATTTTTTAACAAGTAAGTAGTATAATAATAGCGTCAACATTTTGTGGAACACTTCAATAGATGTTTTAGTGCATAATAAGACTTATTTCAATTTTTCATTTGCATCTAGTCAAACACAATCGCGTTTCAAACTTTCAAAATGAGTTTTCTCGTTTTTAAGAAAAAGTGACTTAGTCGGTTTTTTCCCTGGACCCTTCATTTAAGGATTGAGTTCTCACAGAAAAAGTTTGAAGACATTTCAAAAGCTGCAGGACCTTCGTAACAGCCAAAAATCAACCGAACAGTTGAAGGTGATGAAGAATCTAGTCTACTCGCGACGAACTTAAAACTAGTGTGCGATAAAACATAAAATTTCGAATAAATTGCGGCTTCCTCGCCAGGTAGGATTGGAAATGTTCGGACGTACTCGGGTCTTTTCGGCTCGGTGTTTCCCAGACGCTCGCATCAAGCAGCGTCACCATCGCAATTCCCCTGGATACTATGTTAATTTATCCACGGTTGCATCTTTAACTTAATTTCTCTTTTCTGTTGTCTCCGGTACTCCGTAAAAAATATTGACAAAAATTGTGATGATTTGAATTATTCAAATGCAATTTCGTGGCACACAAATCCCAAAGAATTCATTCACACCATCAGATAAGAATTCACCCACCATTCATTTCATAGAGAAGTTATCCTTCAAGTAACTGCAAATAAATATTACCGTTGTAGAACTCTCATGTCCAGTTCATAATATTCTAGTTTTCTAGCATGGACCTAGTATCCAATGGACCGGTACCTACTTGGTATGTATCAAGAGCTATCTTCTAGATTTCAGAAATTATCGCATGCTATCTAATGCATTTTTTTATTATTGCAGTTTTGAACAAACCATTGATTATAGTCGGATTCTAAAAAAAATATTTAAAAATATTTAAAAAAATATTTAAAAAATATTTTAAAATATTTAAAATATTTAAAAATATTTAAAAATAATATTTAAAAATATTTAAAAAACAGCAATTAAGTCGAAAGTAACCCCTCAAATTGGTTTTTTGTCTCTCCTGAAAAGTTGAAAAAAGTAAGATAGCACATGATAGTTCTTAACCCTCGAAATTTCGAATAAATTGCGGCTTTCTCGCCAGGTAGGATCGGAAATGTTCGGACGTACTCGGGTCTTTTCGGCTCGGGGTTCGGGTCCCAGACGCTCGCACCAAGGAGCGTCACCATCGCGATACCCCTGGATACTATATTAATTTATCCATAGTTGCATCCATTTTAACTCAAGCTCTCTTTTCTGTTGTCTCCGGTACTCCGTAAAAACTATTGACAATTCAAATGCAATTTCGTGGCACACAAATCCCAAAGAATTCATTCACACCATCAGATAAGAATTCACCCACCATTCATTTCATAGAGAAGTTATCCTTCATAAAACTCCAAATAAATATTACCGTTGTAGAACTCTCATGTCCAGTTCATAATAATATTATGAATATTATGAATAATAACTAGAATATTATTCTAGTTTCCTAGTCCATTTTCCTCGATGTTGTGAAAATTTGGCAACCTTGATTTCCCGCTTATCACTCTTATCAATTCTATTATGTTGGCGACCCTGCGTCGACCCCACACCCCCGTGCACATTGCCAGCGTTTTTCCTCCGCCTATACGTGCCCCTAGTGAATTTTCTGTCCCCGAATTTTCACGGATTTTCGCGTTGAAATTCGTATATTTTCCTCCCGTTTCGACCGACGAATCGCACCGGAGCGACCGCAGTTCGTTTTTCCGCGTCGGAAACACCATTTTTCGAAGTGTTATCGCCACAGGAAACTCGACGTTTTCGTCACCCAGTCGGGATTTTTACCCGTTTTCTTCCCTACCCGTTTCGAAAAAAACAACGCCCGTATTTTTCGAAAGAAAAGTGTTTTTTCACCGTCGTAAAACGTCGTGTTCGTCTATTATATTGAACTTCACCGTAGTGTCGAATTTCGGGTCGAACTTCAAGATTCCAAATTTGCTGGTGGACATTGCACGTTTCTTTGGCTTCGAAAATTTTGAACTTTCGTCGGTCTACGTGGATTTCTGCCCTGACGCAAACTTGTGAAACGGAAATAGTTGAACTGTGAGCCGGAAAACGGCCGAACTTCCATTTTTTGCGTTTGAATTTCGCGAAGTGCTGGGATACCGAGGATTTTGTTCGTGACGGGCGATTTTTGGGTTCGATCGAGATCCCCTTCGCGAGAGATCGCGCTCGTTTGAAGGTTTTCTGCCCGGTGTATGGATCCAAAATTGGGGTGGTACCCTCCAGAACAAGAAGGTAAATTTGATTCGCAATACTTAAAACTTGATTATAATTTTGATTCGACATAGATAAGGTACTTCAACTTTCGGCTAGCTTCAAGCGACCTTCCAAATTTGACAAAAAACTGGTACAAATCTTATTGTACAAAGGGTTAACCAATTTATTAACCAATAGTTAACAAAATAGTTAACCAATAGTTAACAATAGTTAAAATACAGTTAACCAAACAAATAGTTAACCAAACAAAATAGTTAACCAATAGTTAACGAAATCTTATTGTACAAAGGGTTAACTGCACACAATTTCCGATTTTCTTGAAAAAAAAAAAAGAATTTCATGTACCTATTTTGGCCCCCTGAAAACGAAAGTGACAAGGAAAAGTCCCTAAATTACATAGTTTGACCGATAATCCCTAATTTATGCCCTTATCATATATGATAGAACGTGGTTAAGCAGCCGAGACGATGATTTCATATGTGGTATAATGCGAGCAAAATGGTTGAAAGAAATACGTATGACCAAATAGGTTTTTCGCATACTGCTATTTAAAAATCACATTTATAATGGTATAAGAAAGCATAAATGCTCATTTGGAGTTTCTATCACCTATTTAGAAACTTGGTAGGATTATGGACAAAAATCTAGTGATATATTATACATAAGACATTTTTTCAAAGTATTTATTATGATAATTTGTACGTATGTAATTTTTAAAAAAGGCCTGTAGGCAGCAATAAATTTTCCTCTTAACATTGGCCAGACTATAGACAAGAATAGTTGAAGAGTAAACAATAAGTAGACAATTTTTGACAAGGCGGCTTTGGCTTCATGTGGCATCTCCACTTCTTCTGACAGCCCCATGACGATTTCTTGAAATTCATTTGGCAGAGAAGCGTCCATAATGAATAGGTTGGCAAAAAGTCATCAGGCTGGTCTAACTCAGCATCATCATAATGTAATTCATCCAGATCTAATAAATCATCTTCATCCTCATCTTCTCTTCCAATTGGTATTTCAAGGAATTTTTGTAGTTCATCATTATGCCATACTAGCTGAAAAGCCTACTAAAAGCAGGCAAAAACGATTCCTCCGACTCTCCCCGCCACCCACTCCCTCCGATTCCTCAGACTCTCCCACGACCACTCTAACTCGTTGGGGTTTTATGTAATTAATACGGTTGGGGTTTCTATGTAATGGGGAATTTGCCTCACATTTTTTTTTTTCGAATGAGGGTTTATTTTTATGGAATAAAACCATAGTGAGCTGCTCGAAAACGCATCCAAAAAAATTTTGAGAATTTAAGGAAGATGGAAATTTTAAATGTGGTGGCAATGTGTAAGAGGCAGCCATGTTTGAAACGTTACGGATATTCTACCAATCTAACTTCAAAGGAGGTTCTGTGGCGCTTACCACAGAAGCGGAACATACACGAACTTTTAGCTTACAAGGATTTTCACAAGAGTGCGCCGCGAACTGGCAGGAAGAACCCAGACACAAAAGTGACCAAAAGAAACAATATTACTCACTTTTTTACAATACAATTCTACCTACTAGTTTATCAAGCATTATTAGTCTTCATGTTCTCTTATTTAGTTTCAAGATTTGAGTCACATTATTCGAGTAGCCATTTCAGTGGATCGTTTTGTGTGGCGGTGCTAGAACTCCGTCTGTTGTTGGAGTTGTTTTCGCGTCGTTTTTTTTTTTCGTATGACGTCAACAATATTCCAGGTGTTTTGTAACAGAGG
Organism: Apolygus lucorum; assembly: GCA_009739505.2. Classification (NCBI taxonomy): domain Eukaryota; kingdom Metazoa; phylum Arthropoda; class Insecta; order Hemiptera; family Miridae; genus Apolygus; species Apolygus lucorum. Next base: position 6,648,097 of record CM019175.2, read on the forward strand.
CTTCACTTGTTTAGGCATTTTCTCCTACGGTAATTTTTTCCCCTTGGTTATTCCTAGTGTTAAACGTTATTCTAGGGCCCTATTATAGGATTTGACTTGAAATTACAGAATCTAAAATTGAGGCAAATTCCCCATTGGTATTTCAGGGAATTTTTGTAGTTCATCATACTAGCTGAAAAGCCTACTAAAAGCAGGCAAAAACGATTCCTCCGACTCTCCCCGCCACCCACTCCATCCGATTCCTCAGACTCTCCCACGACCACTCTAACTCGTTGGGTTTTATGTAATTAATACGGTTGGGGTTTTTATGTAATGAGATTCTTTTGGTTCCATCTCTGTCCACATATATGAAGTGGTTAGGAACCATTCCTGAAATATAGTAGAGATACCTAATGTGAAATTTATGCTGACGTCAAATACAATTTATAAAATCATCAAAAACATGAAATAAAATTATATTTAAAAAAACATCATGTGCAGCAAGTGGCTTGTATCACGTTTGAACGAGATGGTAATGCAGTGGAGAAGTCCACGTTCTATCATATATGAAATTCCCCCAGGTCCTCCTCCTTCACGTTCTATCATATGAGATATCAAAGCAAAAGCGCAGTTTCCATAAACACTGGAAACTTGATCGATTAGTTCTTTTCATATTTCATTTCCACATATCGTGAGACAGCACGCAGTATTTTTTCAGCCGAAAAATCTTCAAAAATGTTGTTGTAAGAAGCACAGCAAAACAACACTTCTCACGCGTGTTGTCAACTCGTGATTTCTGCTGATTTGAAGGAGGTTATAACCTTACAGGAGGGGTTATGGATATTCTTCGATTCCCATACGTATTCGAGTACCATACGTGTTTTTTGTTCAAATTTTAACAGTGTACCTATAAGCTTTTTTCAGTTTAATCCTGTTTTTTAGAGGGTATTACTTAGCAGCAATTGAGAAGATATAATAAGCATATCTAGCTAGTATCACTAGCGATTCTTCCATCATTTTACTTTACGGATTCTTTTCCCCCACTATTTCAATAAAAATCTCATTCATCGGTGACACAAATGTTGAAAATCTGTTCAAATTTCAACATTTTAGAATCTTTTTTGATTTAGGATGTCTTTTTAGGGCCTAAAGTACAGTTTAGGGGGGAAATGTTGAACGAATCGCCATACAGAGTTAAAATGAACACCCATGTCCAAACTTGTGTTTATTTGGAAAAATATCCCTCTAGGAAGAGGCCGCGACAAAATCAATATTCAAATTTTTGGAATCGAATGAGACCACCCAAAGCTGTGTATGAACAACAATAAATTCACATTATAAAGATTCACATATGAAGAGCGCTACTTGCAAAAGGGTCTAAGTGCCATTCAAGAGAACTAAGAAGGAACTAAAAACGTCTGCCAAGTTGGGTGGGCAGTATAGCTTCCTCACTCATTGGAACATGGACCTATAGAATCAGTTGGCGAAAAAATTGTATTATATATATTTGTATTTTCAACGTAGAATTTTATTTAGCGGTCCACCGTCTAGGACCTAACCCACACAATCCCTGGAAATTTCATCGAAATTGGTTGAATAGTTGCGGAGTTTTGGTTGTAACAATAAATTTAAAGTTCGCGCATGCGCAGCGGCTATTGCTTGGCCAATTTGATTGAAACTTATAGGGTGTCTCTTAGAAGTTAGTCCCTAACTAACCTCCAAATTTGAGCAAAATCGGTTCATTAGAAACCGAGGTTCCAGGAAATTCACGTTTGCGCATGCGCACTCGCTCCTATTGGTCCGAAGGTGCTGAAATTGATAGGGGACCGTCTAGGACCTAACCCGCACAATCCCTGAAAATTTCATCAAAATCGGACCACAGGTTAGTATAGTTTTGCCCGGGACAAGGATTGACCACAGACAGACTGACAGACAGACAGACACGGAACCAAAATTGTTCGGGAAGCTCTAAAACGCAAAAAGCAAGTGGAAATTTTGATTTTGGAGGACATTTTTTTTGACATTTTCATGTCTTTCATATGGCACATAAAAAAAAAATCGTCACGAAATTTGATGCAACGAAATTTGATGCGACGAAATTTGTCCCAAGTCGCCACAATGATGATTATGACCATCAGAAGTGAAGTTGTTAGGTAGGTAGGTACTTTACAGTTTGATATTACCAGATCAGCTGAGTCGAAAATTGAGCTCCCAGATCAGCTGAGTCGAAAATTGAGCTCCCAGATCAGCTGAGTCGAAAATTGAGCTCCCAGATCAGCTGAGTCGAAAATTGAGCTCCCAGATCAGCTGAGTCGAAAATTGAGCTCCCAGATCAGCTGAGTCGAAAATCGAGCTCCCAGATCAGCTGAGTCGAAAATCGAGCTCCCAGATCAGCTGAGTAGAAAATCGAGCTCCCAGATCAGCTGAGTCGAAAATCGAGCTCCCAGATCAGCTGAGTCGAAAATCGAGCTCCCAGATCAGCATGAAAATGTTTCAATGTGTTGCAGACTCGTATGCAAGCGTTTCAACATTTTTCACTTCCACTTTCCTTTAATGACAAATTTAGATGAAACGAATAACGAGATTCAGCCCTTCGCCCAAAGGAAATGGCTTGAAAAGTTTCACTTCTGTCACGAATACAAAGCTTCCCTACCTTCGGTAGTGAGGAAGCAAAAAACTACTTATAGGTACAAAACGTCTGCCAAGTTGGGTGGGCAGTATAGCTTCCTCACTCATTGTAACATGGACGTATAGAATCAGTTGGCGAAAAACAGGAGAGGAAATGGCCTTGGAGCTCACTCAGCTGATCAGTGACCACTCAGGCACCTTCAGCATTCTCCATTGACCCTGCCTCTCAAATTTCAGCTTCCTGCGTTCAACAGGAGAGAAAATGGCCTTGGAGCTCACTCAGCTGATCCGAAGGTGCTGAAATTTATAGGGGACCGTCTAGGACCTAACCCGCACAATCCCTGAAAATTTCATCAAAATCGGACCACAGGTTAGTATAGTTTTGCCCGGGACAAGGATTTACCACAGACAGACCGACAGACCGACAGACACGGAACCAAAATTGTTCGGGAAGCTCTAAAACGTAAAAAGCAAGTGGAAATTTTGATTTTGGAGGACATTTTTTTTTTCACTTCTTTCACGAATACAAAGCTTCCCTACCTTCGGTAGTGAGGAAGCAAAAAAAAAAACAGTGTACATCTATGAAAAGTTAGCACAATTTTATTGAGAAAAACGTTAAAAACACAACTTGGGGAATGTAATCAAGTAGTATATTGGCATAAAATATATTATGCAGATATTTTTATTAATTCAACTTTTCTACCAAAAGGGTCTAAGTACCATACAAATTGCATATAAGGTAACTCAAAAAACCCTGTGTTGTTGCCTGTAAAGTCGGTATACGGGCGAAAGTTTTACGTGACAACGACTTTGAGTGGTAAAATAATTTTAATGTTAATATTCATTCGTATAGTAGGAAGAAGGATAAAATAAAATTCTTTGTCAAGTTGCACAGAGTAGGTATTTCCCGTAGGTAGTAGGTATTTCCCATGGGTGGGGGGGGAGTGAGTGCCAGGGAAGGGGGGCGGGGCGCTCCCGCTTTTGTGAGCGCCGGGGAAGGGTGGACGCGGGGGGGGGGGTGCGTGGGGGGGGGGGGCGCTTTAGGGAGCGCCGAGCTGCACCCCCTCCGTGAGCGGAGCGTAACGCAGTTTCTTGAAGTGTCCCCGGTAAACCAATTTATAAGACGTTATCACGTCAAAAAGCAAGCAGCTAGTAGTGAAAAAATATCATTTTGAACTATAATATTCATATAGATAATGTGTACGTCAATGTATTATTGTGTATTATTAATTTGTAGTGTTATTTCTAGGAATTATGACGGCCAATCGAACTTTAAAATGTAAGGCACCGAAAAAGTCTTATGATTAATAATGAGCTCAAAGATTTAAAAAATGAGAAAAAGATAAAAATGAATAAAGCTCATTGGTTTGAATGAATGGAATTATGAAAGCCAATCGAACTTTAAAATGTAAGCCACTGAAAAAGTCTTATGATTAATAATGAGCTTAAAGATTTAAAAAAATGAGAAAAAGATTAAAATGAAAATAAAGCTCATTGGTTTGAATGCCTACTTCTCATTGTAGCGACTAGCTCGTAAATTTGGTTTTCTTGTTAATATAAAAAATAAAATATTAAAAAAAAAAAAAAAAATATCAACTTGTCGAAAAGTATCCGTGTTGATACCTCTCTTGAATATCTTCACTTTTCGAGCTGGTGCTACATCACTGTAGCTACTCTTCACTTCTACACATCCTTCTTCAAGCAGAACTCGATTGAATTTGAATGAAACAAGCTGTGATATCCCAAGAGTCTTGGTGTCCAATGTGTCCTTGGCCAATGCCATCCAGTTATAGAATGTGTTCATTACCTTGAACATGAAAAAGGGTTCAGTTTGCTTAGAATTCACGATTATTTGAATCAAGTCTTTTGGAACTTCAGGTTTCTTCCCCTTCTTGGCACGCTCTATGACTCCGAAGTCCCTGTCGCAGGACAAAAATGTACCGTCAACTGGTATAACTTTCGCCACCCCGTTCAACAATGTGCCACAAACGTTTTTCACAGTCAGCGCTACCTAGCGATTCCTGGGATGAAGCTTTTAATGCAGGAAAAATCACAGGGGCAGGGCAATAGTTTAGGCACAGGTTAACCAACTCAACAAGCTTATCAGTGGACATCAGCGACGGTGATAAAATTGTATCTGTTCCCGGTTTTTTTCGTAAGTTGAATTTGTCCAAAAAGTCTCCTTTGGGTACCCCACTAGCGTTTGGTTCACGTTTCTGGTAAGTTTATATTTTCAAACCTATAATATCAGCAACGAATTGCCATATTTGCCTTTTCTCATGAGTGTGTTATTTCCTTTGATATTTACAGGAAAGTAAAAAATGGGACAAACAGGGTACAACTTTGTGCCACCAATTCTTTTCCGTTTATGCGTTGATATTTAAAGTGTTCTGTTCTATTTTTTGATCACGTGGACGATCCAAATGTCACAGTTCACGAATCAAACCAAATTACGGAACCCAAACCTTAAGGAGGAGATCCTAACCATTTCCCCCATATATCTCCGCATCAGATAGGCCTACAGGGACTATTTTTTGTAATTCTTCATATTTTTAGTCAAGAAATAGAGCAATGAGCTTACATTTTAGATTTTTAAATGTTATCATATATTTCTGTTGGTATCATACATTTGAAAAATTTAAATACTTACTCCAAATATCTTCACTCCGATTTGTTAAAACTAACCTCCTGATGGTTATCTAAAAATCTCAAAATTTTCGGTTCATCCGTTCATCCATGGTTTTGGAATTACTTTTGAATTGAGCCATATAAATCAGGGTTATATTTTTGTTATAAAAAATATATTTTCTGTGTTATGCTCACTGAATTTTATTAAAAAATGAAGAAGATAAGGTTTCGAGTTTTTTTGTGATCACACACTCCCTAAAAAGTTGAAAAATATTTAAATTTTTTTTAGAAACAGGCTTGTTTTTGGTTCCTTTTCAAAGTTAACATGATGAGTAACAAAGAAACCAGGGCAAGAAGTTTCCACTGCTCGATATTCGTATATTTTCAAGCTAAAAAAAATTGTGGTACATTGTTGTACCCTTAAGGGGTACAAGAATGTGCCCCGAAAAAACATTTCTCTCTATTCTTGCATAAGAGATAGAATTTTTTTCATGGTGGCATTTGATACTTGGAAAGTAGAGGTACGTTGGGTAAATTTTTCAATAATATACGATGGAAAGTAAAGTATTTACACGTAAAAAACCTCAAAATTGGCACAAAGTTGTCCCAGTTGACGGTATGGCCCGACAAAGGGTACAGCTGTTCAATTTCTTCAAAAGTGCCTCTGGCAATAAGGGTCATGTAGAGAGCCAAAACCTTTTGGAAAGTAAACCTACCAGATCACGTGAAACATGGAGCTATAGAACACCCTTCTACCTCCATGTCATCGGTAATGCAACCTCATGGTACTTAGGCCTGTTTGGTTCGAGATGCTAATTTCAACCGCTTGGAGCAGCACTATCGTCATAATATTCTCGGAGCAACTCCACTGAGGCACATAAGCCCCAAATCAACGAAAAAAGCTCATCGTGAAAAAATGGCACTTCATATAAAGAGAAATTCATTGGACGCCAAGTGAGCAGCGATAGAAACTTCCAAGTTCCACAAATCGCCGCTAGGGCGGTCGAGAACTGGCACATTTTCACCCCATTTTGGCTAAATCGTTCAAATGTGATCTGTTCAGATCTTCACCGAAAACTCCATTATTTCTACCGGGAGGGTCGCTCAACTTTTTTTTAAGGCGTCGAGACGTATAAAACGACAGGGAAAAAAAAAATCAAATCGGGTCGAGCCGATTCTAAATCCGGATCTCCCTCCACTCTTCCCCTCTCGCGTGTTTCCTGAGGATCTCTTTATTAATACATTTCGCGTCCTACGAATCCCGCAGGGTTCCCGAAGGCCGAATTTCGAAGACGTCGATTGGTAGAAGGCTTTAAGCGCCGCACTACTTCCCTTACCAGCAAAAACCTTCATTTTAGCCAATTTTTGAAGAAAAAACGCTGCAAATTATTACACAATGGTTTATTATTTTTCTATATAGATCACTCGTCTACAAAATCACCAACTATCCATAATGGAAAAAAAAAAAAAAAAAAAAAAAATCAGATAAAATCCAAATCACCAACCATCGATCGCATTTCGGTCAGCTCTCATTTGAACGGAGATTAGGCCTCTTTTGCGATTCACACTCGTGTTTTGATTTATATATATATATATATATTTCAATATAAATCCTTGAATTTTCGTAGGGAGCGAACGGTTTGTCCTACAGAGCTCCGCGTGGTCTCAAAAAATTCTATAGAATCCTAAATTGAAGGAAAAACAATACCTTTATATCAAAATTTTTTGAGTTGGGGCGTTTTCAAAATTTCAAAATTGATTTTGGAACCCTTAGAAGTGATCTACATCAACCAAAAGCTTCGGGGCACAACTAGACCCCAAATGGAGCCTACATACCAAATTTCATCAAAATCGGTCAATGCTAAGCGGCAAAAGTGCCGCGTACGGCGGACGGACGGCCAAATTTTGGTTTATTGTTTTCAATAATGAACCTTTGGAATCGACCAAGAAAAAAAAAATTTTATCACCCCCTCAAAATTTGATGGTTTACGTTTCAAGGTACGTAGAATCCAAAAATCGAATAAAAATTTGGCCGTCCGTCCGCCGTACGCGGCACTTTTGCCACTTAGCAATGACCGATTTTGATGAAATTTGATATGTGGGCTCCATTTGGGGTCTAGTTGTGCCCCGAAGCTTTTGGTTGATGTAGGTCACTTCCAAGGGTTCCAAAATAAATTTTGAAATTTTGAAAACGCCCTAACTCAAAAAATTTCGATATAAAGGTATTGTTTTTCCTTCAATTTAAGATTCTGTGGAATTTTTAGAATTTTTTGAGACCATGCGGAGCTCTGTAGGACAAACCGTTCGCTCCCTACGAAAATTTAAGGGTTATTTTGAAATATATATATATATAAATCAAAACACGAGTGTGAATCGCAAAAGAGGCCAAATCTCCGTTCAAATTAGAGCTGACCGAAATGCGATCGATAGTTGGTGATTTTGATTTTTTTTTTTTGATTTTTTAAAAAATTTTTTTTTCTTTTAGCGAATTTTCAAAGAAAATGAAGCTATTGCAATGGCCTCAAAAATTTTAGAATCGACTTTTTCGAAAAATTTTCACACTGAAATCCGTTTTGGAACATTCTGAAACGATCCCTGAAGTTTTTCCAAAAATCATATGTATATATATATGTGTCATTCCGGACGATAACTTGAGTAATTGTTTAAACATTTTTTTTTAGTTTATGCCAAAATGTTTGTAACAACAAACCATAGGTCAAGTTCGTTAACCAGCAATTTTGGACAATCCAAAGTGGTCCAAAATTCAAAAAAACTCCAAAAAAATGGGTTTTTCCCGTTTTTTGAGGTTTTTACATTGAAAATCATGGTAATTTATGGTATATTCGGATTCAGCACAAAATTTCTGATATGAATGCTTTTTTCAAAAATGAAAATTGTCCAAAATTAAGAAAAGTTTGTAGCTATATATATATATATAATGAATACGTGCGTATATTTGTTGTAACCAGAAATGCAGTAGCCGTGTGGGTACTCTATGAGTTCGTAGAGACGAGCAGAACATGAATATGGACTCCTAAGACCTTCAAAGCATACCCAGCAATAATTTGCAGCGTGTTATTAGCGAATTTTCAAAGAAAATGAAGCTATTGCAATGGCCTCAAAAATTTTAGAATCGACTTTTTCGAAAAATTTTCACACTGAAATCCGTTTTGGAACATTCTGAAACGATCCCTGAAGTTTTTCCAAAAATCATATGTATATATATATGTGTCATTCCGGACGATAACTTGAGTAATTGTTTAAAAATTTTTTTTTAGTTTATGCCAAAATGTTTGTAACAACAAACCATAGGTCAAGTTCGTTAACCAGCAATTTTGGACAATCCAAAGTGGTCCAAAATTCAAAAAAAACTCCAAAAAAATGGGTTTTTCCCGTTTTTTGAGGTTTTTACATTGAAAATCATGGTAATTTATGGTATATTCGGATTCAGCACAAAATTTCTGATATGAATGCTTTTTTCAAAAATGAAAATTGTCCAAAATTAAGAAAAGTTTGTAGCTATATATATATATAATGAATACGTGCGTATATTTGTTGTAACCAGAAATGCAGTAGCCGTGTGGGTACTCTATGAGTTCGTAGAGACGAGCAGAACATGAATATGGACTCCTAAGACCTTCAAAGCATACCCAGCAATAATTTGCAGCGTGTTATTAGCGAATTTTCAAAGAAAATGAAGCTATTGCAATGGCCTCAAAAATTTTAGAATCGACTTTTTCGAAAAATTTTCACACTGAAATCCGTTTTGGAACATTCTGAAACGATCCCTGAAGTTTTTCCAAAAATCATATGTATATATATATGTGTCATTCCGGACGATAACTTGAGTAATTGTTTAAACATTTTTTTTTAGTTTATGCCAAAATGTTTGTAACAACAAACCATAGGTCAAGTTCGTTAACCAGCAATTTTGGACAATCCAAAGTGGTCCAAAATTCAAAAAAACTCCAAAAAAATGGGTTTTTCCCGTTTTTTGAGGTTTTTACATTGAAAATCATGGTAATTTATGGTATATTCGGATTCAGCACAAAATTTCTGATATGAATGCTTTTTTCAAAAATGAAAATTGTCCAAAATTAAGAAAAGTTTGTAGCTATATATATATATATAATGAATACGTGCGTATATTTGTTGTAACCAGAAATGCAGTAGCCGTGTGGGTACTCTATGAGTTCGTAGAGACGAGCAGAACATGAATATGGACTCCTAAGACCTTCAAAGCATACCCAGCAATAATTTGCAGCGTGTTATTAGCGAATTTTCAAAGAAAATGAAGCTATTGCAATGGCCTCAAAAATTTTAGAATCGACTTTTTCGAAAAATTTTCACACTGAAATCCGTTTTGGAACATTCTGAAACGATCCCTGAAGTTTTTCCAAAAATCATATGTATATATATATGTGTCATTCCGGACGATAACTTGAGTAATTGTTTAAACATTTTTTTTTAGTTTATGCCAAAATGTTTGTAACAACAAACCATAGGTCAAGTTCGTTAACCAGCAATTTTGGACAATCCAAAGTGGTCCAAAATTCAAAAAAACTCCAAAAAAATGGGTTTTTCCCGTTTTTTGAGGTTTTTACATTGAAAATCATGGTAATTTATGGTATATTCGGATTCAGCACAAAATTTCTGATATGAATGCTTTTTTCAAAAATGAAAATTGTCCAAAATTAAGAAAAGTTTGTAGCTATATATATATATATAATGAATACGTGCGTATATTTGTTGTAACCAGAAATGCAGTAGCCGTGTGGGTACTCTATGAGTTCGTAGAGACGAGCAGAACATGAATATGGACTCCTAAGACCTTCAAAGCATACCCAGCAATAATTTGCAGCGTGTTATTAGCGAATTTTCAAAGAAAATGAAGCTATTGCAATGGCCTCAAAAATTTTAGAATCGACTTTTTCGAAAAATTTTCACACTGAAATCCGTTTTGGAACATTCTGAAACGATCCCTGAAGTTTTTCCAAAAATCATATGTATATATATATGTGTCATTCCGGACGATAACTTGAGTAATTGTTTAAAAATTTTTTTTTAGTTTATGCCAAAATGTTTGTAACAACAAACCATAGGTCAAGTTCGTTAACCAGCAATTTTGGACAATCCAAAGTGGTCCAAAATTCAAAAAAACTCCAAAAAAATGGGTTTTTCCCGTTTTTTGAGGTTTTTACATTGAAAATCATGGTAATTTATGGTATATTCGGATTCAGCACAAAATTTCTGATATGAATGCTTTTTTCAAAAATGAAAATTGTCCAAAATTAAGAAAAGTTTGTAGCTATATATATATATAATGAATACGTGCGTATATTTGTTGTAACCAGAAATGCAGTAGCCGTGTGGGTACTCTATGAGTTCGTAGAGACGAGCAGAACATGAATATGGACTCCTAAGACCTTCAAAGCATACCCAGCAATAATTTGCAGCGTGTTATTAGCGAATTTTCAAAGAAAATGAAGCTATTGCAATGGCCTCAAAAAAAAAAAAAAAAAAAAAAAAAAGAGTCCTCGTTCAAATATTCAATCGACAACTGCCACCGATAGAAACGTTTAAAATCGAGTGTATTATTGAAAATCGCATGATTTTTTCGTACATATCGCGAATATATTTAAATGTTATTAAATTAATTACTTAGATGCAGCAGGTAACGCACCAAGGAGAAAAATATTTGATAAACAAGGTGACTTGTTGTGTGAGGTTGGGAACAAGTGATCATGAACGCGATCTGTCGCACTCATCTTTAACTACGTCCTGGAGCTTCCCTAATCAGAACGCTTCTCGGGCTCCCAGATTCAGCTTTCAGCCCAGTGATTTCACGTCTTCCGGGACGTCGATTATTGGTGTAAAAGCAAGTAAAAAAAATATATATACATATATATATAAACCAAGAATCGGAAAAAAAACTTTCTACAACAAATTGCAACATCATTGGTCCTTTTCTTGACCACACCTCAAACTGAATGATTTCTTTGAAAATTCGCTCATTAATTCATGCTGCATGAATGGACTTTTTCTCTTTATATTGGATGGTTGGTGATTTTGTAGACGACTGATGCATATAAAAATAATAAACCGTTGTGTAATAATTTGCAGCGTTTTTATTCGATTTTTGGATTCTACGTACCTTGAAACGTAAACCATCAAATTTTGAGGGGGTGTCAAAATTTTTTTTTCTTGGTCGATTCCAAAGGTTCATTATTGAAAATAATAAACCAAAAAAGTTCAAATGAACCAAACATTTTCAACGTGGACTTTTTGTTACCGAGTAAACCGAGGTATTTCTCCAAAATCAAAATTTCTACTCGCGAATCACGTTTCAGGCCTTCCTGAACAACTTTGGTTCTGTATCTGTCTGTCTGTATGTGTGTAATGAATTCCTCGTAACAGGCAAAACTATATAAAGTTATTGTCCGATTTCGCTGAAATTTTCAGGGCTTGTGGGACGGTCCCCTATGAAAACCGGTCGCCGGACATATTGTAGCGACTGCGCATGCGCAAACGTGAATTTTCTCGGAACAGCCGTAATTTTCACATTTTTGATCCGAATTTAGTGAAATTGTGCGGGTTGAGGTGTAGATGGTCCCCTATGAGCTATGAGGGTAGCGCAAGGTAAAAAAAGATTGATGTTTTAAGATCATCTGTACAATCGGGTTATGGATACGAGGATACGATGTGCCACACCCACTTGGCAGACTTTTGAGTTAATTTTACCAAAATCTCGTACTGATTTTATATTTTCGGCTTCATATCGCCTGAAGTAATTTTGAGTAATAGTTTTCTCGTCATCGTAACGACTGGTAATTGTATTTTTGTAGGCCCGGCCAAAGAACAGTGGGACAGGATATGGAGGAAATTTAACAAATTTCACAAAAACGACAAAACAAACGAAATCATGGACGGCCCCAACAACAAGGTGAGTTTCAAATAATGCAGTTTATATGGAGTTTATGTACGAGGGTGGATCAAATATAAACGGGACTTTATTTTTTTTTTTTAATTTTATTTGTTAGAAAATAAAAAGCGGGTATATGTCACTTTTCTACATAGTCTCCTGCTTTTGTGACACATTTTTCCCAGCGAATAGGAAGTTTTTTAATCCCAGCATCAAAAAACGATGAAGGTTGCGTCTGAAGCCAATTGCGCACGAACCCCTCGACCCCCTCATCATCCTCGAATCGCTGTCCGCCTAGGGCTTCTTTAAGTGGCCCAAACAAGTGAAAATCACAGGGCGATAGGTCAGGGCTGTAGGGAGGATGATCAAGTGGAGTCCTATGCATTTCTTCCAATTTTTGAACAGTTAGAGCTGCAGTATGGGGCCTTGCATTGTCGTGGAGGAGGATGACGTCACGAATTGGTTGATTCCGTCTTTTGCTGCGATATGCAGCCCTCACCTCAGTCAGCAGCTCACAATAGTAGGCAGCATTGATTGTTCTTCGCTCATGCAAAAAATCAATGAGCAAAACGCCTCGATAGTCGAAAAAAACAGTTGCAAGGACTTTGCCAGCAGACAGTCGAGTTTTTGCTTTCACTGGGGCTGTCTCCCCCTTCCTCCGCCACTCCATACTGGCTTGCTTCGATTCGGGTGTGTAATGATGGACCCATGTTTCGTCGCAGGTGACGATGCTAGCCAAAAATGCTTCCCCTTCTTCCTCAAACCTTGCAAAAAGCCTCTGATAGACCTCCAACCGTCTCAACTTCTGATCTGCACTCAAAAGGAGAGGGACCCATCTGGCACACACTTTACGGGATACTAGGTGCTCTGTAATGATCGTTTGGCAGCTCCCATAACTTACCCCTACCTGCTCAGCGATTTCGGAGACAGTCACACGTCGATCATCTTCAAGAATTTCACGAACGGCTTGAATGTTCTCATCCGTAATGCTGCTCCGGGGACGACGATCGTGTTCCTCATTCTCTACTCGTTCTCTTCCCTCCTGAAACTCTTTGTGCCAGGCAAACACACGGGTCATAGAGAGGGTTTGGTCCCCGAACTGGGCAGTCAACCTTTGAAAAATTTCCGAAGGTTTGACTCTTTCACGGGTAAGAAATTTTATGATAATTTGTTGCTCAATGGAAACGGGCACCTTTTGTTCAGACATCGCGATAACTACTCATGAAAAGTTGTAAAGGGGGAGACGCCCCCCTCATCCACCTTCTAATGAACCTGTTCAAACAATCTCGAAGTGACGGGCCCGCTTCTGTCAACCGTCGGCGCTCAGAGGTCAGAGTCCCATTTATATTTGATCCACCCTCGTATATGGCGTTTCCATGACAAATTCAAGATTTTCCATAAGGTAACCCGGGGCAGGTGCGTTGGGAAAAACTACTAATTTGATTTCTCAATGAAAAATTTTTAGTTTCATGCTGTTCGTTGGTTCATGAAGGATCGACCCATACAAGATTATATTCCCAAAAGCATTGTTTTTCACCGAAAATTTCGCTATTTGTGAACCCTTGTTTAAAACGCACTTGCCCCGGACACTGGGGTAAGTGCTTTTTTTTTTCTTCTGACTAATCTAAATTTATTCAAAAAGTTCAAGGATGTTTTCAAATTGAGAAAAATTTATTCTTTAATAGATTATATTAATTATTAAGTACTTAAATAAGGTAAACAGTTGAAAATTTTCATTTAGGTACTTCCGCTATCTTCAAGATGAGCGAGGAAGTCCTTCAATGTTCCGTCTTGAGTTTTTCTCTTGTAGTTGCGAACCATCCTTAAATAAATATAAAATAAACATGCGTCATGCATCATGCAAACAACAGGTTTCGCCACAAAGACTCCCAAATTATACCTACTCAGCATAGTTCAAATCTTAAATAAAATAGCAAACAAAAAGTTAAGAAGGAACGTATATTTTTAGGAAAGGTTGAAGTCCCAAACTAGAGCAAAAATTGTTCGAAAAAACGTAGCATGCAGGAAGCATCTTTACGAGTAACATCATGCTATGATTCAAACGCACTTACCCCACGACTAAACGCACTTGCCCCAGCCTCGTGTTTTACTGGGGGAAGTGCATTATGCTTCTCCTGACTGTAAATTTACGTTTTCCGAGTAGAAGAAGCTATAGTTTCTTATAGAAACTATTCAAGTACATTATTCAATAGTTTTTAACACAAAAAAACGTAAAAAGAAGCTAAAATTCAAAGAAAATTGAGCTTACCTGAAGTTTGATGTTGAAGTTCCAAATAACCTCACTTTCGAACAAACTAGGGGTGGGACATCGATATCGATAATATCGAAACATCGATGCTTTGCTCGTAATATCGATGTTTTTAACATCGGTGTTTTACATTCGATGTTTTTCAAATATCGATGTTTTGGTCCGATGATCGATATGTCGACGAGGTGGTCTGATAACATCGTTTGATAAATTTGACCTACTAGGTACTGCAAGGGAACCAGACAAAATCCAGTTTCTGCCCAGATAACCTCATTGAATTTACTTGGAATTTGAAGAAAATCTCCCACCTTTCAATGAGGAATTTCACCATGTCGGAATTTCCTATTTTTGACCACAAAATCGGATTCAGCACCTCGAAAAATCCCCTAAGGCAAACTTTCAGCCCGAACTTCCTAATTTACGAATAAACGAAACAGTGTAGAAAATACGAATGTTTAAAAAAACCGGGAAAATGGCGTCATGCTGGAATAGTTCATTTATGGCCGCTTGAAGCGCTGAGATCGAGAAATCTATAGTCCCCAGATGCAAAATTTCACGAAACAGTAAAGTTCGAAATCGAAAAACTGAAGAAAAAAATAGAAAAAGCAAGATGGGGAAAATTAGGTTTCCCCTGTTTTTGTTTGATAACTTTTCTCTAGAAAACACGATTTCGTCGTCCCAATGGGCAACACTGGGAGGAGACAGCGATCCGAACAGCCCAATCAGCGAGCGTTCCCGCTTCACGTCCGTTTTCCCGGTTAGTTTTGAAATCAGCCCGATTATCATCTATCCCACACCATTAACTATTCAGGAAAAATGCAAACAGAATTCGGTGAAATTCCTCATTAAATAAAACAGCGAGTTTATGGGTTATTAATGGCGTCAAATTGTTCCCTAATGCTAAGAATGCCTCATTAACTGTTTTTTATTTTATTTTTACCAGAGGAAAGACCCTCACGAGATTTGGAAGCAGAATTGGGCATCGACGTACGGTTTGCACCACAACCATGACATTCTCATTGGTCAATATGGTGGCGAGCCGTGGCGCAGGGCTGACAAATCCTACGATACAAGACCCATCATGGCGTGAGTAGCTACTCCATGTTGCCGCAATGATTGATCAATGGATGAAATCTAGTTGTTTGAAACGATTTTGTCGTTTGCAGGTTACATCAAGAGATATTGGAATTCTACGAGTACATGTCTCCGACGCCCGAAGAGCACAATATGAGGTCACAGGTCGTCAGCAACATTGAACAATTGGTGCTTGAGCTATGGCCAAACGCGCACGTCGAGGTTTTCGGAAGTTTTCGAACCGGCCTGTATCTTCCCACAAGGTAAACGTTCCTTCTGAAATAAAAGAGTATCGTATTTCGTATTTTTATTGAAACAACTTCTCTATCTAGAGCAAATTGTTTATTTACAGATAAATAAGGTAAACGCTAACCTGTATGAGGTAGCCTTGACTTTTTGAAAGTTTGCGTCTGTTTTTACTTTTTATTTGTTCATCCATAGAGAAATACAGCGAATGAGATTCTCAGAAATCTATTAATTGCAATGAAATTGAAGATTCCTAATAGAATCACAGAGGCCTGCTGGATCAATCGCAAGCTAACTTCCAGGACTGGCATCTGCTTGTGCTCGCTCTACCTGGTTCTTCTTCCTAATAGAACCACAGAGGCCATTGAATGTCTTACCTCTTTCCAAAGTGGAAATCGGTTAAAGGAGAACTGAGGCCAAGCCTTATGCTCTCCCCCCCCTACTGCAAGCAGCAGAGGAAAAGCTCCTCGGAGAGGGATTGTTCACACAATCAGCGTCGATGCATAATAGCATCTCCCTGTTACTTCTTACGCTTTGCGGGTCTGGCGCCCGAGTTTTTGGTAATTCGCAAAACTCACATGCTGGGATCCGAGGGCCATGGCCAACTCGTTGACCTGGCACTCGGATCCCGGCATGTGAGTTTTGCGAATTACCAAAAACTCGGGCGCCAGACCCGCAAAGTCTGGAAGCATGTCCTACCCAGCTCTGCAGAATCCGCACTGCAGCCTGGGTTTGTTAACCACGACCCCTGCGAATCCGACCTCAATTGGGGGGCAGACAAGTGGCACTTTGACTTTTGTCAGTGTGCCGGTAGCCTGGGGCTCCTCCCACCCGCGGTACTAGTTTAAGGGTAGGACCGTTAACCAGTGTGCTGGCACAGTCTGATCCTACCGCTTTACAGCCTCCTAGGATAATATTCTATCCCGAGCGTTATGGGGGCGTGACTGAGGGAGACGGTCCCCAATTTGTCTACAGGTGTGGACATAGTCCTTGAAGGCTCCACCTGATACTGAGCCCGCACAAGTGCTACCACTTTAACTACAAGTAGTCGGGGAATCGGTTGCAGGCGACAAACAACCCACAACGTCATTTCATGTGGTGCCCCAAGATGTTGTGGCTGGCCCTACCTACACCCTATCCCTAAATAACCCCTCCTATGCCCTGACAACACCCCTCTATGGGGGTTACCCCTCAGAGAATGGAAGGAGTGGCCATCATCCTACCCTACATATAACCTACCTATATAACCTACCAATGTCTACCTAGCTAATTAAGATGCACACCCTAACCTATGACCTATATGTACACCCTAACCTATATCTATATGTACACCCTAACCTATAGCTATATGTACACCCTAACCTATAGCTATATGTACACCCTAACCTATAGCTATATGTACACCCTAACCTATAGCTATATGTACACCCTAACCTATATCTATATGTACACCCTAACCTATATCTATATGTACACCCTAACCTATATCTATATGTACACCCTAACCTATAGCTATATGTACACCCTAACCTATAGCTATATGTACACCCTAACCTATAGCTATATGTACACCCTAACCTATAGCTATATGTACACCCTAACCTATAGCTATATGTACACCCTAACTACGTCCCCTAACTAGTTGTCAGACTAGCAGTTGGCTGCAGGTGCCGCCTGGCCAGTCTAGGGATTGCCTCCACACAGAAGGCCTGCAAGTTATCCAGGGCCTCCCAACTCCCCACCATGCTAGTTGGGGACATGCCTTCGATACCACACGTCAAACGCAGCTCCTCGTAGTCAGGGCACTCGAAGAGCACGTGTCCCGCCAGCTCTACTCCGCCACACGAGCTTGGCGTGTTCTCAACACGGAGCCCCAGAGATGCTTACCTGCTCAGGACTGGCATCTGCTCATGCTCGGTCTAGCTGGTTCTTCCTCCTAATAGAACTCTTCCTAGTACTTCTTGTTCGTATATTAACAGGAGTTCCATTTTGTGATTATCTATAACTAAACGTTTTCTTCTATCACAGCGATATCGATCTAGTGGTGATTGGAGATTGGGAGAAACTTCCGCTTCGCACGTTGGAAGAGACGCTCCTCAACAAGGGCGTTTGTACGAAAGAAAACATTAAAGTTCTCGACAAGGCAACCGTGAGTTTCGTCTTATTCATTCAATCAACCTGAATTGGTGGATTACTTTACTTTTTACTTTTTTGGTCACCTGGCTCGAAACCGTTGAATGACCGGAGTCTTGACTAGTAGAGGTTTGCTCGTGAACAGCTCGAAGCTCCCTCACACCTCTGCATTATTTATATAATATTTACACATCTATGGATGTGTGATCACAACGTTTATGGATGTTATTTATAATTTCAGGTTCCAATAGTGAAACTAACGGACAAAGCATCAGGTGTCAAAGTGGACATTTCCTTCAATATGAACAACGGCGTGCGATCCGCTGAATTAATTAAGGAATTCAAGGTTCGTATGAGAATTAAATTTTTTTATGAACGTACCGGTTGTTGACACTTGGAAACAATTTATGATGTATTTTCGTTATCTCTAGGAAATTAACATGGCGACATCTGGCTAATGTACCAGTTGTTGACACTTGGGGAACAAATTATGACGTATTTTTGTTTTCTCTATGAAGTCAACATGGCGACATCTGACTAATGTACCAGTTGTTGACACTTGGAGGCTAATATTGATGTATTTTTGTTTTCTCAAGTAAATCAACATGGCGACATCTGGCTAATGTACCAGTTGTTGACACTTGGAAGCAAATTATGATGTATTTTCGTCATCTCAAAGAAATCAACATGGCGACCTCTGGCTAATGTACCAGTTGTTGACACTTAGAGGCTAATTATGATGTATTTTCGTTTTCTGTATGAAGTCAACATGGTGACATCTGGCTAATGTACCAGTTGTTGACACTTAGAGGCTAATTATGATGTATTTTCGTTTTCTCTATGAAGTCAACATGGTGACCTCTGGCTAATGTACCAGTTGTTGACACTTGGAGGCTAATTATGGTGTATTTTCGTTTTCTCTATGAAGTCAACATGGTGACCTCTGGCTAATGTACCAGTTGTTGACACTTGGGGAACAAATTATGACGTATTTTTGTTTTCTCTATGAAGTCAACATGGCGACATCTGACTAATGTACCAGTTGTTGACACTTGGAGGCTAATATTGATGTATTTTTGTTTTCTCAAGTAAATCAACATGGCGACATCTGGCTAATGTACCAGTTGTTGACACTTGGAAGCAAATTATGATGTATTTTCGTCATCTCAAAGAAATCAACATGGCGACCTCTGGCTAATGTACCAGTTGTTGACACTTAGAGGCTAATTATGATGTATTTTCGTTTTCTGTATGAAGTCAACATGGTGACATCTGGCTAATGTACCAGTTGTTGACACTTAGAGGCTAATTATAGTGTATTTTCGTTTTCTCTATGAAGTCAACATGGTGACCTCTGGCTAATGTACCAGTTGTTGACACTTGGAGGCTAATTATAGTGTATTTTCGTTTTCTCTATGAAGTCAACATGGCGACATCTGGCTAATGTACCAGTTGTTGACACTTGGAGGCTAATTATAGTGTATTTTCGTTTTCTCTATGAAGTCAACATGGCGACATCTGGCTAATGTACCAGTTGTTGACACTTGGAGGCTAATTATGATGTATTTTCGTTTTCTATGAAGTCAACATGGCGACATCTGGCATATGTACCAGTTGTTGACACTTGGAGGCTAATCATGTTGTATTTTTGTTATCTCAAGGAAATCAACATGGCGACATTAGGCTAATGTATCAGTTGTTGACATTTAGGGACAAATTATGATGTATTTTTGTTTTCTCAAGTAAATCAACATGGTGACCTCTGGCTAATGTACCAGTTGTTGACACTTGGAGGCTAATTATGATGTATTTTCGTTTTCTATGAAGTCAATATGGCGACATCTGGCATATGTACCAGTTGTTGACACTTGGAGGCTAATCATGTTGTATTTTTGTTATCTCAAGGAAATCAACATGGCGACATTAGGCTAATGTATCAGTTGTTGACATTTAGGGACAAATTATGATGTATTTTTGTTTTCTCAAGTAAATCAACATGGTGACCTCTGGCTAATGTACCAGTTGTTGACACTTGGAGGCTAATTATGATGTATTTTCGTTTTCTATGAAGTCAATATGGCGACATCTGGCATATGTACCAGTTGTTGACACTTGGAGGCTAATCATGTTGTATTTTTGTTATCTCAAGGAAATCAACATGGCGACATTAGGCTAATGTATCAGTTGTTGACATTTAGGGACAAATTATGATGTATTTTTGTTTTCTCAAGTAAATCAACATGGTGACCTCTGGCTAATGTACCAGTTGTTGACACTTGGAGGCTAATTATGATGTATTTTCGTTTTCTATGAAGTCAATATGGCGACATCTGGCATATGTACCAGTTGTTGACACTTGGAGGCTAATCATGTTGTATTTTTGTTATCTCAAGGAAATCAACATGGCGACATTAGGCTAATGTATCAGTTGTTGACATTTAGGGACAAATTATGATGTATTTTTGTTTTCTCAAGTAAATCAACATGGCGACCTCTGGCTAATGTACCAGTTGTTGACACTTGGAGGCTAATTATGATGTATTTTCGTTTTCTCTATGAAGTCAACATGGCGACATCTGGCGTATGTACCAGTTGTTGACACTTGGAGGCTAATTATGATGTATTTTCGTTTTCTATGAAGTCAATATGGCGACATCTGGCATATGTACCAGTTGTTGACACTTGGAGGCTAATCATGTTGTATTTTTGTTATCTCAAGGAAATCAACATGGCGACATTAGGCTAATGTATCAGTTGTTGACATTTAGGGACAAATTATGATGTATTTTTGTTTTCTCAAGTAAATCAACATGGCGACCTCTGGCTAATGTACCAGTTGTTGACACTTGGAGGCTAATTATGATGTATTTTCGTTTTCTCTATGAAGTCAACATGGCGACATCTGGCGTATGTACCAGTTGTTGACACTTGAAGGCTAATTATGATGAATTTTTGTTATCTCAAGGAAATCAACATGGCGACCTCTGGCTAATGTACCAGTTGTTGACATTTAGAGGCTAATTTTGGTGTATTTTCGTTTTCTCTATGAAGTCAACATGGCGACATCTGGCGTATGTACCAGTTGTTGACACTTGAAGGCTAATTATGATGAATTTTCGTTATCTCAAGGAAATCAACATGGCGACCTCTGGCTAATGTACCAGTTGTTGACATTTAGAGGCTAATTTTGGTGTATTTTCGTTTTCTCTATGAAGTCAACATGGCGACATCTGGCGTATGTACCAGTGGTTGACACTTGAAGGCTAATTATGATGAATTTTCGTTATCTCAAGGAAATCAACATGGCGGCCTCTGGTTAATGTACTAGTTGTTGACACTTAGAGGCTAATTATGATGTATTTTTGTTTTCTCAAGTAAATCAACATGGTGACCTCTGGCTAATGTACCAGTTGTTGACATTTGGGGACAAATTATGACGTATTTTTGTTTTCTCAAGTAAATCAACATGGCGACCTCTGGCTAATGTACCAGTTGTTGACACTTGGAGACAAATTATGTTGTATTTTCGTTATCTCAGTAGACCACGAAGCCTGTAATGTTTCTTTTGTCTTGTTTCAGGCGAAATATCCGGTTTTGGGCAAATTAGTTTTGGTGCTGAAACAGTTCCTTCTTCAAAGAGACCTCAATGAAGTCTTTCACGGCGGAATCTCCTCGTATTCGCTTATTCTCATGACCGTGTCTTTCCTCCAGGTAAATAACGGTACCAACGGCGTCGGTTATCGGCATGTCCGCTCAAGATAAAAGATAAAATTCTTCAAAAACGCCCAATATCATCGTTATTGTCTCTTTCAGTTGCACCCGCGAGGAGAACACTCCTTGCAAAACGCCAATTTCGCCGTCCTTTTGATAGAATTTTTCGAGCTGTACGGAAGGAAATTCAATTACATGAAGGCAGCAATTCGAATAAAAAATGGCGGAACTTACATTTCGAAACAAGAGGTGAGGGAGAGTTTGAATTATTATTTTTATGATTTATTCATTATAACTATTTTAGCTGATTAGAGTTAAACTCCTTCTTAAATGGAATAAAATTTAATTTATTTAAAATTTAAATTTAAATAAAAATTAAAATTCAGTTAAATTTAAAGCAGGATTCTCATTCAATTATAGAAGGAGTTTAATTTCATTAAAGGAAGATATTTAATATCTTCCTTTAATGAAATTAACTCCTTCTTTAATTGAATGAGAAGCCTGCTTTCAGGGAAATTGGAAGACGACTGAACAAAAAATGGAAAGAGTATAGCTCGGAGAGAATAATCTATTCTTATTAACCCTAATTGGACCATGGTACCAATAGTGACACCGAAAAGTCTCAGGAACTCCACAGCTGTCCCAAGGTGTCACCGGAGAAACCAAAATTAAATTAGAATTTCAAATTTAATAGACAGCAGAGTTTTTTTGTGGGCTGTTGAAAGTCTCAAAATACAATTTACAGACATTTTCGAAAGAATCGGTAAAAAATTTCAAAATTTTATTTTTTGACTTTTAATAACTTACAAAAATTATTCAAAAAATTCAGCTCTGTCCATTAATTTTTGAATTTCAATTTAAATCTAGTTAATCTGGTGAGACTTTTGGTCAGCTGCGTAATTCCCAAGATGTTTTCGGTGACACTAGTGACACCGTGGTCCAATTAGGGTTGATGAATAACGAGCTTAATAATCTTTATTTATTTATTTATTGGCATATGAAAATATATATAAGAAAAGAAATACAAATACTTGTTTTGAATAAACATACGCCTGCCAGTTAAAAAGTTCAAAGTAACTTGTGTAAACTGGCAGAGCCTAAAATCCGGTAGAGCAGTGTACAATGCCATCAATTCAAAAAAGAAGAAAATTAAAATTTACAAAATAAGCTATTGAGAGGAAAAAATACATTTTAATAAAAACTTCTTAAAATGTTTCACACAGGTAAAATCCATAGGGTTAATATTATTATAGTAAAAGAATTTAATGGCCTGCGCAAAAGAACTCCGATTATAAAATTCAGTTCTACTCAATGGTAACCTTACGTTGCTGTTGTTAGCAGTTCTAGAATGTGGTAAATTTGAAATAAATGAGCTACATAAACCAGATTCAAATACTCTCAAACAAGAGGATAGTAGAAAGCACGGCTTAACCTTCCGGTACACGCGTAGGCGGCACCCGTGCCGCCTCGACCTTAGTTTTCGTATTTACGCGCGCATTCTTGATTCCCGGACGGCGGGATCTACTGCTATTTGTTAGTTACCATATTTATCCAGAAATCACGCTGGTTTCACCTTGCCGAGTCAAACGTCGCGCCAGCGTCATCAGTTGCAAACTGGCTAGTCCAATAAAAGTTCTTGAATAAAAAAATTGATTGGCTTTTTTTACATGCTCCCTCCTCCCTCCCTGGGAGCGCTAATGAATATAGAACCCACCTGTACTGCGATAACGATAATTTGGTTGAGGAAACAATCATGTCGATTTCATTGGAAAAGTTGGCTGGTTATGATTTTAGGTAGGTTCCTATTTATTTGGTTTATGAGCATACAAACTATAAAATTATAGTAAGTTTTATTCAGGTGGTTTACCTAGCATATTGACACAGCTGATAACAACCTTTACAATAATGATTTTTGGCAGTTAAAACTTCATTTTCATGGGCGGCATGGATGCGGCCACGCGGTGTGAATTGAAAAGCGAAATGGCGCGGGTACCGGAAGGTTAATCTTCAATACATTAAAGTTTTTATAGAGTAGCACAGTAGGATAGCGCATAAGTTTACATGACCTGTATTTTATTTTCTCCAAGCTCCAAGAAATTTCCCTGAAGAGCCCTTTCAGTATGCGAATGAGGTCTCAGAGTAGAAATCGCTATTGAAAATACACAATGGGGTAGTTGCATGATATTTTTTTGTATTTTTTCTGTGTAGAGAATCTCTATTGAAGTACGAATCTGCAAATAAAACTCCCAGAAACGCTTCCTAAAAATTTAGAGATTTTTTCAAAGAACGGGATTCTCGGATTCAGGCGGGAAAACCTACACACGGCTTGGACACTGCGGGGTGGGGGCTACGTCACGGGTGTGAAGGGGGCCAAGACACCTCTACACCACTGTTACCCTGACGCAAGGTTCTGTTTGTTTACGTTCGTTTGAGGTGCTATCATACTGAATTTTGCTAGCAGCGCAATCGAAACATGTTGCATCTAAGATTTCGTTTCCTTCTGGCATTCCCTCTACTGTAACTGAAACCTTATATGGTTGTGAAGAAACGCGGTGTTCTGGTGATACTCGAGCCACAACCTCGCAAATTTGCTAGATTCTTCCAAGTTGGACATAACATCCTTTTATTTGACAATTTACAAACACTCATTGGTACTACGTGGTACAGGATAATGACACTACGATGAAACTTCCAATAAATGAGCTACTGCAACCATTTCGATGAAGAAGTACTACACTCAAGAAAACAACTGATCTTTTTACTTTCTATAAAAGTGTCAACTTACTCTCATTTTTGGCTCCTCTTATTTCGGCGCTGACGAACTTGTTATTGACGTAAAAATCGTGCTACATGCCAATATACGAATACGGAATATTTTCCAGGGAAGCTACCTCGAAACTCTAGTCGATGGCTTTCCTTTTTGGCATATAGACATTTTATTTCAATACTTTGACACATAAACGAAAAAAGTTACGGTTGGTTTTCTGATGATTTCTACTTACAACCGAATCGTTCCTACAGAACTTTATCTTCGTCATTCGTGTTCGTAGAAAAATCGTTCACCATTCGTTAGAAAGCCCTAAATGTTTGCATAAATTACCTAAATGTTTGCTGCCAAGACCGCTGTACTTACGGAAGAAACTGAGATATACCCCTGAGTTAAAAGAACTATCAACAACATTCGTAAGCAGATTATCGGGTAGGTAGCGGGAAAAAATGAAGACATGTGTTGCAGACTCGTATGCAAGCGTTTATTTAAAGCTTCTTGAAACTTTACAGTGAACATTATCTTTTCCAAACCAATCAACTAATAAATTATGGTAGGTAAATACAGGTATAAACTCAGACCTCACTACCAGAAATGTGAACACTGATAACGTGATAACATGACCGTAAATGTAACGCAAGGTTTTAGCGCCAACCCAACAACAAGAAAATTACCTAAATGTGCTTCAAACTTTCAATTTAAACGATTAATTCAAACATGTAAAGCTTGAAAAATATATTTCAAAGTTTTTTTAACCATCACCATTATTTTGCAACTATATTTCAATGTTTCTGACTCGAATTGTCCTCGATGGCAGTGATCTCAACGCACTCTATCGTGAGATTCTCGTTTAGGGATGACGTAAGAAGAGTGGCCCGCCAACACTAAAAAGTACGGTACTTCTTTATTGAAATACGGCTAAACTAAATGGAATTTTGAACTGAAAACTGGTACTTGAACGTTTTCAAGTGCGCTAAATTCGAATCTGAAGTCAAAAACACGAAATTCCGACCCATGCAACTACCCCATTGCGGCGTACAGGAAGTTTTTTTTTGATTTCCCACAAGTTTGGTTGCAAGGATTTTTGCCCTTTTAAAAAACCGATTCATATATTATTTGCCATTTATTATATCAGCAGCTTGTTTATAGTTGAGATCGTGATTTTTAGATGCAAAAAGATATGAAAGACGGTCACAGACCGTCCGTCCTCTGCATAGAAGACCCGCTGACGCCTGGGAACGACATCGGAAGAGGTTCCTACGGAGCGCTCCACGTCAGACAGGCCTTCGAATACGCTTACATCTCTTTGTCGCAGGCGGTCAACCCTCTCAACTCGATGGTGATCCCCACCAACTCCTTCAGGTAGCGTCTTAAACCATTTCAAGAGGGTAGAAATAACAGAAAAATGGCAGGAGGATGAATTATTTGACAGAATTTCGGCCGAAATAAGGCATCATTTGCTTACCAATCGATAGCAAAAAGTCCATTCACGCAGCATGAATTAATGAGCGAATTTTCAAAGAAATCATTCAGATGAAGGTGCGGTTAAGAAAAGGAACAATGGTGTGGCAATTTCTTTTGGAAAGTTTTTTTTTTTAAACCTCTGGAAAAACTTCAGGAATCTTTTCAGAATGTTCCAAAACGGATTTCAGTTTTTTTTTTTTTTTTTTTAAATGATTTTTGGAAAAACTTCAGGGAACGTTCCAAAACGGATTTCAGTGTTTTTTTTAAATTTTTTATTTATTTTTTTTTTTTTTCATATGATTTTTGGAAAAAACTTCAGGGATTGTTTCAGAATGATCCCCACCAACTCCTTCAGGTAGCGTCTTAAACCATTTCAAGCCGAGGGTAGAAATAACGGAGTACTGGGAGGAGGAGGAGGATGAACTATTTTACAGACTTCCGGCCGAAATAAGGCATCATTTGCTTACCAATCGATAGCAAAAAGTCCATTCATGCAGCATGAATTAATGAGCGAATTTTCAAAGAAATCATTCAGATGAAGGTGTGGTTAAGAAAAGGAACAATGGTGTGGCAATTTCTTTTGGAAAGTTTTTTTTTTTAAACCTCTGGAAAAACTTCAGGGATCTTTTCAGAATGTTCCAAAACGGATTTCAGTTTTTTTTTTTTTTTTTTTTTAAATGATTTTTGGAAAAACTTCAGGGAACGTTCCAAACGGATATTCAGTGTTTTTTAAAATTTTTTATTTGTTTTTTTTTTTTCATATGATTTTTGGAAAAACTTCAGGGATTGTTTCAGAATGATCCCCACCAACTCCTTCAGGTAGCGTCTTAAACCATTTCAAGCCGAGGGTAGAAATAACGGAGTACTGGGAGGAGGAGGAGGATGAACTATTTTACAGACTTCCGGCCGAAATAAGGCATCATTTGCTTACCAATCGATAGCAAAAAGTCCATTCATGCAGCATGAATTAATGAGCGAATTTTCAAAGAAATCATTCAGATGAAGGTGTGGTTAAGAAAAGGAACAATGGTGTGGCAATTTCTTTTGGAAAGTTTTTTTTTTAAACCTCTGGAAAAACTTCAGAGATCGTTTCAGAATGTTCCAAAACGGATTTCACTGTGTTTTTTTTTTTTTTACATGAATTTTGGAAAAACTTTAGGGATTGTTTCAGAATGTTCCAAAAACGGATTTCAGTTTTTTTTTACATGATTTTTGGAAAAACTTCAGGGATCGTTTCAGAATGTTCCAAAACGAATTTCAGTTTTTTTTTACATGATTTTTGGAAAAACTTCAGGGATCGTTTCAGAATGTTCCAAAACGGATTTCAGTTTTTTTTTTACATGATTTTTGGAAAAACTTCAGGGATCGTTTCAGAATGTTCCAAAACGGATTTCAGTTTTTTTTTACATGATTTTTGGAAAAACTTCAGGGATCGTTTCAGAATGTTCCAAAACGGATTTCAGTTTTTTTTTTTTTACATGATTTTTGGAAAAACTTCAGGGATCGTTTCAGAATGTTCCAAAACGGATTTCAGTTTTTTTTTTTTACATGAATTTTGGAAAAACTTTAGGGATTGTTTCAGAATGTTCCAAAACGGATTTCAGTTTTTTTTTTACATGATTTTTGGAAAAACTTTAGGGATTGTTTCAGAATGTTCCAAACGGATTTCAGTTTTTTTTTACATGATTTTTGGAAAAACTTCAGGGATCGTTTCAGAATGTTCCAAAACGGATTTCAGTTTTTTTTTTTTTTTACATGAATTTTGGAAAAACTTCAGGGATCGTTTCAGAATGTTCCAAAACGGATTTCAGTTTTTTTTTTTTTACATGATTTTTGGAAAAACTTCAGGGATCGTTTCAGAATGTTCCAAAACGGATTTCAGTTTTTTTTTTTTACATGAATTTTGGAAAAAACTTCAGGGATCGTTTCAGAATGTTCCAAACGGATTTCAGTTTTTTTTTTTTTTACATGATTTTTGGAAAAACTTCAGGGATCGTTTCAGAATGTTCCGAAACGGATTTCAGTTTTTTTTTTTACATGATTTTTGGAAAAACTTCAGGGATCGTTTCAGAATGTTCCAAAACGGATTTCAGTTTTTTTTTTTTACATGATTTTTGGAAAAACTTCAGGGATCGTTTCAGAATGTTCCAAAACGGATTTCAGTTTTTTTTTTTTACATGATTTTTGGAAAAACTTCAGGGATCGTTTCAGAATGTTCCAAAACGGATTTCAGTTTTTTTTTTTTACATGATTTTTGGAAAAACTTCAGGGATCGTTTCAGAATGTTCCAAAACGGATTTCAGTTTTTTTTTTTTTTTTTTACATGATTTTTGGAAAAACTTCAGGGATCGTTTCAGAATGTTCCAAAACGGATTTCAGTTTTTTTTTTTTTTTACATGAATTTTGGAAAAACTTTAGGGATTGTTTCAGAATGTTCCAAAACGGATTTCAGTTTTTTTTTTACATGATTTTGGAAAAACTTCGGGGATCGTTTCAGAATGTTCCAAAACGGATTTCAGTTTTTTTTTTACATGATTTTTGGAAAAACTTCAGGGATCGTTTCAGAATGTTCCAAAACGGATTTCAGTTTTTTTTTTTTTTACATGATTTTTGGAAAAACTTCAGGGATCGTTTCAGAATGTTCCAAAACGGATTTCAGTTTTTTTTTACATGAATTTTGGAAAAACTTTAGGGATTGTTTCAGAATGTTCCAAAACGGATTTCAGTTTTTTTTTTTTTTACATGATTTTTGGAAAAACTTCAGGGATCGTTTCAGAATGTTCCGAAACGGATTTCAGTTTTTTTTTTACATGATTTTTGGAAAAAACTTCGGGGATCGTTTCAGAATGTTCCAAAACGGATTTCAGTTTTTTTTTTACATGATTTTTGGAAAAACTTCAGGGATCGTTTCAGAATGTTCCAAAACGGATTTCAGTTTTTTTTTTTACATGAATTTTGGAAAAACTTCAGGGATTGTTTCAGAATGTTCCAAAACGGATTTCAGTTTTTTTTTTTTTACATGATTTTTGGAAAAACTTCAGGGATCGTTTCAGAATGTTCCGAACCGGATTTGTTTTTTTTTTTACATGATTTTTGGAAAAACTTCAGGGATCGTTTCAGAATGTTCCAAAACGGATTTCAGTTTTTTTTTTTACATGATTTTTGGAAAAACTTCAGGGATCGTTTCAGAATGTTCCAAAACGGATTTCAGTTTTTTTTTTTTTACATGATTTTTGGAAAAACTTCAGGGATCGTTTCAGAATGTTCCAAAACGGATTTCAGTTTTTTTTTTTTTACATGAATTTTGGAAAAACTTCAGGGATCGTTTCAGAATGTTCCAAAACGGATTTCAGTTTTTTTTTTACATGAATTTTGGAAAAACTTTAGGGATCGTTTCAGAATGTTCCGAAACGGATTTCAGTTTTTTTTTTTTACATGATTTTTGGAAAAACTTCAGGGATCGTTTCAGAATGTTCCAAAACGGATTTCAGTTTTTTTTTTTTTTACATGATTTTTGGAAAAACTTCAGGGATCGTTTCAGAATGTTCCAAAACGGATTTCAGTTTTTTTTTTTACATGATTTTTGGAAAAACTTCAGGGATCGTTTCAGAATGTTCCAAAAACGGATTTCAGTTTTTTTTTTTTACATGATTTTTGGAAAACTTCAGGGATCGTTTCAGAATGTTCCAAAACGGATTTCAGTTTTTTTTTTTTTTTTTACATGATTTTTGGAAAAACTTCAGGGATCGTTTCAGAATGTTCCAAAACGGATTTCAGTTTTTTTTTTTTTTACATGAATTTTGGAAAAACTTTAGGGATTGTTTCAGAATGTTCCAAAACGGATTTCAGTTTTTTTTTTTACATGATTTTTGGAAAAACTTCGGGGATCGTTTCAGAATGTTCCAAACGGATTTCAGTTTTTTTTTTACATGATTTTTGGAAAAACTTCAGGGATCGTTTCAGAATGTTCCAAAACGGATTTCAGTTTTTTTTTTTTACATGATTTTTGGAAAAACTTCAGGGATCGTTTCAGAATGTTCCAAAACGGATTTCAGTTTTTTTTTTTACATGAATTTTGGAAAAACTTTAGGGATTGTTTCAGAATGTTCCAAAACGGATTTCAGTTTTTTTTTACATGATTTTTGGAAAAACTTCAGGGATCGTTTCAGAATGTTCCAAAACGGATTTCAGTTTTTTTTTTACATGATTTTTGGAAAAACTTCAGGGATCGTTTCAGAATGTTCCAAAACGGATTTCAGTTTTTTTTTTTACATGATTTTTGGAAAAACTTCAGGGATCGTTTCAGAATGTTCCAAAACGGATTTCAGTTTTTTTTTTTTTACATGATTTTTGGAAAAACTTCAGGGATCGTTTCAGAATGTTCCAAAACGGATTTCAGTTTTTTTTTTTACATGAATTTTGGAAAAACTTTAGGGATTGTTTCAGAATGTTCCAAAACGGATTTCAGTTTTTTTTTACATGATTTTTGGAAAAACTTTAGGGATTGTTTCAGAATGTTCCAAAACGGATTTCAGTTTTTTTTTACATGATTTTTGGAAAAACTTCAGGGATCGTTTCAGAATGTTCCAAAACGGATTTCAGTTTTTTTTTTCATGATTTTTGGAAAAACTTCAGGGATCGTTTCAGAATGTTCCAAAACGGATTTCAGTTTTTTTTTTACATGATTTTTGGAAAAACTTCAGGGATCGTTTCAGAATGTTCCAAAACGGATTTCAGTTTTTTTTCACATGATTTTTGGAAAAACTTCAGGGATCGTTTCAGAATGTTCCAAAACGGATTTCAGTTTTTTTTTTACATGATTTTTGGAAAAACTTCAGGGATCGTTTCAGAATGTTCCAAAACGGATTTCAGTTTTTTTTTTACATGAATTTTGGAAAAACTTTAGGGATTGTTTCAGAATGTTCCAAAACGGATTTCAGTTTTTTTTTTTTTTTACATGATTTTTGGAAAAACTTCAGGGATCGTTTCAGAATGTTCCGAAACGGATTTCAGTTTTTTTTTTACATGATTTTTGGAAAAACTTCGGGGATCGTTTCAGAATGTTCCAAAACGGATTTCAGTTTTTTTTTTACATGATTTTTGGAAAAAACTTCAGGGATCGTTTCAGAATGTTCCAAAACGGATTTCAGTTTTTTTTTTTACATGAATTTTGGAAAAACTTCAGGGATTGTTTCAGAATGTTCCAAAACGGATTTCAGTTTTTTTTTTTTTACATGATTTTTGGAAAAACTTCAGGGATCGTTTCAGAATGTTCCGAACCGGATTTGTTTTTTTTTTTACATGATTTTTGGAAAAACTTCAGGGATCGTTTCAGAATGTTCCAAAACGGATTTTCAGTTTTTTTTTTACATGATTTTTGGAAAAACTTCAGGGATCGTTTCAGAATGTTCCAAAACGGATTTCAGTTTTTTTTTTTTACATGATTTTTGGAAAAACTTCAGGGATCGTTTCAGAATGTTCCAAAACGGATTTCAGTTTTTTTTTTTTACATGAATTTTGGAAAAACTTCAGGGATCGTTTCAGAATGTTCCAAAACGGATTTCAGTTTTTTTTTACATGAATTTTGGAAAAACTTTAGGGATCGTTTCAGAATGTTCCGAAACGGATTTCAGTTTTTTTTTTTTTACATGATTTTTGGAAAAACTTCAGGGATCGTTTCAGAATGTTCCAAAACGGATTTCAGTTTTTTTTTTTTTTACATGATTTTTGGAAAAACTTCAGGGATCGTTTCAGAATGTTCCAAAACGGATTTCAGTTTTTTTTTTTACATGATTTTTGGAAAAACTTCAGGGATCGTTTCAGAATGTTCCAAAAACGGATTTCAGTTTTTTTTTTTTACATGATTTTTGGAAAAACTTCAGGGATCGTTTCAGAATGTTCCAAAACGGATTTCAGTTTTTTTTTTTTTTTTTACATGATTTTTGGAAAAACTTCAGGGATCGTTTCAGAATGTTCCAAAACGGATTTCAGTTTTTTTTTTTTTTTACATGAATTTTGGAAAAACTTTAGGGATTGTTTCAGAATGTTCCAAAACGGATTTCAGTTTTTTTTTTACATGATTTTTGGAAAAACTTCGGGGATCGTTTCAGAATGTTCCAAAACGGATTTCAGTTTTTTTTTTACATGATTTTTGGAAAAACTTCAGGGATCGTTTCAGAATGTTCCAAAACGGATTTCAGTTTTTTTTTTTTACATGATTTTTGGAAAAACTTCAGGGATCGTTTCAGAATGTTCCAAAACGGATTTCAGTTTTTTTTTTTACATGAATTTTGGAAAAACTTTAGGGATTGTTTCAGAATGTTCCAAAACGGATTTCAGTTTTTTTTTACATGATTTTTGGAAAAACTTCAGGGATCGTTTCAGAATGTTCCAAAACGGATTTCAGTTTTTTTTACATGATTTTGGAAAAACTTCAGGGATCGTTTCAGAATGTTCCAAAACGGATTTCAGTTTTTTTTTTACATGATTTTTGGAAAAACTTCAGGGATCGTTTCAGAATGTTCCAAAACGGATTTCAGTTTTTTTTTTTTTACATGATTTTTGGAAAAACTTCAGGGATCGTTTCAGAATGTTCCAAAACGGATTTCAGTTTTTTTTTTTTACATGAATTTTGGAAAAACTTTAGGGATTGTTTCAGAATGTTCCAAACGGATTTCAGTTTTTTTTTACATGATTTTTGGAAAAAACTTTAGGGATTGTTTCAGAATGTTCCAAAACGGATTTCAGTTTTTTTTTACATGATTTTTGGAAAAAACTTCAGGGATCGTTTCAGAATGTTCCAAAACGGATTTCAGTTTTTTTTTTCATGATTTTTGGAAAAACTTCAGGGATCGTTTCAGAATGTTCCAAAACGGATTTCAGTTTTTTTTTTACATGATTTTTGGAAAACTTCAGGGATCGTTTCAGAATGTTCCAAAACGGATTTCAGTTTTTTTTTCACATGATTTTTGGAAAAACTTCAGGGATCGTTTCAGAATGTTCCAAAACGGATTTCAGTTTTTTTTTTACATGATTTTTGGAAAAACTTCAGGGATCGTTTCAGAATGTTCCAAAACGGATTTAAGTTTTTTTTTTTTACATGAATTTTGGAAAAACTTTAGGGATTGTTTCAGAATGTTCCAAAACGGATTTCAGTTTTTTTTACATGATTTTTGGAAAAACTTTAGGGATTGTTTCAGAATGTTCCAAAACGGATTTCAGTTTTTTTTTACATGATTTTTGGAAAAACTTCAGGGATCGTTTCAGAATGTTCCAAAACGGATTTCAGTTTTTTTTTTTTTTACATGAATTTTGGAAAAACTTCAGGGATCGTTTCAGAATGTTCCAAAACGGATTTCAGTTTTTTTTTTACATGATTTTTGGAAAAACTTCAGGGATCGTTTCAGAATGTTCCAAAACGGATTTCAGTTTTTTTTTTTACATGATTTTTGGAAAAACTTCAGGGATCGTTTCCAAAACGGATTTCAGTGTAAAATTTTTTTCGAAAAAGTCGATTCTAAAAATTTTGAGGCCTTTGCAATAGCTTTATTTTCCTTGAAAATTCGCTAAAATGCTTCGAATTTTATGAAATTAACATTTTATAGAATTTGAGAGGTCTCAGTTTCCTAAAACTGTAAGATTTATCCAGTTCATTGTTAAAAATATAAAATATCTAGGTAAAATGAAAAAATCTATCTGCGGACCAGAATCTGTTTCGACTCATGGCCCAGGACGCTCACTCGCCCAGGATCACAGAATACTGGAGACAAGTTAAGGGGACACATGTCATTTCCGCGCTACGGCAGCAATTTGGTTTTTTCGCGATATTTGTTCAATGGTTCGTCCGATTTTGATGAAATTTCAAGGAACTAATCCTCAATATATTCTGGTTAGATGGTGAAAATCTGAACTCAGTCACACCATCCAAAAAAAAGTTACAATTCCAAACTTGAGCTGTTCCAAACCTAATTTTTTGATAAAAATGTTCCTTTTTCTCTCAGAATACTCAAGCTATCGGTCTGAAATTTTGACAGCACCATCAGTATACTTAGTGAAGCAAATTTGATTAACAACATTTTTATGAAGTTCACAGAAAAAAAAGTTATGAGAATTTTACATTTTTAGCGATATTTTGAAATTTCACACACTCATATTTAGGCTCCATGGCGTTATTCGGCAAAACCCTCCATCATAATTATAGGAACATACTAGAAGAACATCCAGTAAAAATTTGGTTCCAATCGGATGAATAGTTCCTGAGAAAAGGAACAAATAAGCTCAAAAACGTAATTTATAGGAGAGCGGTTTGAATCAAAAACGCGCGGCCGAGTTTGGGCGGTCAGGTTTATCGAAATTTGAATGACTGTTCCTGCTCTGTTTTCAACCAATGGAATTGCGGTATCAACTCTCGATAGTTCAACATCGATATATATCGAATAGAATACATCGTTTAGCATCGAAACCTCAAAGAATGATAGCCTGAGTAGGGGTGTGTCGGTCCAGGTATTTCCCTGGAACGGTTCCAACGGTTACGGTGACAAAGATGTAACCGTTCCAAATTACCGGTACAGGCTGATCAAATCCCACTCACATGACATGGATGAAGCAGGCAGTCAAATCCCTATCGTCCTTCTTCCATGCTTATGATCTCAATTTGCAATTGCAACTTGCATCATTTTCCTTGACAATTCGCTAAAAGGAAGGAATTTGAACAAGTGTTACAAAAGAGGCAATTCATTATAAATAATAGTTACCAAACAATTCAAGGAAAGAATAATGACGTTGCAGTTTAAGAACTTAACATGACAATAATAAATTAATAATACTGGAGACAACTTCCATGCTAACCAGAAGATAACTTCCCACTCAAGAGCCACTTCCATGAACCATTCTCAGTCCATGGAAGTAGTGAAGGGCGCTTCCAGGTACAACATGGAATAGAACTGAGAACAAGATCCATGCTTACCTGGTCCAAAACCCTTCCCTGGTCCAGCCATCTTATCGGTCCTGGTTCCATCCTTACCGGTCCAGTTCCTATCCTCACCAATCAGAATGATCAGATTGATGAGATGATTGATCAGATCATTGTGATTGGTGAGGATGGATCTGGACCGATGGAAAAGATTCTCTTCCCGGTCCAGAGCCATTTCAAGATATCTTATCAGTCCGTGGAACTGGACCTGGTAATGGTCGAGTTTTTGTCACTGCGTGGAACCGTTCCAACCTGATACTCGGTTCCACAGTCCCGGTACAGCTGTACCGACACACCTCTAGTTTACAGGAGCACGTCTTATTTTTGTGTCACTTTTGTCACTTTACCTGCTCTGCGTTTTGGTGTGTTCGATGCCGTTGCATCATTCAATGATGGTTGCATAGTGAAGTGTCGAGTCCTTGGTGAATTAGGTATTGTGCCCGGGAAATATTGTGCTAAGGAACTGTGCGAAATCGACAAACAGAGGATGAGATTTGCGTAAATAGAGGCCAATAAAGAATCGCAAATGATGGTGATGACGGGCCACCCATTTTAGTTGACGAGGTTCGGCGTGCAATCTGCACTGCTAAAACCGGGAAGGCTGTGGGTCCTGATGAGGTGAGCATAGAGATGTTCAAGTTGATGAGCGATGAAAGTATTGCCAAGCTGACGATACTCTTCAACAGGATTTACGACAGTGGGCAGATCCCTTTAGAGTGGTTGAACTCAATCTTCGTCACGCTGCCCAAGAAAGCTAATGCTCGTAGGTGCAGTGATCACAGGACCATCAGCTTGATGAGCCATGCTCTCAAGATTCTACTGCGAGTGCTCCACTACAGGTTGTGGCGGAAAGTGGAGGCTGAAATTGGGGATACCCAGTTTGGATTCCGGAGCGCTTTTGGAACAAGTGAAGCCCTATTTGCCATGCAGGTGCTGGTCCAGAAGTGTCTTGACCAGCAATGCCCAGTTTTTGCTTGTTTTATCGATTTCGAGAATAAGAGATAATGTGAAGCATGTGCAGCTTATTCGTATCCTGGAAGAAGTGGGTCTTGATTTCAATGATCTGAGACTAATCAGGAACTTGTACTGGGGGCAGAAGGCACAAGTTCGTGTGGGACGGTTCGCTCTCTGACCAAGTGGCTGTTGCCAAAGGGGTCAGGCAAGGCTGCACGTTGTCTGCATTGCTCTTTAATATTTATTCAGAGCAGGTCTTTAAGGACGCCCTGGATGACTGTGATATTGGCATCCCTGTGAATGGATTGCCTGTGTCCAATTTAAGATATGCGGATGATACGGTGTTGTTGGCCCACTCCGAGGTGGAGCTCCAGGCTCTCTTGGACAGGGTGACAATTGCCTGTAGGAAATATGGCCTGGCTATCAACGTAGCAAAAACGAAATCGATGGTCATATTGAAGGCAGCAAATAGTGGCATCAGGTTGGCAGTCAGTACTTGGGGCAATGGGTGACTGAGACGTGGTCGTTGGAGGGGGAGTTGCGCGGCCGAATCGAAATAGCACGTGGGGCGTTTAACAACATGCGTAGTATATTGTGTCGCCGGGATGTAAGTTTTGCGTTGCGCTGGCGAGTTGTTAAGTGCTACGTGTGGTCTGTACTTCTGTATGGTGTAGAGACGTGGACATTGAAGGCCAGGGACATGAATCGGCTAGAGGCTTTTGAAATGTGGTTGATTCGGCGTATGCTGAGAATCCCCTGGACCGCAAGACTCTGCAATGACTACATCCTCCAACAGAACTCCCTGAAACGTGAACTGCTGATGACCATAAAGAGGCGCAAAGTGTCGTACTTGGGGCATGTCTTGCGTGGGCCCAAGTACAGTTTTTTGCAGACAATAATGATGGGAAAGATCAGTGGACGTAGGGGAGTGGGACGGAAGCGCGCGTCATGGCTGTCGAACATACGTAGCTGGACGGGAATTAACCGAGCAGCCGATTTGTTTCACCTGGCTCAGGACCGTGAGAGATATGCAGAATTGATCGCCAACCTGCAACAACGCCAACGGCACTTGAAGAAGAAGAAAGAATCGCAGCTTGCCCGAAAAAGAAGATCCTGAGCTTGTAAACATCTTGAAGAACAGATGCGAAAACAAGAAGGTGATGATGCCGCTTATGGTCCAGGTCTTTATTGAAATGAGAGTTATAATTTATACCTTCAAATAATTACTTATTATTATAACAAACGTTGATCTAGCTCAGCCTGTGCATCATTCCTTCAACAGCGCTTCCGAGCGCTCCTCAGCACTACTGACTCCCTAGGTTTCAACCCAAATTTGGAGCACTTCTACTTATCGGATTTAGAATTTTTTTTTTTTGAAATTTCCGGAATTGAGTCTATTTACAAATTATGGAAAAAAGAATTTTTGTGCATCCGGACCGAAAATTGACATATGTGTCCCCTTAAGAATTTAACGCTCTTTCTAACGGTTTAGTCAGATTTCAATTTTCAGGAGAAATAAGGAAGTTATGACCATATCAGTGCTGTAAAGTCGATAACGCAAGAGAAATACTTGGTAGAATCGAACCCTGAAGTTATGCCCATCTTAAGTGTAGACATCTCAAACACCTTTTACACGTTAATTGTAATTTTTTTATTGTTTTAATCGGATTTCAGCATATTGGGGCGAATAGTGAAAGTGAGAGATCGAGTCATCCAGTACAGGAGTTGGGTGAGGTCGAATTTCCCCGTCAAACGCCGTCCGGACCGACGTCGTCGTCGTCCTCGAGTCACCTCTCCGTGTCGTCTTTCGGAAGCAGCGACGACTCCGTAAGTTTCGAGACTGATGAATGAAAATAGAGGTCCTCCGTGAAGCGCTGGACGTTCTTATTTTGCATTGTTTTAACTATTAATTATTGTGATGATCGTTCAAGAAAAGCAGGTCAGCAGGTGAACAAAATAATTTTGCTTCCACAAAATCCAAGTCTTCTCTCGGATTTCGCGTTCCAGAGCTTTCAGAACAATTTTGGTTCTGCGGATTTTGGAAACTACCGCTTTGACCAGTTGATAACTAATCGGTATCTCTGTTTGATTGTAATGGAATTTTTGGAGGATTTGTGGGTTTTTAGGACGTCCCACAGTAAGACTTGGGCGTCCTTATGCGATCGATCTGGGGTGAAGTTGGACAACACTCAACAGAAAAAAAAAATAACCACACAATAATCCGTTTTAGACCATTCTGAATCCAAATCCGCGAAAAAAAACCATAGGTGTATGTCTGTGTGTGTGTGTGTGTGTGTGTGTGTGTGTGTGTGTGTGTGTATGTGTGTGTGTGTGTGTGTGTGTGTGTGTGACAAAATCTTGTGTCGTCTGCACAGCCCTTAGTTCTCAACCGATTTTCCTGGTTCTTTTTTTGTTCGACGCGGAAAACTATCTAGTTGTGCACTACGTCGCCGGAATTTCGAATTTTGCCTTTTAAGGGGAGGAAAGGGGGGGTTAATGCTCAAAAAACGTGCGTTTTTGGGCATAATTTTGTGTCGTCTGCCCAGGCCTTAGTTCTCAACCGATTTTCGTGGTTCATTTCTTCTTTGACGCGAAAAACTATCTAGTTGTGCACTACGGCGTCGGAATTTTGAATTTTGCTTTTTTAGGGGGGGAAAGGGGGGGTTAATGCTTAAAAAACGTGCGTTTGCGGGGGCAATCTTGTAAAATCTACCCAGGCCTCAATTTCCAACCGATTTGCGTGTTTCTTCTTTTGTTTGACTCAAATAACTTCCGAGTAGTACATGATTTTACCAGAGTACCAAAATTTACAAGGGGAGGAGATGGGTGGGGGTATAATATTCACAAAATATCCGATTTTTCATTTTTCGGTTACTTTACTGCTTACTAATTGTACCCAAGCTTTGAAATTGAGGAAAAATTCTCATTATACCTCTGGATTTTCATGAATTATTCTCTGTGCCACCATGGAACTAATAGTGGTGCCACCATGGTGCCAGGACACCATAAACCGCATATTTCGTGGTTTTTTTTTTTTTTTTTTTTGTGTGTTTCACCTTGAATACGGACGTTAACCTCGACGGACTGCCTATTAAAACTAATAGATGAAACTTCAATGTTAAGACGTATTTCCGCTTTGGTGCCAGACTGGCACCATTGGTGAGTGGAAGGGGGGGGGGGGGGGGGAGGTGAACTCGAATTCGCATGTTGGGTATCGTAGATCATGGATTTTAAAATGCTCTACAGATTCGAGGCTCCCACGCCGCTAGAAATGTTATGGTGGATAATGGTGAGGTGGGGGGGGGGGGGGTCACTATTTCTTGTCCAAAGTAATAAATAAATTACATCGAGTGAAACAGTTTTATCGCTTACCAACTGGTTAAACTGATCTAATACTTATCAAATGGGACGTCCCCTGGAATGCATGCATTACTAAACAGTATGTTTCAATCATAATTTCCTCTCGATTTAAAACTACTCGGAATATATTTTTGATTTTGATTGAATTTGGAGGATTTGTGGGTTTTAATACAAATTTCCTCAAGATTAAATCTTGAGTCACAAATTTTGTGACTACTCGCAATCTCCATAAGATTTTATTAGAATTTAGAGGATTTGTGGGATTTTAATACAAATTTCCTCAGGATTCTCTGTTTAATTGTAGTGGAATTTTTAGAGGATTTGTGGGTTTTTCAATCCAAATTTCCTCTCGATTTATAACTAATTGCAATCTCTACTAGATTTTAATGGAATTTGGAGGATTTCAGGGGCTTGTTGTTCCAAATTTTCTCAAGAATAATAACTCCTCGCAATATCTTTTTGATTTTGATTGAATTTGGAGGATTTGTGGGTTTGGTAATCCAAATTTCCTCAAGATTTATGCCTACTCTCAATCTCCGTAAGATTTTGATGGAATTTAGAGGATTTTTTGTAGGTTTATTAAATGAAGTCACCTTAAGATTTACGCCTCTCATTCCCAATTTGATTTGAATGAAATTTGGAGGATTTGTGGGTTTGGTAATCCGAATTTCTTCAGGATTGATAACTACTCGGAATCTCTATTTATTCTGTCTATAAATCTCAGATTTATTGAATAAAATCACCGCAAGATTCACTCCTCTCATTCTCTATTTGATTTTAATGGAATTTTGGCGGATTTACGGGGTTATTCGAATTGTAACCCTCCGATGTATCAATCCTTTGAGACAACGAACCAGGAAGAATAAAATTTTATGAAGCTAAAATCCTTCACAACAACAACAGCCTGGAACTACAATATTGCTAACTCAAAATTAGAGTTTTTCAAAAAACAATATCCTTGAGAAATAATATTAGAAATGATTTTATTTTTTGCTAATTTTACCATTGTGTTATTATTTTGCAGGAGGGCGACAACAACGAACCTCCTCTGTCTGCGCCGCCTCCGAATAGTTCGAGCGTTCCATCCAGAGTGAAGCAGCTGTCTCCCGTCAACAGCTGGCGAACCAAAAATCAAGGTAAACCTTCCGTTCTTCTTCTTTTTCTCTAAATATACACTTGTAGGGATGTCCAATACTTCAAAAGTATCGATATTATATCGTATCGATACATCTAGAAAGTATCAAAAAGTATCAATACGATAGTTTTTGAAAGTATCGATATTTTGAAGTATCGATACTTTTCGATACTTTCACAGAAATGGGTGAAATTGTTGTTTATGTTTCTCTCCATCGCGAGGATAGTAATTAATATAGAATGAACAAAACAATAAATCACTCGTTTTGTTATTTAAAACTTGTCTTTGTTTAGGCACTTGTTTTCGTATTGCACTTGGTTGGGTTAACATTTTGGGGGTCCTTCCTCGATTATGGAGGACAGCAGGTTATCATAGAGAGCTGGAGGTGGTGGTACATCATCTTTGTTGAATTTGTTGAAGTTTGTTGGTTTCCCAACAATCTACGTTGTGACGATCCTACTTTTACAGAAGGGGCAAACCGATTTGGTTTGTTCCCGATTTGTTGGAGCTACGCCTAGGGGGATATTTGATTCATAGAGATATGAATCGATATCCTCTTCGGGCCGGCTGATTAATCTAATCACTGGTTTGAAGGGGTAGGGTTGTCACACCCTCCTCTGACTAACTTATGAACAATTAGGTGAATTTCAATCTGAAATTCAACCTATATTGTTACAACGTAGAGATAGAGGAACTGTCAAACAGGTACCTTCATGTCGTAGGTGTTGAAACTGATAAAATGTGAGATATGAAAAAGTATCGCCTCCGATACTGGAAAAAAGTATCGATACTACGATATATATCAGGAAAAAAAGTAACGATATGTATCGATACTTTTTCCAAGAAGTATCGATACTTTTGGCACATCCCTATACACTTGAAGTAGGCGACATTTCAAACATCTACGTTGTCTGTGACCTCAAAGCGTCCTGTGGTTTACATTTGTCCTAATTTGTCACATTTCCTCGTCAAAATGGAGGTGTTACAAACCAATTTGAGGTTTTACTCATCAATTTGGAGGTTTTTTGTATTTCAAGTTGGAGGTTTTCCATTTCCAATTTCGGTTGCACAGAGTAGGTATTTCCAGAAGTATTGGGTTTTTCCGCTTTCTAAGCAGCAGCAGCGGCACAGAATAGGTATTGATTCAATATTTTCCATTTCCAATTTCGGTTGCACAGAGTAGGTATTTCCAGAAGTACCGGGTTTTTTCGCTTTCTAAGCAGCGGCAGCGGCACAGAGTAGGTATTGATTCAATATTTTCCATTTCCAATTTCGGCGGCACAGAGTAGGTATTTCCAGAAGTACCGGGGTTTTTCGCTTTCTAAGCAGCGGCAGCGGCACAGAGTAGGTATTGATTCAATATTTTCCATTTCCAATTTCGGCGGCACAGAGTAGGTATTTCCAGATGTATCGGGTTTTTTCACTTTCTAAGCAGCAGTTGCACAGAGTAGGTATTTCCAGGAGTATCGGGTTTTTTCACTTTCTAAGCACCAGTTGCACATAGTAGGTATTGATTTGTATAACCTCCAAATTGATATCTAAAGTCTCCAGTTCGGATTGTAAAACATCCTATTTTTCGTGTAAATACTACAAATACCTCAATTTTCGTTTTTTTTGTTCCTTCAGGTTACCGATCGTCAACCTTCCATCGGACGGCGGCGCCGCGCCAGCAAACGAAGCATTTTTCGAATCAAAGCGGCTTCATTCGACTCTTCAACAATCGAAAACGAGTCAGCGACGCCAAAAACCACGAAACGAAGAGCTAGTGGAATCCCGGCCGAAAGCTGCGCTTTATGTGAGTTTCATCGGCAGGATTTCAAGGGTTAACCCTATTTGGGCCATGGTGTCATTAGTGACACCAAATTTTGACATGAAGTCTGAATGAGGATAATATTATGTACCATTAATATCACTGGTGACTAAACTAGGGATGGGTATCGTTATGAAAGTATTGATATTTTGTATCAATACTGTATCGTATCCGAGTATCGATACTGTTTTGTATCTGAGTATTGATACTGTATCGTATCCGAGTATCGATACTGTTTCGTATCTGAGTGATGATACTGTATTGTATCCGAGTATTGATACAGTATCTACTAAGTATCGATACTTTATCGTATCTGAGTATTAATACTGTATCGATACTGTATTGTATCCGAGTATTGATACTGTTTCGTATCCAGGTATTGATACTATATCATATCTGAGTATCGATACTTTATCGTATCCAAGTATTGATACTGTATCGTATCTGAGTATCGACACTGTATCGTATCCGAGTATCAATACTGTATTGTATCCGAGTATTGATACTGTATTGTATCCGAGTATTGATACTGTATCTACTAAGTATCGATACTTTATCATATCCGAGCATAAATACTGTATCGATACTGTATCGTATCCGAGTATTGATACTGTATCTACTGAGTATCTATACTTCATCGTATCCAAGTATCAATACTGTATTGTATTCGAGTATTGATACTGTATTGTTTCGAGTATTGATACTGTATCGTATCCGAGTATTGACACTGTATTGTATCCGAGTATCGATACTGTATTGTATCCGAGTATTGATACTGTATCTACTAAGTATCGATACTTTATCGTATCCAAGTATTGATACTGTATCGTATCTGAGTATCGACACTGTATTGTATCCAAGTATCGATACTGTATTGTATCCGAGTATTGATACTGTATCTACTAAGTATCGATACTTTATCGTATCCAAGTATTGATACTTTATCGTATCTGAGTATCAACACTGTATTGTATCCGAGTATTGATACTGTATCTACTAAGTATCGATACTTTATCGTATCCAAGAATTGATACTGTATTGTATCTGAGTATCGACACTGTATTGTATCCAAGTATCGATACTGTATTGTATCCGAGTATTGATACTGTATCTACTAAGTATCGATACTTTATCGTATCCGAGTATTGATACTGTATCGATACTGTATTGTATCCGAGTATCGATACTATTTCGTATCGTATCGAGTATTGATACTGTATCGTATCCGAGTATTGATACTATATCGTATCTGAGTATCGATACTTTATCGTATCCAAGTATCGATATTGTATTGTATCCGATTATCGATACTGTATTGTATCAGAATATTGATACTGTTTCGTATCCAAGTATCAATACTGTATCGATCCGAATATCGATACTGTATTGTATCTGAGTATTGATACTGTATCGTATCCGAGTATCGATACTGTATTGTACCGGAGTTTCGATATCCCTAGTATCATTGGGCCTGAGTATCGATATTTTAAAAAATCAATACGGGGAAACTTTAAAATTTAAATTTCTTTGACTTATTATTCTTTGAATAAAACCTTATTAAGGGGGGGTCTCAGTCGGTCGCTGTACGTTCCGGGTTAGTATTTCTTTCAAGAACCGGTGCCCAAAAGTTGTACCTTAATTTTAAATTTTCAAGAATTTCCGAAATTTATTAGTGCATCTGCCTAGGGAATTGACTAACTGAAAGATTGTCGCTGGAATCATCAAAATCGAACCCATAATTGCCGGCGAAAAGTGGGAAAATCCGTCATTCACTACTGTTTTTCCCTTTTTGAACAATTTTGGTTCCTTGTCTGTCTGTCTGTGTCTGTCATGAAATTCTTGTAACGGGCAAAACTATACGAAGTTATTGTCCAATTTTGATGAAATTTTCAAGGGTCGTGCGGATTGGCCTGTAGATGGTCCCCTATGAAAACCACCCCTCCCGGAATGATAGCCTCTGCGCATGCGCAAACGTGAATTCCTTTCAACAGCCGTAACGTCTTCATTTTCCGTCAAAATTCGATGAAATTTTCAAGGATTGTGCGGATCGGGGTGTAGATGGTCCCCTATGAAAACCCTTTTGAAACCGTATTAACGTTTTTTTTTTTCGAAATCAAATCTTTATTGACACGCATCGTTATTCCTTGTACTGCTCAATCCGTAAATTTTACCAATGTTTTTTGAATTTTCGACTTTCAGTGGCAACGATACGAGCTATGTGCCACACCCTTTTAACAATTCTATCCTTTTTGTTTCAGCTGCCTCGCAACCATCTGCTGACTCGTCGGAAACAACCTCTTCAGATTTTTCTTCCTCCATCTTGTATTATACCCCCCCCCTCTCCACCTTTACTTGTACATAGCACATAGCTTCGTCTCCGGAAAAAACCGGTTTTTTCTCCTTTTTTTTCGGGAACGTTTTCTCTTCTTTCTTCGATCGAAAAACGCGGAATGAAAATTGAAAAGAAAACCAAAATAAGTATAACATTTATTATTATTTACGCTTGTACATAAATCAAGTTATTTATTTCTCGATGATTCGATCATATCGATTATATTCGATATATCGATAATTCTGCGTATCGATTTTTTTCAAAATAATTTATTTCGGGGCGGTATTTTGGTTGAATTATTTTCCTTTCTTCTGGCACGAAAGTATTTCGTTGAAAAATTTCTTTTCTTATAAGTAATAAAATAAAAAACAAAAAAATTCGGTAGAAGTGGTGACTTGAGTGTCACCGACGTTCACTCCTCAATAACACCTCGTTTTTTTCTCGCTCGAAACGAAACCCCCCCCCCCCCCCCCC
Source organism: Apolygus lucorum (assembly GCA_009739505.2). Classification (NCBI taxonomy): domain Eukaryota; kingdom Metazoa; phylum Arthropoda; class Insecta; order Hemiptera; family Miridae; genus Apolygus; species Apolygus lucorum. The sequence goes on from CM019175.2 coordinate 6,692,954, forward strand.
CCAATTATTATTATTGTTTTTTTTTTTCAAAAACGGGTGAATTTCGTCTACTTGAAATTTGATACCCAAAAAACACCAAAAAATAAAAAATTGAAAAAAAAAATGCATGTGTAGCAGGTACTTGAACAGAGCGCCATCTGTTGAGAATCGCAGGGGTTATTGAGGGGCAGAGGGGGGGGGGGTATTGCAGGGGATTGATGGGCAATACCCCCTCCGTATCGCAGGTGTTATTGAGGGGCGGAGGGGGGGAGTATTGGTCCGATTTCGGTCGTAGTGGTGACTCCAGAGTAGCCGACGACTCCTCATTAACTACGTATTAACTCCGCATTAAATTTGCTTCACATTTTGGAAAATTTTGAGTTTTGAACGCCTTATGTGTCTTTTTAGACACCGAATTTGATTGTAAAACCTCAAAATTTGTTTCAAAGTTTTCTAAATTTCGAGTGTTGAACGCCTTTTGTGTCCTCTAGACACCAAAATCGATTGTAAAACGTCAAATTTGCTCTTTCGTGACCTGAGTGTCACCGACGTTCACTCCTCAATAACACCTCGTTTTTTCTCGCTCAAAACGGTGACCCCCCCCCCCCCCCTTTTTTTCTTCAAAAACGGGTGAATTTCATTTTCCTAAAATTTGATGCCCAAAAAACACAAAAAAAATTAAAAAATGCATGTGTAGCAGGTACTTGCACAGAGCGCTATCTGTTGAGAATCGCAGGTGTTATTGTGGGAAGGGGGGGGTATTGTAGGGGATTGAGGGGCAATACCCCCTCCGTATTGCAGGGGTTATTGAGGAGCGGAGGGGGGTATTGCAGGTGTTATTGAGGGGCGGAGGGGGGGAGTATTGGTCCGATTTCGGTCGCAGTGGTGACTCCTGAGTAACCGACGACTCCTCATTAACACCTCATTTTCTTCCTTCGCTCAAACCCCCCCCCCCCCTATTATTTTTGTTTTCAAAACGTAGGTCAAGCTCATACACGAATTTGCTTCCAATTTTTGAAAATTTTGAGTTTTGAACGCCTTTTGTGTCTTTCTAGACACCGAATTTGATTGTAAAACCTCAAAATTTGTTTCAAACTTTGTAAATTTTGAGTGTTGAACGCCTTTTGTGTCCTCTAGACACCAAAATCGATTGTAAAAACGTCAAATTTGCTCTTTCGTCACCTGAGTGTCACCGACGTTCACTCCTCAATAACACCTTGCTTTTTATCACTCTAACCGGTACACACCCACCCCCCCAAAAATTTTTTTTTTTTTTTTTTCAAAAACCGGTGAATTTCATTTTTTTAACATTTAATACCGGAAAGACATCAAAAAATGAAAAAAAAAAAAAAAAAAATTGCACGTGTAGTTTGAATTTGAACTGTGCGCTTTCTGGTGAGAATCGCAGGTGTTATTATGGGAAGGGGGGGGTATTGCAGGTGTTAGTGAGGGGGGGAGTATTGGTCCGATTTCGGTCGCAGTGGTGACTCCAGAGTAACCGACGACTCCTCATTAACACCTCATTTGTTTTCCTTCGCTCAAAACGCAACCCCCCCCCCCCCCTATACCCTTTTTTTCAAAAACGTAGGTCAAACTCATATACTTACTTACCTAAAATTAAAAAACATGAAATTTTTCAAAAAATCCATGTACAGCAGGTGTTCGAACAGAGCGCTTTCTGGTGAGAAATCGCGGAAGGTGTTATTGAGGGGGGGGGGGGTGTTATTGGTCCGATTTCGGTCGCGATGAATTAAACTTAAATATGTAATTATTACAAACAACGAAAAACACATAATGATAATCACGAACTGAATTCAAGTTACGAACCAAATTTTTGCCTTATAAACGCCTTTTGTGTTTTTTAGACACCAAATTCGATAGTAAAACGTCAAATTTGATTTCAGATTTTTGGAAATATTGAGTTTTGAACGCCTTTTGTGTCTTTTTAGGCACCAATTCGATTGTAAAACGTCAAATGTTTGTAAATTTTGAGTGTTGAACGCCTTTTTGTCTTTCTAGACACCAAATTTGATCGTAAAACCTCAAAATTTGTTTCAAATTTGAGTATTGAACGCCTTTTGTGTCTTTTTAGGCACCAATTCGATTGTAAATCATCAAATTTTTGAAAATTATGAGTTGAATGCCTTGTGTGTTTTTGTAGACACCAAATTTGATCGTGAAACCTCAAAATTTGTTTCAAATTTGAGTTTTGAACGCCTTTTGTGTTTTTTTCGGCACCAATTCGATTGTAAAACATCAAATTTTTGAAAATTATGAGTTTTGAACGCCTTATGTGTTTTTTTAGACACCAAATTTGTCCGTAAAACCTCATAATTTGTTTCAAATTTGAGTTTTGAACGCCTTTTGTGTCTTTTTAGGCACCAATTCAATTGTGAAACGTCAAATTTGATTTCAAGTTTTTGAGAATTTCGAGTTTTGAACGCCTCTTGTGTTTTCTTAGACACCAAATTTGATTGTAAAAACTCAAAATTTGTTTCAAATTTTTGTAAATTTCGAGTGTTGAACGCCTTTTGTGACTTTCTAGACACCAAAATCGATAGTCAAATTTGCTTTCAATTTTCGGAAATTTTGAGTTTTGAACGCCTTTTGTGTTTTTTTAGACACCAAATTTGATCGTAAAACCTCAAAATTTATTTCAAATTGGAGTTTTGAACGCCTTTTGTGTCTTTTCAGGCACCAATCCGATTGTAAAACCTCAAAATTTGTTCCAAACTTTGTAAATTTCGAGTGTTGAACGCCTTTTGTGTCTTTTTTAGACTCCAAATTTGATTTTAAAACCTCATTATTTTGTTTCAAATTTTTGTAAATTTTGAGTGTTGAACGCCTTTCATGTCCGAGTTTTGAACGCCTTTCGTGTCTTTCCAGACACCAAATTTGATTGTAAAACCTCAACATTTGTTTCACATTTTTGTAAATTTTGAGTGTTGAACGCCTTTGTGTCTTTTTAGGCACCAATTCGTTTGTAAAACGTCAAATTTGCTTCCGATTTTAAAAAAATTTGAGTTTCGAACGCCTTTCGTGTCTTTCCAGACACCAAATTTGATTGTAAAACCTCAACATTTGTTTCACATTTTTGTAAATTTTGAGTGTTGAACGCCTTTGTGTCTCTCTAGACACCAAAATCGATTGTAAAACGTCAAATTTGCTTTCAATTTTTGGAAATTTTGATTTTTGAACGCAATTTTTGCCTTATATAAAACTTTACACCATAAATTAATTTATTAGAGTTTCCCGGAGGAACTTGCGAAATGACGGGAAAATTTCGCTTTTGCAATAAATCCAAATTTGAAATTTACCTCATAAATAGCCTTCCTGCTGTGTAGATTCGACAGTACAAAAACTTCGCCTTCATTTTTGCCTTTTGGATTCGGAACTTCCGAATTGTCGGAAAAACTTTCCAGCTTCCTATTTCTGCAGTACAAATTGAATGTTTGATGTTGTGCGTAGATTACGACAATCGTGCGAGCGCATGCGCGGAACGAGCACGTTTTCGTGCGCACGAAAAAGTCGGGAGGTTTTTCTAAGTGAACGTTCACGCAAATTCGGGATCTACATTGAAAATATGTTGTGGGAGGGGGGGGGGGTAGTATATGAGGAATGAAACGTATGTGCGCAGTTTTGCGCGTAGAATTTGTGCACGCAAAAATGCCGGATGTTTTTTTTTTTTTTTTTTTTTTTGTCTTAAACGTTCAAATGAGGGTTCCTGTTTGAATTGAATAATAGAAGCTCGTGCGCAGTGATCACTCGTGCGCAGACGCGCACGTTCTTGTGCACCCGAAAAACTCGACGGGTGATTTCTCCTTGAAATCGAATTGACGATAAAAATTGGAGGTTATTTTTTTTTCAAAATGAAACATATCGTGCGCTTTTTTTGCGCGTAGATATTTTTTGCTTATTTGCGCGCTTGAGTTCCAGAATTTGTAATTAACAATAGAGGATCTTATTAGAGAGAAAATTTTTAAAATATTAAAAAAAAAACGCGCATTTGGGCGCATTTTGCTCACCCAAGAAACACAAGTGACGGGTGAGTTCTCCTTCTTGAAAATTTCACCTGGTTCCAAAATTTCCAATCAACAATTGAGGATCTAATATTAAAAAAAAAAGTTTGTGCGCGTTTTGCGCGTAGATTTCGGTGCGCCCGAGAAGCTTGAGATGAATTTCTATAAATTAAATTTCTCCTTAAAATTTAATGTGGGTTTTTTTATTTAAAAAAAAAAATTGTGCGCATTTTGCGCGCAGAATTTTGTGCTTACAAAAAACTCAAGTGGTGGGTGATTTTTTTTTCAAAATTCCCCGTGGATTTCGAATCTGCTATAAAAAGTAGAGGTTCTTATTTGAAAAAAAAAAACCGCTGTGCGCAGTTTTGTGCGTAAATATTTGTGCTCCCAAGGAACTCGAGTGACTGGTGATTTTCTCCCGTAATTTCGCGTGGATTTCAAATTTGCAATAAAAATTAGGGGTTCTTATACGAAAAAAACCCGTTGTGCGCATTTTTGTGCTTAATTTTTTGTGTACCTAAGGAACTCGAGTGACGGGTGATTTCTTTTCAAAATTCCCCCGTGGATTTCGAATTTGCAATAAAAAATGGAAGGTTCTTATTTTTAAAAAACAAACAAAAAAGTTGTGCGCAGTTTTGTGCGTAAATATTTGTGCTCCCCAAGAAACTCGAGTGACGGGTGATTTTCTCCCTTAATTTCACGTGGATTTCAAATTTGCAATAAAAATTAGGGGTTCTTATACGAAAAAAACCGTTGTACGCATTTTTGTGCTTAATTTTTTGTGCACCTAGGGAACTCGAGTGACGGGTGATTTCTTTTCAAAATTCCCCCCGTGGATTTCGAATTTGCAATAAAAATTGGAGGTTCTTATTTTTAAAAAACAAACAAAAAAGTTGTGCGCAATTTTGTGCGTAAATATTTGTGCTCCCCAAGAAACTCGAGTGACGGGTGATTTTCTCCCTTAATTTCACGTGGATTTCAAATTTGCAATAAAAATTAGGGGTTCTTATACGGAAAAAACCGTTGTGCGCATTTTTGTGCTTAATTTTTTGTGCACCCAGGGAACTCGAGTGACGGGTGATTTTCTCCCTTAATTTCACGTGGATTTCAAATTTGCAATATAAATTAGGGGTTCTTATACGAAAAAAACCGTTGTACGCATTTTTGTGCTTAATTTTTTGTGCACCTAGGGAACTCGAGTGACGGGTGATTTCTTTTCAAAATTCCCCCCGTGGATTTCGAATTTGCAATAAAAAATGGAGGTTCTTATTTTTAAAAAACAAACAAAAAAGTTGTGCGCAATTTTGTGCGTAAATATTTGTGCTCCCCAAGAAACTCGAGTGACGGGTGATTTTTTCCCTTAATTTCACGTGGATTTCAAATTTGCAATAAAAATTAGGGGTTCTTATACGAAAAAAAACCGTTGTGCGCATTTTTGTGCTTAATTTTTTGTGCACCTAAGGAACTCGAGTGGCGGGTTATTTCTTTCTCACAATTCCCCGTGGATTTCGAGTTTGCAATACAAAATAGAGATTCTTATTCATTTAAAAAAAAAAAGGTTGTGCGCAGTTTTGTGCGTAAATTTTTGTGCTCCCAAGAAACTCGAGTTACGGGTGATTTCTCCCTAAAATTTCACGTGGATTTCGAATTCGCAATAAAAAATAGAGGTTCTTATTTAAAAAAAAAAAAAAAAAAAAACCGTTGTGCGCAGTTTTGTGCTTAATTTTTTGTGCACCTAAGGAACTCGAGTGACGTGTGATTTCTTTTCAAATTTCCCCCCGTGGATTTCAAATTTGCAATAAAAATAGAGGTTCTTTAAAAAAAAAATCGTTTGGTTGTGCACATTTTTGCGCATAAATTTTTGTGCGCGGGTGATTTCATTTTCATTCGAAATTTGCTATCAAATATAGAGATTTTTTTTCTAAATGCTGTTCGTGCGCATTTTGTGCGTAGAGGTTTGAGCCCGGGTGGTTTTTCCTTGAAATTTCATGTATATTCCGAATTTGCGATGTATAATGGGCTTATATAAGTACATTGTTGATATGTGAACCGTGTGAAGCGCGCATGCGCACGTGCCTAAAAAAAAATCATGTAAATCCATGTTCGCGTAAACGAAGTTCCTACCGATCTGTGCGACAATTTGTCAACTCATCAAATTCCTAGTTGTGTGAAATGAATCGTTTCGTTAACGACCGGATCGTACTAGTTCAACTGACACGGCTGATCAGGGCTGGTCCCGTCGACAGCCGTTTCCATCGACGATAACGTCGGTTTCGAAGGATCCTGACTGGTCATATAGCGTAATTTTTGGATCCCTCGCCGCGTCTTTCGTTCATTTTCCCCCCCTCCCTAGCACAATTAGCAACGACTACCGACACATTATTCGTTATTTAAAGAAAAAAAGAAGATATTTCGACGATATTGCATTTACCTCAGTCACTTTGTCGACCCGAAACAGGTCTAATAAAGGTTTTATTAAGTGCCTATTTCCTTTTTCCTTTGAGATAAGTCGAAATTGTACCTTCTTAACCTACCTGTCATTATTGGAAGTTATTTTATTTTATTTTATTTTTTGTATTCATAAGTGAATTGTACTGCGCTGTATATACTTACTCGTAATATTATTTATTTGTATATAGTGTACTTATTGAACGGAAATTTTGTCGGATTAAAAAAATATAAAAAACACTCCTATTATTGTAATATTTGAACGAAAAAAAATGTAAAAAAATACGAATAAAAAAAACGTTGGAAAAATTGTTTTTGAAAAAAAAAATCAATAAAAAAGGCTGTGATATCAAAAAGAAGTGTTTTTAATGTTTCCTAGTTGACCTAAAATTGGTGGGAGTTTTAACCCTGAAATACTAACAAGGCGCTTCGCAAGCGTATACATCGTTGTGACTGCTGCAGGTCGTGGTTCCTTGAGAAGACGGTAGGGGTCGCTGGAGAGGGGCGCCTGGGGCGTGACGTCACGGGGACTCCAGCTTCAAAACCCGCGCTCCTACGAAGCACACAGAGATCGAGGTTTTTCAGGATTGATAAAGCATTTTACTTATAATAATTTACACGAATGTTAAAACTTTTACTAGACTAGATTACAAAATTGGATGTATCCAAGAACAGTGAAATCTCATGAGATGAAGTAGGAAACTAAATGTTCTTTTCATCTTAGTATTTTTCCTTTCTGCTTCGGTGTTTCGTTTTTCTCCTTTATTTTTCTTGGAGATAGTCTTCTCTATTCTTCGTATAGAGGAGAATTTCATTCGAAAAAAAGTCCGTGACTATATTGATACCTTAAAGCACACAGGCTCTATGTCCAAAAACGGAAGAAGTTATCACCAGAGCACAATTCCTAAAATAATGGCTTATTACACCAATCTCTTTAATTTCTTCAAGAAATTTTCGAGCTATAGGTACCTAATCGTCAAGAAGATCAATAATAGTTTTGTTAAATTTGAGTTTTTCTGAAGTTGAAAAAAAATTGAAATGTGGAAGATGGATGGACATAGACCTTTTGTGCTTAAGGTATAGTCTGTAGATGAAAAATGACATTTCTTTGTCAGTATAGGGTAAAAGCACCAATTGTTGACACTATTCCTAATGTTGACACTTCAATTTTAAAATGTAAAAATAAGCTATTGGGTCACTGTAGGTACTCGAAATTGGCATCATTCTGTTGGTAAGAATGTAGTTATTGAGGTTGGCCGGCTCCACTAGTTTTAATATCCGATATAACTAGGCTGGCTGAAATTGAAGCTGATGACAGCTGTATCAGTTACTCCAGCGACGCCATCTAGGGATGGCATATCGAATGAAATATATCGATATATCGTTCAAATGATATATCGTCAATGAGATATCGATACCTCCGATATATCGGAGAAAATATATCGATATATCGGAGAAAATATATCGATTTTTCGACATATCGGAAGATTTACAGTAAAATGTCACATGTGAAGTAGGTAGGTGAATTTAATAGTTTTAAAACAGTATAAAAATAATTTAGGATGACATTTATGGAAATATCGGAGTATCTACTTGGAAAAACTTGAAGAAGTAAATAGGTAGGTTAATAGAAAAGTTACTAACATCATTTTGGAGGAAATATTATCGATATACTCGACATATTGGAAGATCTATTTGGAAAAACCGTGTGAAATAATATTTCACATATTATGTATTAACCTACTTTCAAAATTTAAAATAATTGTTGTGAAAACCTGCTTCACTTCGTAGAGTAGGTAGTTTTAAGCTGGACGAGCCTCCATTAGCTTTGGCTTAAGTCAAGTATTTGAGCCTTGAGAGCCACTGTAGGTGAATACTATGAACACAATCATATCTGAGCTGAAGTCAACAGTCTGAAATCAACCCACCAGTTGGTACCTACAAAATTTGGAATAAAATTACTTGATGTTTTTACAAGTACAGGCGTCCCTTCTCGTCCATTTATTTCAATATTTAATTTTTATTAAAAAAAATTTTTTTTTTAACTTGAAAACAGGTCGCGATATATCGTTAAATATATCGATATTGACCGATAATATCGGTTCTCTATATCGATATAAATATATCGATATATCAAACGTAATATATCGATATATTTCATATATCGATATATCGTTGCCATCCCTAACGCCATCCTTCTGCCGCAAGTTAGTGAGGTAGGTCAACAAATTTAGTCTTTTGAAGTAAAATTTTGTGAGTAAAATTACCATTTCACATCGTCTGCTTCATGAATAACATGAGGAAGAATGTGTAAGCATTAAAACCCCAAATTTCAATAGGAAAACATGGTTAAATTCGGTGTCATCATTAGGGTCTCATGAAATAGTTTGTGTCCTAATGTGGAAACTGTTGATTTGGTTGCTAAGGTGATATTTGGATTTGAATAATTGTGTAGTGTATCACGACTATCGACTTTTTCAATTCAACGTGGTGGAACCTTAAGTTGACACCGTCTGATCCCAATGTTGACATTCAGTTCCTAATGTTGACATCAACTTTTTTTTCTACTTGCAAAGAAAACTATATTTTATCAAGTACATCAAAAGAAGACATGAAGCGCCAGAAAGAAGAAGAAGAAAGAAGAGCTGAAAGTTAAGAAGTCGCGACCGATCAAGAAAAGTAGAAGGAGCGTAGGTTCCTCGTCACTGTCAGAGAGTTCAATGAATCAGAGGAGTGGGCCCCATCGATTGCCACCGAGGACGATATAGATGTATTTGAGATTTTTAGGGACATAGATGAAGACAGCGATGTTGCCCAGCAGAATACCGTAATTGGAGGAAGGGAAGAGGAATTGTCAAATGAAGTGGAGCCAGTGGAGGAATCGCTGAAAGAAGATGAGCCGATATCCTTAGCAGCAGGTGTGACGGGTCGTCACAAAGACCTGTGTCCGCACCGCCAGCTGGGATCCCGAAACTTCGAATAAGAAAAAGCCTTCCATACGAAGAGGAGGGCATGGAGGTAGAGCTCGTGAGTGCGCCACCAGGAGGCAGCACCTGACGGGCCCGTACTGCGGAATAAGGGAGAGTGGGGTGGTCACGTGACGGGGGAAGCGACCGGGACTGCGCCATCTTGAGGCGTCAGTCGTGTGCTGAGCTGAGATAGATCTACACACCTCTCACCCTGTCGATGTTGTATCGGCCACTATCAAGAGTGTATACTTCAATCAGGGTTTAAGTCAGTAACAGAGTAACCAGTACGTGAATCAGTTTTGTAGTCAAGTCAGTGAATTAGAGCCAAGAACTTTTGATCATTTGGAAGCAGTTTCATCGAAATAGCCTGAGACTTACGGTGCACGATTTCGCCCTCCCGAAGTACTCTAACGACGATTCTGGAAGACCCCCGCGATCCCAAGGACCATCCAACGAACTCTCTCTCTCAACTAGTCCATCACGGTAAAATTTAGAAGTCATTTTGTATAAATTTTGATATTGTTCCTCCTAGGTTCTAGGTGTTTCTTTTGTTCTCATTGTCCAAAGGACGTTCCGTTTGTTACCTCATGTTCATGTTTCGGAACATTTCCACGTGGTCACTTTGAGGTTAGTCCCATCAGGAACCTCCGACCAGAGTACTTACCTTTCTTATTAAGTAACTTGATTTTAGAGTCATTTGTTCGTTTCTACCACTTTATTGATAATTTGAAGTTTGTTTTTCATTCAAATAGAGATTTTCTATCCTTTGTTCTGAAATTGGTGTTCCATTATTGAATACTTACCTGAGCATTTTCCTGGAGCGTATTAGAATCAAAAGTAAAGTAATTCAATTTAATACTTACCTCAAATACTTACCTTATTCGAAGCAAACGTAGAATCACCTGGAAATTAACGTAATTTAAATTCACTTACCTGCATTCGCTGAGTCATATAGTACCTGAAACAAGAAAAAGAGTTAAAATTGAATTAAAGCAAATTATACACAATATACAGTAATAATAAAGAATCATACTTACCAGAGTAACTCAGACGAAGGTAACATTTTTCGGTTATCCCACAAGGGAAACCTAGTCAACGCCACTGCTACCAACCGATTCCAGTGAACCACGAAAAACAGTAAGTGCCCTGAAATATTACTAGTTCGTAAGCGCAATGTATTGTTTTGGTGAGTCTTCAACTCCTAATTAAGTCGACCTCCACTAGGAAAACACACCATTACACAGGGGCCAGCAAACAAAGTGGACCTTCAAACAGTGAAGTCGACCAGGCAAAACTAAGTCCACAACGCTGTGTTGCTGAGAAAACCACCACCGTGGAAGAAGTAGGACGTTGTGCCATGTCAAGGAAGAAGTTGGACGAATAAATGAAGGAGACATGGTTGAGGCTGTGTTGCCTAACAAAAAACGTGAGACGGAATGCGTTCGCCTGGTTGTCAACGTTGGTTCTGAAGATGCTGCGGAAGTAACACTGTAATTTGCTGTTTTGGGCAATTTAGACTTGAGTTGAATTTACTATCTGACGGTTTTGGTAAGACTGAAACAATCCCACCGCTGCCACCAAATTGTAATTTGTCTATTTCGGGTATGATTTGAATTTATTACTTTTTGGTTAAAAGATATTAATTGAAGATAGGAGGTTAAGATTAAGATACTTGGTGACCTTACCTGGAGGTTGAAGACTTCTGCAGGTACGTGGAGAATGTTATTCTATTGTTGACTCTAAATTTACTGTTAAACTCAATAAAGAAGATTCTCTTGTTAACCAGGTAAACCTTTGTTAACTCCAAAATCCTAATCCTGTTTCCTATACTGTCGAAGGTACTTCGGAATTCCCAGGTATAAGACGCCCGAACTGAGGGTTCTTGGGGTCGATGTTTCTACCTACAAATGTGGAAACTCCTGAAGGGTCGCTGCCACCACCCTGGGTCGGTAAATGACCTCAGGGAAAATATTACCCAAAAGACAAAAATTGCAAGTTGCCAAGCCTAATTTAGAGAACTTGAAAGATTCGGAAAGTGTCTGAAATAAGGAACACCAGAGTTACACGTAGGGTTTTTATTAAATGAAATTATAATTGTTCTGCCGTGAAGCGGACTTGATATTGCTCTGATGGAGCTTAATTCAATAGCTATATAAATGAAATTATATCACACACTTAATGATAATTCTTCAGATAGGATCTGACTTCAATTTGCAAGTTAAGATAGCTTTTCAACATAAGACTATTTGGCAATATAAAAATACAATACTTTAAGTTTTACAAATTACGTTGACTTAGACTTCTGACTTCAACTTCACATACAGAAACTGACTCAGTTTCAACTTTACTTCTCCTTAACAACAACTTTACTTCTTATAACAACTTTACTTTTACAAATACTTTTACTGTTTCACTTTACTTTACTTTACTTTATGGTTGCAGGACGTTTTACAAAAGGGGGAATTGTGCCAGATTTTGAGTGATAGATTAAGCGCTTAATCAGAACTACTACTTGGAAAAGGGGCTCACCCTGGGCCTAGCTTGGATCAGTTGATGATCTCCGTGGCGGCTTGCGTCCAGTTCCTCGTTCTTCTTAAGGCTCGGTTGGGGGAGCCTGGAATCGGAGCAGGTTTGCTTCGGTTCGGGAATCGAACTTTGAATCGGTTCGATTTTGAGTCGGCAGTACGGAGAAAGGCGGTAGTGTCTCGGAGTTCGGGCCTTGGCTTGACGATCTTTCGAGAACACTAACTGGCGGGATGAAGTAGTATTGACTATTCGATGCAAGTTCGCACTGGGTTCACTTCACCGGACTTCTCAGTTCAATACACTTAGTAGATTAGAGGGGATGATTCATACTAGCTAGGTTCGATCACACACGAGACGCGTCACTAGATGGAATGAGCGCTGGTGGTGGGGGCACCCCCTTATATGCCCTTCGGCCATCTTGGGCTGCGACGGGGAAGTGCCGATGGTGGCGCCCTCGTGTCTTGACTGCTAGCGGCGGACATCATTGTGTTACTGTATGGAAGTGAAGTGCATGGAATAGGATTTCTGTTAGGGTTAGTGCCTGAAGGGTGGAGTCTGATTTTTGGTTCATTACAACACCACTTCTTCCCTGCAACAGACTGAGACGGTTTTTAAGCGTTCGTGCGACGGGAATCATCTCCTACCGGTCAATAACGTCAAATACCAACTGCCCAAGCCCAAATCTTATGGGGCCAATCCCGATAAATTTGTGTTCCCTGTTTCCGTTGTTGTACCTCTTTAATTAAGTATGTTCCTGTTCCTCATTAATTTGGTATGTTCTTGTTCCTAGGTAATTAAGTAGGTATCTTCTTGAAATGTATTGTAACCTATTTCGAATCACTTTTGTTCATTTAGCTTGAGCAATAACTTCAGGAAAGCGATGGATCAGTATTTAAATTGGTGTCAACTTTAGGAACTGCAGATGTCAACAAATGGAATTTTCGAGGACAAATGTGTCAACATTGGGGGCAAAAAACCATGTTAGAAAAAAATCGTTTATGATAATATAAAAAAGTATTTTGGCAAGTCCAATACGTGCAAACTGTTCACAAGGAACTCATCATTCATAATAACTACTTAAAACTTTCATTTTCTTGAACCCTTTTGTGGAACGCAGAATTGAATGATTTTTCTTTCTAATAGTGTCAACAATTGGTGCTTTTACCCTACCTAATGTATGATTTTTCATCCAATTTACATTGATGGTCTTTAGAATACGATTTTATTAAAATAATTTTACTGGGGTTTGAGGTCAGCGCGTCACCTGGTGGTCACAAATAACACTACAGTAGACTACGAGGAGTGGCGATTTTCATTCTGTGGGCGCCTGAATCACGATGAGAATAAAGTCTTTATCTGCGAAGAAAAAAATTGGCATTCAGTTTTCAAAAGCACCAAAAAAAAAAAAAAAAATACAGCGTAAAAAATTCTTACCAACGCAATTTTTCATGATTTTTTGTGAGGATCTCAGGAAAAATACTTTTGCGCAAAAAAGTTGCGCGCAATTGACACTAACTTCATTTTTTCAAATGGAACCCCTCTTTTGGTTTATTATTTTCAATAATAAACCTTTGGAATCGACCAAGAAAAAAAAAATTTTAACACCCCCTCAAAATTTGATGTTTTTACGTTTCAAGGTACGTAGAATCCAAAAATCGAATAAAAATTTGGCTGTCCGTCCGCCGTACGCGGCACTTTTGCCACTTAGCATTGACCGATTTTGATGAAATTTGGTATGTAGGCTCCATTTGGGGTCTAGTTGTGCCCCGAAGCTTTTGGTTGATGTAGGTCACTTCTAAGGGTTCCAAAATCAATTTTGAAATTTTGAAAACGCCCCAACTCAAAAAATTTTGATATAAAGGTATTGTTTTTCCTTCAATTTAAGATTCTATAGAATTTTTAGAATTTTTTGAGACCAACCGTCTGTAGGACAAACCGTTCGCTCCCTACAAAAATTTAAGGGTTTATATTGAAATATATATATAAAAATCAAAACGTGAGTGTGAATCGCAAAAGAGGCCTAATCTCCGTTCAAATTAGAGCTGACCGAAATGCGATCGATGATTGGTGATTTTGATTTGTTTTTGATTTTTTTTGAATTTTTTTTTGAATTTTTTTTTGATATATTTTTTTTTCCATATTGGATGGCTGGTGATTTTGTAGACGAGTGATCTATATAGAAAAATAATAAACCATTGTGTAATAATTTGCAGCGTTTTTTATTATAGATTCGGATTCTACGTCAAATTTCATGACAAATTCGTACCAACCCTTAGTGTGGCACATGTTTTTTCATCATTTTTTGACGCTGAATCACAGGGTGCCATCCGTTTTTCAATTTGACTGGAATGTTTCTAAATGGCCGCCGAAAATTCGGTTGTTTATAGTGAAAAATCGCTCTTTTTTTAAGGTTTATGAGTAATCAGGCAATTTTATTTAGATCAAGTTTGGTCGTGCTGTCAGTTTCCACATTGAACTCAGTTTTTACGACAGAGTGTCCCACGGAATGGTTACACCTCTCTTCATTTCCCCAAAATACAGCGTAAACATGATTTTGACCACAAAACTGATGATTTGATGAAAGAAATATTCCTTTTTCTCTTAAACCTTGGTTTTCCTCAAAACGGATGACACCCTGTGATTCAGCGTCAAAAAATGATGAAAAAACATGTGCCACACTTAGGGTTCTCCGAAACCTAATTTTTGAGCAATTGTGGAGTTGCGCAACTTAGAGAGTTCAAAAAGCCAGGTTGCGCGCAATAAAAAAAATCGGTTCAGGTATGAATTTTTCATGAATTTTGACGTAGAATCCGAATCTGTAATAAAAAAATGGGGGGGGGGGGGGGTCTATTTGAAAAAATGAAGTTAGTGTCAATTGCGCACGATTGCGTATTTTCCCTGAGATCCTCACAAAAATCATGAAGAATTGCGTTGGTCGGAATTTTTTACGCTGTATTTTGCGAAAATGAGGGGGGGGGGGGGTGTAACCTTTTCTTGAAACACCCTGTATAATCGGGTTGTGGATACGAGGAAGCTATGCGCCACACCCAGCTTTTTGGTTTATTATTTTCAATAATAAGCCTTTGGAATCGAGCAAGAAAAAAAAATTTTAACCCCCCCTCAAAATTTGATGTTTTACGTTTCAAGGTACGTAGAATACGAAAATCGAATAAAAAAATTTCCGTCCGTCCGCCGTACGCCGTACGCCGTACGCCGTACGCGGCACTTTTCTTAGTTACCATGGACCGATTTCGATGAAATTTGGTATATGGGCTCCATTTGGGGTCTAGTTGTGCGCCGAAGCTTTTGGTTGATGTAGGTCACTTCTAAGGGGTGAAAATTAAGGGTTGAAATTTTCAAGAGTGCCCTAGCTCGAAAACTCTCGAAATAAAGGTATCGTTTTTTCACTAATTTTAAATAGTACTGAATTTTTAAAAATTTTTGAGACCACCCGGAGCTCTGTAGGGCAAACCGTTTGGTCCCTACGAGTACTTGAAGCTTTTCCTTCGATAAAACAGAATCATGAGTGTGAATCGCAAAAGAGGTCTAATCTCCGTTGAAATTTTTTCTGATTAAAATGCGATCGCTGTTCATTTCTTCGATTTGTATACAGTTTTGCCTTCTGCGTAACCAACCAGTAATCAAATTTCCATAATCAAAAGTCAATGGAGAATACTGAAGGCGCCTGAGTGGTCACTGATCAGCTGAGTGAGCTCCAAGGCCATTTCCTCTCCTGTTCAACGCAGGAACCTGAAATTTGAGAGGGCGGGTCAATTGAGAATGCTGAAGGAGCCTGAGTGGTCACTGATCAGCTGAGTGAGCTCCAAGGCCATTTCCTCTCCTGTTGAACGCAGGAACCTGAAATTTGAGAGGGCGGGTCAATGGAGAATGCTGAAGGCGCATGAGTGGTCACTGATCAGCTGAGTGAGCTCCAAAGCCATATCCTCTCCTGTTGAACGCAGGAACCTGAAATTTGAGAGGGCGGGTCAATGGAGAATGCTGAAGGCGCATGAGTGGTCACTGATCAGCTGAGTGAGCTCCAAGGCCATTTTCTCTCCTGTTGAACGCAGGAAGCTGAAATTTTAGAGGGCGGGTCAATGGAGAATGCTGGAGGTGCCTGAGTGGTCACTGATCAGCTGAGTGAGCTCCAAGGCCATTTCCTCTCCTGTTGAACGCAGGAACCTGAAATTTGAGAGGCAGGGTCAAAGGAGAATGCTGAAGGCACCTGAGTGGTCACTGATCAGCTGAGTGAGCTCCAAGGCCATTTCCTCTCCTGTTGAACGCAGGAACCTGAAATTTGAGAGGGAAGGTCAAGGGAGAAGGTGGTGGTAGGTGCTATTGATGGAGAACCAGTGATCTATACAGAAGGATGATCTGTACAGAAAATAATAAACCTTTGAGCAATGATTTGCAGCGTTTTTACCTGGAGCGATCATGATTTCGTGTTTTTTGGATCTGAGCCTTAAAAACGTCAAGTCGTTAGTGGGATCCAAATCTCGTATTGCAGATCTGCAACAGTTTAAATTTCATTATAAAACAATTAAATATTTTCACTAGTCACTAGAAAATATGTTTTTATCGAAAAAAATTATTTAATTATGATTTTTTTAAAGAATATAATTGTTATTTGTGTTTCATTTGTCTAATTATCAGCTACGTGAAGCTTGAAAACTCAGGTAACTTCAAGAGGGGGTCCTAAATATCAAAATTCAGGTACGAAAACGTGTTCTTTATTCGAGTTATTTGGTAGGAAATTTCATCTTGAACGTATCACTTTGTTAATACAGATCAATGAGGAATTTCACCGAATTCTGTTTGCATTTTTCCTGAATAATTAATGGTGTGGGATAGATGAAAATCGGGCTGATTTCGGAAAATAAAGCTCCTGTTATTTTTGGGAGATCAAAATTTATGATTTCAAAAATAACCGGGAAAACGGACGTGAAGCGGGAACGCTCGATGATTGGGCTGTTCGGATCGCCGTCTCCTCCCAGTGTTGCCCATTGGGACGACAAAATCGTGTTTTCTAAGAGGAAAGTTATCAAACAAAAACAGGGGAAACCTAATTTTCCCCATCTTGATTTTTCTATTTTTTCTTCAGTTTTTCGATTTTGAACTTTACTGTTTCGTGAAATTTTGCATCTGGGGACTACAGATTAAACGTTCGTATTTTCTACACTGTTTTGTTTATTCGTAAATTAGGAAGTTCGGGCTGAAAGTTTGCCTTAGGGGATTTTTAGTGGTGCTGAATCCGATTTTGGGGTCAAAAATAGGAAATTCCGACATGGTGAAATTCCTCATTACTGTTTCATTTCGTATTAAACAAACTCTTCATTTGTTACTTTGT
The DNA here is from genome assembly GCA_009739505.2 of Apolygus lucorum. NCBI lineage: Eukaryota > Metazoa > Arthropoda > Insecta > Hemiptera > Miridae > Apolygus > Apolygus lucorum. Next base: position 6,710,242 of record CM019175.2, read on the forward strand.
GGTATATTTGGAATCTGCCTGAAATTTCCTACCAGAACGTCTCAAAAAGTCAAAGAAAAAAAAACAATTTCGAAAATATGTAAAAAATCGGTTGAAAATTTTCCTCGAAAAATTCGCTCATTTGATGCACGTTTTACGGATGGAACTTTTTCCTTCTTCTTTGTAAAAAAAAAAATAATAATAATAATAAAAATTTACCTGGATTTGTCGCATAGCTGGGTCATGAGAGCGGCGTACTGCACGGTCGTTGTGTTGTCCAAAGTCGATTTGATGGGAACCCCTAGAACGACCAGGAATAATTACGCGAGTATTTTACCTTGAGAAAAAACATTTATTGTTGAAAGGTCAATTTTCAAAAAGAAATTGATGGATCTTGAAAAAAAGTGGAAAGCTTTTTTAAAAAAATTGAGGGAACAGTTACAAAGAACTGCTGAAAAAACGGTTAAAAAGGTAAATGAACTCATAAAGAAAAAAAGTTGAAAGAAACAGTCAAAAACAAAAGAACAGTAAATAATGTTTTAAAAAACTTCATAGAAAAGGTTAAAGTACTGTTTGAAAAATAATGTTTAAAAATAACTGAAAAACAACGAAACATTTTTTTTATCTACTTAAAAACGGTTAAAAGAACTGCCAAAAACTTAAAAATAACTGTTTTTTAAAAATTTAAAGAACTGTTATAAGACGTATTTTAATACAATGTTAAAAAGGTCAAAAGAACTGTTAAAAAATACGTTAAAACGCGGTTAAACAAACTGTTGAAAATAGTTGAAAATGACTGTTTAAAAAGCAATGTTCAAGAAAATAGCCGTTTTAACCCATTAGTGCCCAGCGGGCTAGTAGCGGAACGGCAAATCTGGTCTCACAATTCTCCCAATTCTTGGTGTAATTTTGATTCCATTGTTTACTTTTTAGTCGTACAAGCTACCTAGATTCCCTCTCAAGTAGGAGTGCATTCAGTTTGAATGAATCAATTGCTCAGTGTGGTTTATTCAGTCTCCAAGATAAGTGACGATCTGGTCGTCGACGGGCTGCGGCATTTATTGTCATAACTACTTCAAATTCTTATTTTGACGGTATTTCTTTGCATAGTTTTAGATTATGGTTGTTACCCAAAGAGAAAAGTTCATAACTGAGTAAATATTCCATGGTAGCTCTGTAAAAAACTGAACTGTATCATGGTGTTCCCAAATTAGCCCTCTGGGCACTTGGCGACGCTTTCGTATACTCATAGTCATCATAGGTATGCCGTGAATATTATTCCAACAGATCTGATATTTGATAAATTTTGATTTGAGATGACATTGCTTTGTTCATTATTACCATCCGATGATTTTTACCATCTTATAATTTCTTATATTTCATTCTTTGTAGACCGGAGTATGAAGTATAATTTCTTATATTTCATTCTTTCAAGACGCGATCAACCCTTTGTTGGGGAACAATGAAGTATAAGAACCAAACTCAGTTGAAATGAATTCAAAATATCCGCCAATTTCTGTTGAAGAATTAAATGTTTTGTGGATATTTCAGTCCTCAGAGGTTTATTGTTCTGGGAGCAATCGCCGGACATGTGAGACGTATGGGACGCTGTTTGCTGCATCGGCGTAAGAAACAAGAAATGGTGATGGGCGGTATTTTCCTAGGGGATAGACGCATCTACCCAAAAAGAGTGGATATTGTCATAGAAGAGTTCTAAAGTTCCTCAACTACAGTTTAGACGGAATTGGCCCAGACGTTTTTGATAGGCTAAGCTGTCGCCTGGAGACATCCAGGGACTTCTGGAAGATCGATTTCTACATCTAGGGTCAGCGATGCAATGATAATATAGACCACCACATTTTGTATACGGAGGGGAAGAAAATGAAGAGATACGCAGGAATGAACTGCACTGCTTGAGTATGTGCCAGGTGCAAGTTCAAGCAGGGAACGTGCGTTGACTATTTCAATACATTCCACTCAACATTTTCGAGATAATACGTTAGTTGCCACATTCTTTCGTTTATTCGACAAAATTTACTATTTACAACTTTTTTGTGACGGATTTTTGGTTTTATATACTTCAATAACTGTTGAAAAATGATCGTTCGTGACTGAGTACCTATTACTTTCCCAGAACTGCTAGTGCTGAGTGCCCAGAGGGCTAATTTGGGCACACCCCTTTAGAACACCTTTTCGTACGCCGAAATTTTTAAAATTATTTTTCTAGTGCTTCTAGGCTTAATATGAGGCATCTTACTAAGTTTCATCAGAAATTTTAGAAAAAAATAATTACGGGCACTAATGGGTTAAGAACAATGATTATACAGGGTGTCTACCATTTGGATGGACCAAACTTCAAGGATCGATTCTACGACTCATTTGCAACAAAAAATGTTTCGTAGCAATTTTTTCTTAACCCACTCAAAATCCTTTTTTCCCCACTTTAACGTTTTTATTCGCATTTTCGACCTCGCAGCACTAAATTGGTCATAACTGCCTTATTTCTCATGCTAATTCGAATCTGAGTACACCGTTGGACAGAGCGTTAAATTTCCTCAATTTCTTAAAGATATTTGTGAAAGTAAAAACGTCTGCCAAGTGGGTGTGGCACATAGCTTCCTCGTATCCATAACCCGATTATATAGATAATCCGATGCATAGTTGTTAATCTCAAAACACCAATCTCTAAGTACCTTCCACTACCCTCATAGGGGACCATCTACACGCTAATCTGGACAATCCTAGAAAATTTCATCAAATTCGGATCAAAAATTAAGTGAGTAGATGTATGTGATTGGATAAAAAAAAATACTTAGCCTCGGCTGGGATTCGAACCCGCGACCCCTGGGGGACAGTTGAAGTTACGGCTGTTACAAGTAATTAACGTTTGCGCATGCGCAGTCGCTTCTATCTGTCCAGGGATGATGATTTTCATAGGGAACTATCTACAACCTAATCCACATAATCCCTGAAAATTTCATCGAAATCGGGTGGAAAATGTGGAAGTTATGGCCGTTACAAGGAAATTCACGTGTGCGCATGCGCAGTGGCTACTATCAGTCCGAAGGTAGTGATTTTCATAGGGGACCATCTAAATACTACTCTGTAACATCCCTGAAAATTTCATTGAAATCGGATGAAAAATGTAGAAGTTATGGCCGTTACAAGGAATTCACGTTTGCGCATGCGCAGTCGCTTCTATCTGTCCGGGGATGATGATTTTCACAGGAAACTATCTACAACCTAATCCACATAATCCCTGAAAATTTCATCGAAATCGGGTGGAAAATGTGGAAGTTATGGCCGTTTTTTTTTTTTTTTTTTTTTTTTTTTAGGAAATTCACGTGTGCGCATGCGCAGTGGCTACTATCAGTCCGAAGGTGGTGATTTTCATAGAGGACCATCTAAATAATAATCTGTAACATCCCTGAAAATTTCATTGAAATCGGATGAAAAATGTAGAAGTTATGGCCGTTACAAGGAATTCACGTTTGCGCATGCGCAGTCGCTTCTATCAGTCCGGGGATGATGATTTTCATAGGGGACCGTCTACACACCAACCCGCACAATCCCTAAAAATTTCATAGAAATCAGACAATAACTTCGTATAGTTATGCGCGTTACAAGGAATTCATGACAGACGGACAGACACACAGACAGACAGACACACAGACACGGAACCAAAATTGTTCAGAAAGGTCTAAAACGCAAAACGCGAGTGGAAATTTTGATTTTGGAGAACTTTTTTTTTTCGTCCTTGAAAAGTGAAAACAAAGCTTCCGCTACCTTGGTAGACTCGGAAGCAAAAATAAGTCATAGTCAATATTTATAATGTTTTTTGAAAATCGCCATTTTTCAGGCTAACGATTTCCTCGTAAGAAATAGCGCTATCGTGGTGCACTTAACTGGTAAAACTATCCCAAGATCACATCTTTCCAACGGTATGTCAGTTTCAAGGTTTAAGAGGAAAGTGTGAGCTGCCGCTCACTAGAAGACCTCTCCAGTAAGGCGGGGCTGGGTCAGTCCAACGACCCCCTTCGGCCTGACTCGTAGGTGACGTCAACACCAGCCAATAGGAGGACGCCACATAACATCTCGCGCGTCCCTCCCCCCTCCGGCCGGAGAAGCACCAACGGCTTCTCCCCCACCATCACCACCGTCCCCGCAAACGCCACCCAGCGGGGCGGAGGGGGGAGAAGACGGAGCCTCGGGTCAGACCTGGACGACGCTACTCCCTTCCCGACCTCTGCCAAGTTAACTTCCATTGAGAGCTCTGAGCCCGTGAGTTGTTTAACCACCCCAATCCTCCCCACGCCGCCACGCTGTACGACCCCTGGACATCAGCGTCGCCACGAATATTCTCACTGCTGCTTCATCGAAAGGTTACCTACGGGCCCCAACGTGAGTGCACAAAACTATACATACTATTTTTACATTGGCCAATACATAGGAGTGACGTGTAGTCATAAGAGTAAACACTTTACAAAGGACTGTAGAAACATTTCGCCACGATCTAAAACTTTGAACATTTTGAACTTAGCAAATTTCGTAGATTCACTGATTGATCCTCTGATATTCTGACCTCACACTGATACCTGAAACACAAAAGGAATAAATGAATGTATTGTCAATTTAGGAGTTTCATACTTGTATAAAAACGTTCGTACTTACCTCATTTTGCCTTCAGCCAATCGCCACAATTTTGAAGTGGAAAGTTGTTCCTATTCTAATAATAAAAAGTGCCATTTTCTTGTATTCCGTTTACCATTTTTATCCGAGTATACCTGGTTTCAGACTATTAGACAGAGGCACGTGCATCGCCACACCTCAAGGTTTCGATACGTCCCTTCAGGACCACAACGTCAGCCCATACGGCCGGAACACACTTGTGTATCCATTTCTATTTGGCCCTTCTGGCTTTTACCTTTCAGGACCAAATCACCACGAGACGCTCAAGGTCGCCACGCATTTTCGCCACGCATTTTCGCCACGCATTTTCACCTTATAATTCTTCACAGGTAAATACCTTTCGCTACCTTTTGGTTTATTATTTCTAATAATAAGCCTATGTGATCGTATCGCAAAAAATTTTTATAACCCCCCCTCAAACTTTGTCACTTTACGTTTCAAGGTGCGTAGAATCCAAATTTGCCAAATGTCCGTCCACCGTCCGCCGTTCGCCGTCCGGGCCATAAAAGGCCTTAGAATCGGTCTAAAAAACCCGATCTTTCGCACATAGACTCCATTTGGGGTCTAGTTGGTCCTAACGTCGAACTATTCCGATCGCTTAATTCGTATAGAAGTTATGGGCAAATAACCGGCCAAAAAAGAGGTTTTTGCTTAAATATGCGTGGGGTGACATTTTCCAAGTATTTTTCTTCATGTTGGATGGTTGGTGGCTTTATAGACGATTGTATAGAAAAATAATAAACCATTAAAAACCAATAAACCATAAAATAATAAACGTACGATAAATCAGAAACACGAGTGTGAATCGCAAAAGAGGTCTAATCTCCGTGGCTTTATAGACGATTATATAGAAAAATAATAAACCATTAAAATAATAATAATAAATAATAAAATAATAAACCATAAAAATAATAATCGTGCGATAAATCAGAAACACGAGTGTGAATCGCAAAAGAGGCCTAATCTCCGTTCAAATTAAGGCTGACCGAAATGCCATCGATGTTTCTCTTCATGTTGGATGGTCGGTGGCTTTATAGACGATTATATAGAAAAATAATAAACCATTGTGTAATAATTTGCAGCGTTTTTATCTGTGTTTCGATTTTGCCTTGTTTCTCTTTTCAGCTAAACCTCTTTCATAAAACAACCCCAACTCGTGCGATCGTTTGGCATTGTCGAGTTCATTAACCTCGTTGGTGAGCTCGACCATCCAAACGCAGGGGCGTGGCGTCCATAAGGCCACTTTGGGTCTAGCCCCGGCAAAATTTCTCTCACTGTAACCTAGATTTTTTACCCTAAAGTTGGAAAAACTCCCTTCGAAAAGTGTTCCCCACAAAGTAGAAAAAAATCCCTAGCAGAAAGTTTTTTCCTCAAAACTCACTCATGATCCATGGAAGCATGGAGCTTTTACAAGTAAAAAATAATTCTACACTGACATGCAGTTATTATGTCAAATTTCCATGGTAAAACCCGAGGCCATGGAGCTAGCTTCCATGCCTACTACTAGGTCCATGCCCAAGGCTGTCTCCATGGCCTGCTACGAGAGAGAAGATGTAAGATGGAATCGATAGGTATCCAACAATCGATTTGTATCAAACAATCGATTCTCCACTCCCGAATTCCCAAGATCTGGGGCTAGACCCCACTAGACCCCGGCGTCGTCATGCCAACGTGTTGTTTATTTTTAGTTTTCCTCCTCCGCACATGTGCAGTAGTGTTATTTTAGTTTATCCCCTCCCTTTCTCGGCCCCTGCCCTGGAAGACAAAATCGATTTTTTATTCTTTCTGGTGATGACTTGTTTTGATTCAACTAGATGGATGGATACTCTGTTCAGGTTGCCATGAAAGTTCATTGTATAACAATGGACTCATCATAGGATGTAAGCGCATGGAGTACTTCTGATATCAGTTATAGATGGGTTAAAAATTGAATGGATACTCCCCACTTTTACAGATTTTCACAGTATGTTGCCCAGACTGCACGATTAGGTGTTTAGTGTGTTTACACAGTACATAACATAGAACAGTACTGGAAACAACCGACAAGAGATAAAGTTTATCTGATAAACAGAAGGGTGGTTACATCTTGACATGATACAATTTTGCTGATTGACAGCAAAATTATGATTTTTGGAGTGTTATCATTGTTGTGGATGGCGTTTGCTACACAGAAATTTTGTCACATAGGCATGAAAGTAAGTTAAAACTATTGTAAGTTGAAACGAAGTTTTAAAATATTGTTGAAGTTGTTATCTTTAGGGGTTTTTCTCCGAAATGACTAGTCTCTCTGGAGCTCTTTACTGTGTTCCCTAAAGTGTCTTGAAACAATGACAGTTTACGTCCTCTTATCATTTTCGGTTTTCCATTCCATTTTCCCTGCATTTCAAGTCGTCTTGGTGTTTGTTGTAATACGATCTGATGGAGTTGACCACTGATTAGACTTACCTACCTACTTATCGTATTTTTTCGTTTCTGTTCAACATTTCGGTATGGGGAAATACAATAGGCAGCCTGGTGCTCTTCAGTTCCACAACTTTTCATATAAATATGCTACGTAGGCGTTGCAAAAGACAATTAAAAGTCATCAAAGGGAATATGACCCTCGAAAAGCCTTATAGACATTTCGACTAATATGTAGAATTTGTTGAGACACTTTTTTTTATGATCTCGTCTTTATGATTAAGAAATTAGGTGCTTTTCGTTTAAAAAAATTTGAATATTTAATGTTTTAGTTACAAATTAACATTTTTATCTTTTCGAGTCCCAGAAATGATTTTTTTTTTTCATCATTAACTGGAATGAAGTTGAGATGTGATGTTTCCCCACTGGGTCCTCTGTTTGTCGCAAAAGTATGTAGGTATGTGTGATCCTAGGGTCAAGTTCATGTATTTTCTGGTATGGTGCCCCACCACTTTCAGAGGTCACCCAACGCCCCTATCCAAACGCTTATTCAAATAGGACAAAACACAAACTTCAAAAGTTTCTTGAAAAAATCGAGTTTTATGCGAAAAAACGTGCTTTTTAAGGCATAGATATTCCGCTAGACAGTCGACCTAGTATTATTGCCTTCACTTTTCAAGGATTGCAATAAAAAATCCATCAAATTAAACTTCCACTCGTATTTTAAGTTTTGGACCGTGTCTGTCCATCTCACAGTCTGTCTGAAAGTCCTTGTCGATGGCAAAAGCAATACGAAGCTACTGTCCGATTTTAATGTAATTTTCGGCGATGTTCTCCATGAAACTCAAAGTTAAAGCATTACATTTTCAAAATCAAATTCTAAATTTTTAATTTTTTCTCGAAAATTACCATTTTTTGGTTTATTATTTTCAATAATAAGCGGATAGACACCCTGTATAATGGTATAAAATATCAATATCTACTCTTATAATTATAATAATGAAATAAACTTTGAATAATAATAAAGGTATAATTAAAAGACTTATAAAAAAAAGGGATTCGAGGTGATTTCAGACCGTCGGAATTGATGACGATGATGCCAACTACGCCTTTGTGGCTCTGAATTCGTTTCAAAGTGTCGTCGACTTCGCTAGCCTGTAAAAAAGGAATTTCAAAATTGCTTCAAATTACCTTTGAGGTGCTCAAAATGTGAAAAAATCCTCGCAAGTACCGCGGATTTTGGTATTTTCCGAGAAAAGCACCAACTTACCATTTGAAAGCCGGATAACGACGGAACGCTCAATAGCAACTACCAAACAACGCCCGTAGCAACCAGGGTCAGTCGTGTAAAGGTACCAGTGATCGTCATGCCAAATCACACGATTTCAAAGTGCAGTCAGATCTAGAGATTTCGAGATCTAAAATACCTGCCAGTAACTGGTACCATTTTGTGACGTTTACGGACAAATAGATATTGGAACCAATTGTTCATTTTTCGAAAGTAAAAAAAAAAAAAAACGTTCCTACGACTAGTTCTGAGAAGTAAAGGCACCAATTACCGCCATGTCAAACAGTGAGCCTCATTTCAATGTGTGCCAATAACCGGTACCAAAATCGTGATGTCTGTTACAGGACGGACGAGTTCAGGAAGCAATTGATTTTGTAATACTCAAAAGAACAATTTCCATCCAGAGTTGTGAAACAATTGATTTTTCGAAAATTCATAAAATCGTTCCTCCAACCAGTTTTGAGAAGTATAGGCACCAATTACCGCCATGCCAAATAGTGAGCCTCATTTCAATGAGTGCCAATAACCGGTACCAAAATCGTGATGTCTGTTACAGGACGGACGATTTCGGGAAGTAATTGATTTTTGAATAGTCAAAAGAACAATTTCTATTCAGAGTTGTGAAACAATAATCAATTATTGATTTTTCGAAAATTAAAAAAATCGTTCCTCCGACCAGATTTGAGAAGTTTAGGCACCAATCACCGCCATGCCAAATGATGAGCCCAATTTCAGTGTGTGCCAATAACCGGTACCAAAATAGTGATGTCTGTTACAGGACGGACCATTTCAGAAACTAATTGTTTTTCGAAAACTCAAAGGAACGATTTCCATCCAATTGATTTTTCGAAAGTTCGAAAAATCGTTCCTCCGACCAGATTTGAGAAGTAAGTATAGGCACCAATTATCGCCATGCCAAATGGTGGGCCTCAAAGGAACAATTACTCAAATACTCAAAGGAACTATTTCTCCAAGGTTGTTAAACAATTGATTTTTCGAAAATTAAAAAAGAAAAAAAAATCGTTCCTCCGACCAGATTTATAGGCACCAATTACCGACATGCCAAATAGTGAGCCTCATTTCAATGTGTGCCAATAACCGGTACCAAAATCGCGATGTCTGTTACAAGACGGACGAGTTCAGGAAGTAATTGATTTTTGAATAGTCAAAAGAACGATTCCCGTTCTGATTTGTGATGTACAGGCACCAATTCCGTCATGCCAAATGATGAGCCCGATTCCCATGTATGCCAATAACTGGTACCGCTATGTAATGTTTGTTACAATTATTAATCATTAACAAAGCAGGAATCAAATTGATAATTTTTCAAAAATTCAAAAAATCGTTCCACAGTCCAGATTTTGGAAGTATAGGCACCAATTACCTCCATGCCAATTGATGAGCCTGATTTCAGTGTGCCAATAAGAGTACCTACCTCAAATCCATATTGTGACGTTGTGAAACTAGTCATTGATTTTTCGAAAATTCAAAAAAGTTCTTCCGCCCAGATTTGTGGACTACTGGCTCCAGTAATCGCCCTGCTAAATTTCCCTCATTATCTTGACGTCCTATTCAGAATTGCGTCCCGGTTTCCGTCATTTTCCCAAATGAGGGAGCGAAACCAGAGAGCGAAGCAATTCAACATGCACGTTTCCTCCAACCAAGGTTCACCTTCTAATAAGGTCATCCGAGTTGGGGGCAGATTTCGTAGTAACAACTGCGATACCCGTGGAAATTACTTTTAAACTGTAAAAAAAAAAAAAAAAAATACTCTAACGAGATAAGCGGGGTGAGAACGACACGACAGCTTCCTGAAGATGGGGGTTAATTATCGTCGAGAGATAGTTGGCAAGATGGCCGAAAGTGGGGGGGGGGGGTTCTTTCCAGAAACTAGAACCCGACCTGGCAACTAATAGAAACTACTAACAAATTACGGAGTCTTTTTCTTCGCCTCTAGGGCTGAAAGGGGAAAGTACGATTATGGTAAATCTTAGGTGGAATTTTCACTAATACTGGTGGCTCGGTCGAGCTGGAAACGGATTAGTCAGACTCCGCCAAAGAGATATCCCATTATTTACCGTGAATAATAAATAAGGGGTAGATTGGTTCTGATAACCTTCAAAATCGGGGATACAAGGGAGAATCCTAACACATTTCACCACCATTAACAATAACAGGGTGAACTTCATCTAACTTTAGGCCTTCATGAGGTTACGTAACCCAGGAAAACTTCAACCCCGGGGTTACATGTTAACCGCCCATTAACCAACTATGAAATATAGAACAATTCACGTTGATTAAGTACCTTTAACTTACATCTCACACCTAAAACGGTCCCTAATTTCCAGTAAAAACTTCAATTATTTTCAATTTTAATCAAAAAATGATAATTTTTTTTCAAGATTTAATTTTTACAAGACATTTTTGCGCTGATTCCAAATATCAAAAATATTGTTTTATTGAGTTTTGACCAAAAATTACTGGTTTATTATTTATATGATAAAAAAATAAATTATTCCTACGAAATTATTCGGTATTACTGGGTTCGATTTAAGAGCATTTTTCTCTCATATCAAATGAGAATCGTCCATCGAAATTCATTGTGGATCTGAGCACAAAATGTGCTTAATTAGCTGAGAATCAGCTGAAAATAAGCACGCAATTAGCTTAACATGTGTACACAAAATCACTTCAAAAATAGCCTAAAGCATCTTAAAATTGACTCAAAATTTGATTAACATCAGCTCAAAATCATTAGGAAGTATACTTCCTAATGATTTTGCTTAAGAATCCCGCTGACTGAGGGATTAGAAGTATACTTCCTAATGATTTTGAGCTGATGTTAAACAAATTTTGATGATTCATACATGAATCATTTTGAAATCGGCTGAATACAACCTCAAAACTAACTCAAAACAGCCACCTTTACCTCAAAATCAGTAAGTGCTCAAAATCCTCTCGAAATCGGCTGAATACTACCTTAAAATTAACTCAAAACAGCTTAACTTTAGCTCAAAATCAGTAAGTGCTCAAAATCCTCTCAAAATCGGCTCATTATCACCAACAAATTATCTCGAAATCCAATTATCTGCTCAAAATCAGTAAGTACCTACCACCGAGAATAGGCTTGAAATTGGCTCAATATCACCGTCAGATTAACTCAAAACAGCTTGACTTTAGCTCAATATCAGTAAGTTCTCAAAAACCTCCTGAAATCGGCTTATGATGAGTATAATAGGAAATTCATCAAAATCAAGTATCTTAAAATCAGCTTTAAATGAGATCATAATAATTTCGAAGTAGGTCCAGAATTAAGTCAACTATCGATACCAGAATTAAGTCAACTATCGATAGGTACATGAAATTAGACAGGTACCACTTAAAATCGGCTAAAACACTCCAAAATTAGTTTGAAATTAGCTCAAAATAAGCTCAGAAATAACTCAAAATCACTTTAATATTACTTTAGCGCATAAATAACAAAAGCCTTTGGACTTAAATTTTTTTAAATGTGAACAAAAACTATTTCAACTACTCTTAATCATCATCAGGCACAAATAAATTTTTTACTTCAAAAAATAATTTTCTTTTAATTTTTTAAAATTTAATTTATTGTATTTTTGTACCTGACGATGACTAAATTTTTTTTGAATAACTGTGTTTTACATAAAAAAATTGTGAAATCCAAAGGTTTTTCTTTTCATATAGTACCTAAAGTATGGAGGTGCCAAAGATTAGTTTGAAATCGGCTCAAAATTAGTTTGGAAAATATACTGCCCACCCAATTTGGCAGTCTCCACAATAACTTGGACATATATCGTTTTTGATATTCCTTCCTACTTGAAATAACAGGTAGGCGGGTACTGTCAAAGTCTAATAGCCAAGTGTCACCCGACGAAATTGTGACCCCGACCTATTTGGAGTATAATAACCCCGTTGTGTAATTATTTACAACGCTTTACGACCTCTTCTGAACATCGTAAAATGGCGAGTCGTTAAAATGGGGATGTTCAAATGAAGAGAACGGAGTTGGAACGTCAATTTCACCCATTGAAAGCCCCACCTCATCGATGTGTGTCACTTTCTACATATGTTCGTAAACCTCGATTGTCGAAAGGCCTTCGCGAGAGAAATTGAACATTTTTCGAACAAAGAAAAACGGCTAATAAAATTGCTGGGCGGAATGGGAAACCTCGATACGGGGCTTCGATGTAAGGCTGCTCAGAAAAGTTATATCCTAGAGTTAACCCCAATGGCTGTCAATAGGAGGGTATTTACCGAGGTAATTAACGTTTTTTCTGGGAAAGCATCTCCTGTGTATTTAGAATCTTCGAGATTTTCATACGAAGGTGAAAGAAAAACTAGTTTTACTGCCGCAAAGATTTGATTTAGAGGCGCATTTTAACCTAGGAATTGAGATACGATTGGGCTTGTAGACCGTTGATAGTCTGAAGATAGCATTTGGTCAGTTTCTGAGGAGTTCAGCCAGTTTAGAAACAGCATAGCCAGTCTCCTGTCAGTCAGGCCAGACTCTGAACAGCCCAGACAGACAGCACAAAGTCCAGCTAGCATCAGGACAGTCCAGCCAATCTCTAGCCAGTCCAGCCAGCCTGTGAAGATATTGTTATGAGAATCATATGGTGTTTTTGTTGTTTATGTTGTCAAAGTGGGAAAATCGGGTAGTTATGATGGAATCGTTCTGATAAAGTTGTGCTCTCCAAAAAGTTGTTGATAATGCGAGTTTTGAGATAGTTTTGTGCTAAATAAAGCTGTTTAATATCCTGGACGTCAGTTTACAACAGTGGTGTCAGAAGTGACCAATCGAATCCCGAGTTAGGATGAGTGACGGAGAATCCATTGCGGCCAGAGTCCGACGTGCGATCCCAACTGAGAGGGACGAGACCGATGCAAACTTGCCTTCAGATTCGATGGATGGGGTGAGAATAAGGGAACGATTGGCCAACGTTCCCGAACATAATCGACAAGTGCTAAGTGATACGAGTATATTAGCTGCTCTCAACTTGATCACGCAGCAGTTAGCGGCTTTATCGGGAGCATTTCAGCAATTCGTGAATCAGCAGCAAGCTCAAAGAACAATCACAAACGACCCTGAAAGTTACCTGTCCCACCGAGAAGGTGAAGAGCATCGTTGTGGTCCCCGAGACCTCATAAAACCGACGACATTTGATGGAGCATCACCGTGGGATGACTATTGGACTCAGTTCCAAGTTATTGCAGAATCTAATGGGTGGAGTTCGGTCACAGCTGGTGTGCGACTGATGGCATGTCTTCGCGGAGTTGCCTTTGCAGCAGTGTGCAATATCCCAACTGTGTCCAGGAGTTTATCCACGATGGTCGATTGTCTGAATAAACGTTTTGGGGCAGAAGGGCAGGCAAGACTGTTTTTAGCTCGGTTACGCCAAAGAATTCAGGGCCCGAAAGAGGACGTCGCTACTTTTGCAGCAGATATTGAAAGTTTAGCTCGAAGTGCAGTGTCAGGGGAGGAAGCAGGGGAGGCCATAGCCATGGAGCAGTTTCTTAATGGCTTGAGAAATCAGCGTGTACGGGAGATGGTTATCGGGAGTGATCCCACAACTCTGAGAACTGCAGTTACACGAGCTCTACAGCTGGAGGCTGGGCTTGTACCACCCCTAATTCCCATTCGTGCTATGAATGGACCAGCAAGTGGAAGATTGGAGTCTAGTGACCGAAACGTAAGAAAGAATATAAGGAGAGAACAAAGTGATGAGGAAGAGGATAGGATACGTAGAGTAGTGAATGAATTAATAGAAAAAGAGCGACGTGACTTTAGGCTTCGTCAGAGGGACATGAAATGCTGGAAATGTGGACGTACTGGGCACTGGAGGAGGGAATGTTGGAATGCGGAGAGGAAGGAAAAACTAGTAACCATCACCCAAGCCCAGGAACTGGTTGGTGAACAAAGGGCTTCAGCATGTCGGGTGAAGGAAAAATCTCGCAGTTGGGAAGATCACGATAGGAGGGAATGTGACAGGGTTTAGATCGTTATCAACAGGATGATGGCTTCAAGAAAAGGTTCGATTTTGGTAGGGGCGGTGGCCGTAGAGGTGGTCGTGGCCAGAGTGGTCAAGGGTATGATGATCGAACGTTCCAGAGAGACAAGGGAGGTGCACCTCCTAAGGACAGACCTCATCAAAGAGGGCCTCACGAAGGCGTTAGAGGAGCAACGCGTGAATACAATTGCCTATCTGGCTCCAATAGAACAGACGTGAGGGCAACCAGCAAACAAGACAACACCCTCAACAAACGGAAGGCCAAGGAGACGCCTAAATCAAAAGTCAGCAAAGGCGAGGACATGAGCCGATGGGAGAAGATGAACACTCTTCGCAAGAAGAATGAAGAAGAGGTAGGCAAAGATGAAGAGTGCGAGGATATCGAAATCCCTCAAAGGGTCGGAAAACAATGGGATGTCCTCGACATTGGCATTCAGTACAAAGGCAGCGACACTGGTAGTGGTGGGTATGGATACGGTTGTGGCGGCATCAAGGAAAATCAGGAGAGGCCTCCAATTGCCCAGCCCAGGGAGAGAGAGTACGTTCCCTCTATTTCGCCTAAGGAAATACTAACTCTCCATAAAACGGCTGAACATGCTGGTTTGTTGTGTACCTGACCAAAGAGTAAAGCTGAAGGTGGTTCGTGCTGGCAGCTTAAGCAGCTACTGTGGACCTTGAGAGAAGAGGTGGAAGGAGTGTTATGAGAATCATATGGTGTTTTTGTTGTTTATGTTGTCAAAGTGGGAAAATCGGGTAGTTATGATGGAATCGTTCTGATAAAGTTGTGCTCTCCAAAAAGTTGTTGATAATGCGAGTTTTGAGATAGTTTTGTGCTAAATAAAGCTGTTTAATATCCTGGACGTCAGTTTACAACAATATCAACCAGTCTCTGAACAGAAAAGACAGTGTGTGAAGAGTCCAGCCAGTTCGTGAAGAGATCAGCCAGTCTGTGGAGAGTTCAGAGAGCCTCTATCATGGTCCAGAAAGTCCCTAAACAGATCGTTCTCTGGACATATCGGGCAGTTTTTGAAGAGACCATCCAGCCTGTGGAGAGTCCAGGCAGACAGCACACAGTCCAGCTTGCATCAGGACAGTCCAGCCAATCTCTAGCCAGTCCAGCCAATCTCTAGCCAGTCCAGCCAGCCTGTGAAGAGATCAACCAGTCTCTGAACAGAAAAGACAGTGTGTGAAGAGTCCAGCAAGTTCGTGAAGAGATCAGCCAGTCTGTGGGGAGTTCAGCGAGCCTCTATCATAGTCCAAAAAGTCCCTGAACAGATCATTCTCTGGACATATCGGCTAGTTTGTGAAGAGACCATCCAGCATGTGGAGAATCCTGGCAGATAGCACACAGTCCAGCTTGCATCAGGACAGTCCAGCCAATCTCTTGCCAGTCCAGCCAGCCTGTGAAGTGATCAACCAGTCTCTGAACAGAAAAGACAGTGTGTGAAGAGATCAGCCAGTTCGTGAAGAGATCAGCCAGTCTGTGGAGAGTTCAGAGAGCCTCTATCATGATCCAGAAAGTCCCTAAACAGATCGTTCTCTGGACATATCGGGCAGTTTTGAAGAGACCATCCAGCCTGTGGAGAGTCCAGGCAGACAGCACACAGTCCAGCTTGCATCAGGACAGTTCAGCCAATCTCTAGCCAATCCAGCCAGCCTGTGAAGAGATCAACCAGTCTCTGAACAGAAAAGACAGTGTGTGAAGAGTCCAGCCAGTTCGTGAAGAGATCAGCCAGTCTGTGGAGAGTTCAGAGAGCCTCTATCATGGTCAAGAAAGTCCCTAAACAGATCGTTCTCTGGACATATCGGGCAGTTTTTGAAGAGACCATCCAGCCTGTGGAGAGTCCAGGCAGACAGCACACAGTCCAGCTTGCATCAGGACAGTCCAGCCAATCTTTAGCCAGTCCAGCCAGCCTGTGAAGAGATCAATCAGTCTCTGAACAGAACAGGCAGTTGGTGAAGAGATCAGCCAGTCTGTGGAGAGTTCAGCGAGCCTCTATCATGGTCCAGAAAGTCCCTAAACAGATTGTTCTCTGGACATATCGGGCAGTTTTTGAAGAGACCATCCAGCCTGTGGAGAGTCCAGGCAGACAGCACACAGTCCAGCTTGCATCTGGACAGTTCAGCCAATCTCTAGTCAGTCCAGCCAGCCTGTGAAGAGATCAACCAGTCTCTGAATAGAACAGGCAGTTGGTAAAGAGATCAGCCAGTATGTGGAGAGTTCAGCGAGCCTCTATAATGGTCCAGGCAATCCCTGAAAAGCTCATTCTCTGGACACACCAGCCAATTTGTGAAGAGACCATCCAGTCTGTGGAGAGTCCAGCCAGACAGTATACAGTCCAGCTTGCATCTGGATAGTTCAGCCAATCTCTGGTCAGTACAGCCATTCACTGGACGCTCCAGCTAGTCTATGGAGAGTCCAAAAGTCTCTGGACAGTTCATCCATCCTCAGGTCACTCCAGACCTTCTCTGTACACTCCAGCCAGTCTATTGGCAATTTATCCAGTCTCAGATCACTCCAGACATTCTCTGCACACTCCAGCCAGTCTCTGGGCAGTTCATTCTGTCTCAGGTCACTCCAGACATTCTCTGTACACTCCAGCCAGTCTCTGGACAGTTCACACCATCCTCAGGTCACTCCAGACATTCGCTGTACACTCCAGCCAGTCTCTGGACAGTTCAACCCATCCTCAGGTCACTCCAGACATTCTCTGTACACTCCAGCCAGTCTCTGGACAGTTCACCCATCCTCAGGTCACTCCAGACATTCTCTGCACACTCCAGCCAGTCTCTGGGCAGTTCATTCTGTCTCAGGTCACTCCAGACATTCGCTGTACACTCCAGCCAGTCTCTTCTCAGCCTTTCGCCTTTCCATCCAACCTGCCCCCCTCCTCAATTTTTACTACCGCCTCCCGGAATTTCTCCATTTATACGATAGTTTCGCTATTTCATTAGCACTCGGCAGCCGCATTTTTACGACCGTAAACTAACGGAAACTTTCAAAAAGACCTCGCAAAAGGTTTCCACGGAGAAACACACTTAATTGGCAAAGTTTGGATCGACTCTGACGCCTCGAATCGGTTAAAGAAAATTACTTCCAGTTATTTCGTCTCCCTGATAACCTCCGCGTAGACGATTGTACCTTTTAGAATAAACCTTTATAGAAATAACCAAAGAGCATTGGCCTCTGCTAGGTTGTTAGTGGTGTTTATGTTCGGACTCTCTCTTTAAAAGTCAATAGTGTCGGTTCAACGACAAATCTTGTTTTAAACAATTGATGTATTTAAACAACGCTCATGAATTATTAAAACAATATTGCTTTCTGGTACCGGAAATTCTAGATGTGCATTCCAATGAACGGGAGGGGTGTGAAATGTACTTGATCCTAAGCTTCGATATTCGGAGATTCCAGTCAAGAGACATATTACGATCAAAAATCGAATAGGAGGAATTCGCCTATTTCAAATCAGCTCAGAATCACGTTCAAATTGGTTTGGATTCAGCTTAATTAACGCAATATCACCTGCAAAACCAGCACACAGGAATCAGCCTAAAATCGGCTATAAATTACTTTAAATCAAAATAATTGAATATCAACTCGGAATTGGCTAAAATCATCATAAAATAACTCAAAATCACTTTAAATTAACGAGAAAACTAAAAATTAGCTAATTTTAACATTAAAATTAGCCCAACACCATTGGGTATGCAGAATCAGTTAGAAATCGGCTCAAAATCTCCTTAAAATTTGCTCAAAATTACCTTAACATTCGCTCTAAATTGTTGAGTTCTCAAAATTAGTTTGAAGTAAATTTAAAAATAAAAATAATAAAAATAATGAAAAAAATAAATAAAAATAATAAATTTAAAAATCATCCTAAAATTCAAATTGCCTCAACGTTTGCTCAAAATTATTGGGTAGGTACCTACTCAGAATCAGTGTGAGATCGGCTCAATACCATCTGAGCTCAAAATCATCAGAAAATCAAGTAAAATCAACTCATTATTAGCTCTAAGTCATTGGGACCGCAAAATCAGTTTGAAATCGGCTCAAATTATCTCAAAATTACCTCAAAATTAGCTCTAATTACCACAAAATTATTGGGTATTCAGAATTGGTGTGAAATCGGCTCTAAACCATCTTTAAATTAGCTCAAAATTGTCCTAAAATTACATAAGAATTACCTCACAATTTGCTCAAATTTACTCAACATTAGCTCAAAATTATAGTGTACTGAGAATCGGTGTAAAACTTGCTGAAAATACTCTTTAAAATGGGCTCGAAAAGTCATAATAATTACTATCTAAAAATATCTTTAAAATTAGCTCAAAATTGTCTAAGTTTCTAAAATTATCCCAAAACCATTAGCTATTCAAATTTGGTTCAAAATTGGCTCAAAATCTCCTTAAAATTTGCTCAAAAATACCTTAACATTCTCTCTAAATCATTGAGTTCTCAAAATCAGTTTGAAATCGGCTCAAAATCATTTTAAAATTACATAAAAATTACCCTAAACTTAGGGGACCGTCTACAGGCCAACCCGCACGAGGCCATAAAATTTCATCGAAATCGGACAATAATTTCGTATAGTTATGGCGGCTACAAGGATTTCATGACAGACATGCAGACAGACAGTCACGGAACCAAAATTGTTCAGAAAGTTCTGAAACGTAAGATGCGAGTGGAAATTTAAATTTTAGAGAATTTTTAGCGAATTTTCAAGAAAAATGAAGCTATTGCAATGGCCTCAAAATTCTTAGAATCGACTTTTTTGAAAAAAATTTACACTGAAATCCGTTTTGGAACATTCTGAAACGATCCCTGAAGTTTTTCCAAATATCATGTATGTGTGTGTGTGTGTGTCATTCCGCACGACAACTTGAGTAGGTACCTAATTATTTAGACATTTTTTTTTACTTTTCGCCAAAATGTTTGTAACAATAAATAATAGGTCAAGTTCGTTAGCCAGAAATTTTGGACAATCCAAAGTGGTCCAAATTTCAAAAAACTCCAAAAAAGCGGGTTTTTCCCGTTTTTTGTGGTTATTACCTTCACAATCATGGTAATATATGGTATATTCGGATTCAGCACAAAATTTCTGATATCAATGCGTTTTCAAAAATGAAAATTGTCCAAAATTAAGAAAAGTATGTATATATTTATGTATACAATGAATACGTGCATATATTTGTTGTACCCAGAAATGCAGTAGCCGTGTGGGTACTCTATGAGTTCTTAGAGACGAGCAGAACATGAATATGGACTCCTAACATTTTCAAAGCATACCCAGTGCATACAGTATGTTGGTATGGTATACTGAAAATCGAAAAAAATCAACAATAGCCGTGTGGGTACTGTATGAGTTTGTGGAGACGAGTAGAACATGAATATGGACTCCTAAGATCTTCAAAGCATACCCAGTGCGCACAGTATGTTGGTATGGTATACTGAAAATCGAAAAAAAACCAACAATAGCCGTGTGGGTACTCTATGAGTTTGTGGAGACGACTAGAACATGAATATGGACTCCTAAGATCTTCAAAGCACATCCAGTGCATACAGTATGTTGGTATGGTAGGTATACTTACTGAAAATCGAAAAAACCAACAATAACCGTGTGGGTACTCTATGAGTTTGTGGAGACGACTAGAACATGAATATGGACTCCTAAGATCTTCAAAGCACACCCAGTGCATACAGTATGTTGGTATGGTACCTAAACTGAAAATCGAAAAAAACCAACAATAGCCGTGTGGGTACTCCATAAGTTCGTAGAGACGAGTAAAACATGAATATGGACTCCTAAGATCTTCAAAGCATACCCAGTGCATACAGTATGTTGGTATGGTATACTGAAAATCGAAAAAACCAACAATAGCCGTGTGGGTACTCTATGAGTTCGTGGAGACGAGTAGAACATGAATATGGACTCCTAAGATCTTCAAAGCACACCCAGTGCATACAGTATGTTGGTATGGTATAGGTACTGAAAATCGAAAAAAAAACCAACAATAGCCGAGTGGGTACTCTATGAGTTCGTGGAGACGAGTAGAACATGAATATGTACTCCTAACATCTTCAAAGCATACCCGGTTCGTACAGTACGTTGGTATGCTATACTAAAAATCAAAAAGACCAAGAATCGTGTAAAAAAAAAAAAAAAAAAAAAAAAATCTAAAAGAAATTGCAACATTATTGTTCTTTTTCTTAACCAAACCTTCAACTGAAAGATTTCTTTGTAAATTCGCTCATTAATTCATGCTGCATGAATGAACTTTTTTTTTCATTCTTGAAAAGTGAAAACAAAGCTTCCGCTACCTTGGTAGACTCGGAAGCAATTAACATGATTAAGCTCTAGTTTTTTGGTTCACCTCAAAATTATCTCAAAATCCTCGTATTACCTTCCTTATAATTGTCCAGATACTTCGCGGCAATTCTATCCTGTGTCAACGGTTTACTGTACGTAGTCGGCATTAGCCCTCAATACATACAGAGCCCGTTTAATAGGTCAACCTTTCCCCTCGGGGTCCGAGATGGGAGGCACTTTCACTAAGGCCCCCCTTCAGAGAGACCTTTTCCTTCCTTTAAAGATATAGGGCGAATGCAGTTCGCCTTATACGGCGGAAACTTTCCCATTTGTACTTACAAACGACTGCTTCAAAAACCTCCATTTAATTCTTCAATTTATTCCCCAGCTCGGGGGGGTCGTAGACGCCCGTTATTTCGATGTTTCTACTTGTGGAGGTTTGCCAAAGATCAGCCACCGGTCGAGTCTGCTTGCGGTTCTTTCCAAACGATAGGAAATTATATCAACAAAAGTACGTTTGAAACGACAACTGAAGGAAAAGTCCTATAGAGCGGTCTTTAACCCTAATTTAACCAACAAATTTTTTTTATTGATTTCTAGGGAAATTTTGGTCACAACTTCATTTTGGTTTATTATTTTCAATAATGAACCTTTGGAATCGACCAAAATTTTTTTTTAACAACCCCTCAAAATTTGATGGTTTACGTTTCAAGGTACGTAGAATTAAAAAATCGAATAAAAATTTGGCCGTCCGTCCGCCGTACGCGGCACTTTTGCCACTTAGCATTGACCGATTTTGATGAAATTTGGTATGTAGGCTCCATTTGGGGTCTAGTTGTGCCCCGAAGCTTTTGGTTGATGTAGGTCACTTCTAAAGGTTCAAAAATGAATTTTGAAATTTTGAAAAAGAATTTTTGACATTTGCTGGCCTCATCTTACAGGAAATTTGGCGCTGATTCATAATATACCACATGTTCCCATAATTGAGACCGTATTTTACGCGGAAAACCACAAAAAACGCGTTTTTGGACATTTTGTTTGACTTTAAAAATTTCAAAATTGAGGAATAAAATTGCGTTTTTTTTTTGTTTTTGTGTAAATTGAAGTTTTAATAATAGGAGTGCGAGGTGTTTTCGGAATCAGGGCCAAAATTCCTGCAAGATGAGACCATTGGAATTCCAAAATCGCCGTACTTGAAAAATATATTCAAAATGGAGGAATAAAATTGCATTTTTTCGGTTTTTGTGTAACCTGAAGTTTCAAGTGTAGGAGTATGAGATGTATCAGCAAACAACGTCGCGTTTCATATAAGATGAAACCACCAAACATCCTAAATTGGCTTAAAAATAAATAAAAAATAAAATCACACTTTTGGCGACTGTGAAAACGTCTTTGGATCCTCGATTATCAACATTTCAGCTGTCGAGCGTGGAATACGGCTGTTTGATATAAAATACTGTCTTAAAATTTGAAAAGTTTGGGAATTTGGGGCATTTTTTGGCCTCATCTTGCAGGAAATTTGGCGCTGATTCAGAATATACCACATGTTCCCATAGTTGGGACCGTATTTACGCGGAAAACCTCAAAAAACGCGTTTTTGGCCATTTTGTTTGACTTTTAAGAATTTCAAAATGGAGGAATTCAATTGCGTTTTTTTTGGTTTTTGTGTAAATTCAAGTTTTAATTATAGGAGTGCGAGGTGTTTTCGGAATCAGGGCCAAAATTCCTGCAAGATGAGACCATTGGAATTCCAAAATCGCCGTACTTGAAAAATATATTCAAAATGGAGGAATAAAATTGCATTTTTTTGGTTTTTGTGTAAACTGAAGTTTCAAGTGTAGGAGAATGAGCTATATCAGCAAACAACGTCGCGTTCCATATAAGATGAAACCACCAAACATCCTAAATTGGCTTAAAAATAAATAAAAAATAAAATCACACTTTTGGCGACTGTGAAAACGTCTTTGGATCCTCGATTATCAACATTTCAGCTGTCGAGCGTGGAATACGGCTGTTTGATATAAAATACTGTCTTAAAATTTGAAAAGTTTGGGAATTTTGGGCATTTTTTGGCCTCATCTTACAGGAAATTTGGCGCTGATTCAGAATATACCACATGTCCCCATAGTTGGGACCGTATTTCACGCGGAAAACCTCAAAAAACGCGTTTTTGGCCATTTTGTTTGACTTTAAAAATTTCAAAATTGAGGAATAAAATTGCGTTTTTTTTTGTTTTTGTGTAAATTGAAGTTTCATTAATAGGAGTGCGAGGTGTTTTCGGAATCAGGGCCAAAATTCCTGCAAGATGAGACCATTGGAATTCCAAAATCGCCGTACTTGAAAAATATATTCAAAATGGAGGAATAAAATTGCATTTTTTCGGTTTTTGTGTAAACTGAAGTTTCAAGTGTAGGAGTATGAGGTATATCAGCAAACAACGTCGCGTTTCATATAAGATGAAACCACCAAACATCCTAAATTGGCTTAAAAATAAAAAAAATAAATAAAATCACACTTTTGGCGACTGTGAAAACGTCTTTGGATCCTCGATTATCAACATTTCAGCTGTCGAGCGTGGAATACGGCTGTTTGATATAAAATACTGTCTTAAAATTTGAAAAGTTTGGGGATTTTGGATATTTGGTGGTCTTTTTTTTTAGGAAATATGGAGGAAATTTTTAATCCGAAATTGGCTTGAAAAAAAATTACACTTTTGGCCTCCTCGATTGTCAATATTTCAAATGTCGAGCGTGGAATACGGCTGTTTGGTATAAAATACTGGCTTAAAATTTGAAAAGTTTGGGAATTTTAGGCATTTTTTGGCCTCATCTTACAGGAAATTTGGCGCTGATTCACAATATACCACATGTCCCCATAGTTGGGACCGTATTTCACGCGGAAAACCACAAAAAACGCGTGTTTGGCCATTTTGTTTGACTTTAAAAATTTCAAAATTGAGGAATAAAATTGCGTTTTTTTTTTGTTTTTGTGTAAATTGAAGTTTTAATAATAGGAGTGCGAGGTGTTTTCGGAATCAGGGCCAAAATTCCTGCAAGATGAGACCAATGGAATTCCAAAATCGCCGTACTTGAAAAATATATTCAAAATGGAGGAATAAAATTGCATTTTTTCGGTTTTTGTGTAAACTGAAGTTTCAAGTGTAGGAGTATGAGGTATATCAGCAAACAACGTCGCGTTTCATATAAGATGAAACCACCAAACATCCTGAATTGGCTTAAAAATAAAAAAAAAAATAAAATCACACTTTTGGCGACTGTGAAAACGTCTTTGGATCCTCGATTATCAACATTTCAACTGTCGAGCGTGGAATACGGCTGTTTGATATAAAATACTGTCTTAAAATTTGAAAAGTTTGGGGATTTTGGATATTTGGTGGTCTTTTTTTTTAGGAAATATGGAGGAAATTTTTAATCCGAAATTGGCTTGAAAAAAAATTACACTTTTGGCCTCCTCGATTGTCAATATTTCAAATGTCGAGCGTGGAATACGGCTGTTTGGTATAAAATACTGGCTTAAAATTTGAAAAGTTTGGGGATTTTGGATATTTGGTGGTCTTTTTTTTAGGAAATATGGAGGAAATTTTTAATCCGAAATTGGCTTGAAAAAAAATTACACTTTTGGCCTCCTCGATTGTCAATATTTCAAATGTCGAGCGTGGAATACGGAATTTTAGGAAATGTCGAGGCGTGGAATTTTAGACATTTGTTGGCCTCATCTTACAGGAAATTTGTCGCTGATTCATAATATACCACATGTTCCCATAATTGAGACCGTATTTCACGCGGAAAACCTCAAAAAACGCGTTTTTGGCCATTTTGTTTGACGTTTAAAAATTTCAAGATGGTGGAATAAAATTGCGTTTTTTTGGTTTTTGTGTAAATTGGAGTTTTAATTATAGGAGTGCGAGGTGTTTTCGGAATCAGGGCCAAAATTCCTGCAAGGTGAGACCATTGGAATTCCAAAATCGCCGTACTTGAAAAATATATTCAAAATGGAGGAATAAAATTGCATTTTTTCGGTTTTTGTGTAACCTGAAGTTTCAAGTGTAGGAGTATGAGATGTATCAGCAAACAACGTCGCGTTTCATATAAGATGAAACCACCAAACATCCTAAATTGGCTTAAAAATAAATAAAAAATAAAATCACACTTTTGGCGACTGTGAAAACGTCTTTGGATCCTCGATTATCAACATTTCAGCTGTCGAGCGTGGAATACGGCTGTTTGATATAAAATACTGTCTTAAAATTTGAAAAGTTTGGGAATTTTGGGCATTTTTTGGCCCCATCTTACAGGAAATTTGGCGCTGATTCAGAATATACCACATGTTCCCATAGTTGGGACCGTATTTCACGCGGAAAACCACAAAAAACGCGTTTTTGGCCATTTTGTTTGACTTTAAAAATTTCAAAATTGAGGAATAAAATTGCGTTTTTTTTTGTTTTTGTGTAAATTGAAGTTTTAATAATAGGAGTGCGAGGTGTTTTCGGAATCAGGGCCAAAATTCCTGCAAGATGAGACCATTGGAATTCCAAAATCGCCGTACTTGAAAAATATATTCAAAATGGAGGAATAAAATTGCATTTTTTCGGTTTTTGTGTAAACTGAAGTTTCAAGTGTAGGAGTATGAGGTATATCAGCAAACAACGTCGCGTTTCATATAAGATGAAACCACCAAACATCCTAAATTGGCTTAAAAATAAATAAAAAAATAAATAAAATCACACTTTTGGCGACTGTGAAAACGTCTTTGGATCCTCGATTATCAACATTTCAACTGTCGAGCGTGGAATACGGCTGTTTGATATAAAATACTGTCTTAAAATTTGAAAAGTTTGGGGATTTTGGATATTTGGTGGTCTTTTTTTTTAGGAAATATGGAGGAAATTTTAATCCGAAATTGGCTTGAAAAAAAATTACACTTTTGGCCTCCTCGATTGTCAATATTTCAAATGTCGAGCGTGGAATACGGCTGTTTGGTATAAAATACTGGCTTAAAATTTGAAAAGTTTGGGGATTTTGGATATTTGGTGGTCTTTTTTTTAGGAAATATGGAGGAAATTTTTAATCCGAAATTGGCTTGAAAAAAAATTACACTTTTGGCCTCCTCGATTGTCAATATTTCAAATGTCGAGCGTGGAATACGGAATTTTAGGAAATGTCGAGGCGTGGAATTTTAGACATTTGTTGGCCTCATCTTACAGGAAATTTGTCGCTGATTCATAATATACCACATGTTCCCATAATTGAGACCGTATTTCACGCGGAAAACCTCAAAAAACGCGTTTTTGGCCATTTTGTTTGACGTTTAAAAATTTCAAGATGGTGGAATAAAATTGCGTTTTTTTGGTTTTTGTGTAAATTGGAGTTTTAATTATAGGAGTGCGAGGTGTTTTCGGAATCAGGGCCAAAATTCCTGCAAGGTGAGACCATTGGAATTCCAAAATCGCCGTACTTGAAAAATATATTCAAAATGGAGGAATAAAATTGCATTTTTTCGGTTTTTGTGTAACCTGAAGTTTCAAGTGTAGGAGTATGAGATGTATCAGCAAACAACGTCGCGTTTCATATAAGATGAAACCACCAAACATCCTAAATTGGCTTAAAAATAAATAAAAAATAAAATCACACTTTTGGCGACTGTGAAAACGTCTTTGGATCCTCGATTATCAACATTTCAGCTGTCGAGCGTGGAATACGGCTGTTTGATATAAAATACTGTCTTAAAATTTGAAAAGTTTGGGAATTTTGGGCATTTTTTGGCCCCATCTTACAGGAAATTTGGCGCTGATTCAGAATATACCACATGTTCCCATAGTTGGGACCGTATTTCACGCGGAAAACCACAAAAAACGCGTTTTTGGCCATTTTGTTTGACTTTTAAAATTTCAAAATTGAGGAATAAAATTGCGTTTTTTTTTTGTTTTTGTGTAAATTGAAGTTTTAATAATAGGAGTGCGAGGTGTTTTCGGAATCAGGGCCAAAATTCCTGCAAGATGAGACCATTGGAATTCCAAAATCGCCGTACTTGAAAAATATATTCAAAATGGAGGAATAAAATTGCATTTTTTCGGTTTTTGTGTAAACTGAAGTTTCAAGTGTAGGAGTATGAGGTGTATCAGCAAACAACGTCGCGTTTCATATAAGATGAAACCACCAAACATCCTAAATTGGCTTAAAAATAAATAAAAAATAAAATCACACTTTTGGCGACTGTGAAAACGTCTTTGGATCCCCGATTATCAACATTTCAGCTGTCGAGCGTGGAATACGGCTGTTTGATATAAAATACTGTCTTAAAATTTGAAAAGTTTGGGAATTTTGGGCATTTTTTGGCCTCATCTTACAGGAAATTTGGCGCTGATTCAGAATATACCACATGTTCCCATAGTTGGGACCGTATTTCACGCGGAAAACCACAAAAAACGCGTTTTTGGCCATTTTGTTTGACTTTAAAAATTTCAAAATTGAGGAATAAAATTGCGTTTTTTTTGTTTTTGTGTAAATTGAAGTTTTAATAATAGGAGTGCGAGGTGTTTTCGGAATCAGGGCCAAAATTCCTGCAAGATGAGACCATTGGAATTCCAAAATCGCCGTACTTGAAAAATATATTCAAAATGGAGGAATAAAATTGCATTTTTTCGGTTTTTGTGTAAACTGAAGTTTCAAGTGTAGGAGTATGAGGTGTATCAGCAAACAACGTCGCGTTTCATATAAGAAGAAACCACCAAACATCCAAAATTGGCTTGAAAAAGAAAAAAAAATCACACTTTTGGCGACTGTGAAAACGTCTTTGGATCCTCGATTATCAACATTTCAACTGTTCAACTGTCGAGCGTGGAATACGGCTGTTTGGTATAAAACACTGTCTTAAAATTTGAAAAGTTTGGGGATTTTGGATATTTGGTGGTCTTTTTTTTTTTAGGAAATATGGAGGAAATTTTTAATCCGAAATTGGCTTGAAAAAAAAATTACACTTTTGGCCTCCTCGATTGTCAATATTTCAAATGTCGAGCGTGGAATACGGCTGTTTGATATAAAATACTGGCTTAAAATTTGAAAAGTTTGGGAATTTTAGACATTTGTTGGCCTCATCTTACAGGAAATTTGTCGCTGATTCATAATATACCACATGTTCCCATAATTGAGACCGTATTTCACGCGGAAAACCTCAAAAAACGCGTTTTTGGCCATTTTGTTTGACGTTTAAAAATTTCAAAATGGTGGAATAAAATTGCGTTTTTTTTGGTTTTTGTGTAAAATGAAGTTTTAATTATAGGAGTGCGAGGTGTTTTCGGAATCAGGGCCAAAATTCCTGCAAGGTGAGACCATTGGAATTCCAAAATCGCCGTACTTGAAAAATATTTTCAAAAAATTCCCGCACTTTCGGTCGCTGGGTGATTCTGCCTAGGGAAATACGAGCGGACAAACGACCGAATTCCGATCACGTCAGCCCTGCCAACCTCTTTTCTCTCTCGTGTCGTTGCAAAAAAAACTACCTTCTTGTAAAAAGGAGGCGTACGGCACGAGGTAAAGACGTGAAGAACTAGGTGGTACTCAACACCTTACCGACTACTAGGCGAAGGTTAACCTACATTTTGTACCTACGACATCCGGAAATGACTAGAAAACCCCTCCCTCGGTAAAAACTCTATAAAACTCCGCGGGGAAAAAAATATATATCCTTCTGGAGAGGTAAAAGGGAATATCCAGAAAAAAAAACAACCATCGCGTGACGGGGGTAGAAAGAGGAGAAATTATTTGTGACCAACTTCTAACTCTTCTCTGAAAGGACTTGGAAATGACTGAAGTCGGAAATGAACGGGTCGCGGCCTCGATTGGAAAATTTCTCGTTTTATGTTTTTATGGGTCGTTGAAGAAGGAGGTTCGTTTCGACTTGTGACGAGATGGAGGTCAAGACCGTATGAAGATCGATGAATCCTTAGGTACGACGAAGCCTCGCGTTCAATTCCTCAAAATTGAGGCAAATTACGTGAATTTTACGAGGCTTTGCTGGTGGATTATCTGACAAGAACGCGACCAAGTTGTTCAGAGAGCTCTAAAACACAATAAAATCATTCGTGCAGCATATCCATGCTGTCCATACTGGGTGTAACGGTTAAGGTCGTACCACCGGCCAGGGTTCGATTCTACAACTAATTTGTGACTTTTTTTCTCTTTTGACTTTTTTTCTTAACCCCCTTAAAATCGGACTTTTTCCACTTTTAAGATTTTTTCCGTATTTTCGACCTTACGCCATTAAAACAGCCATAACTCCCTTGTTTTTCAATCAAAATTCAAATGTAATTATACCGTTGGAAAGAGCGTTAAATTCTTCATCTCCCTAGTGTTAAATAAAACTTTTTAAAGAAGACTAAAATGTTGAAAAATGAGCACAAATAGTAAAATCTCGAAAATCTCGGAAATTTTTCGTTTTTTCAAACGTTTGTAACACTAACTGAAACTGCCGGTTAAGTTCTCACTGTAAGCCCAAAAATTGACCCAAAATCTCAGCTTTCCAACGGTATGGTCATAAAATTGTTTACAGTTGACTAATGGTGTAAAATCCTCGTTCCCGTGCCAAAAACGGTGGATCTTCCAGTAAAAATCGACGTTTCGCGAAAATCAGCATTTTTACCCTAAAATGAGTTAGGCAGCCATCTTTTCGTACTTTGTCTCACTGAGTCAAATGATGACACAAGACTTATCGAAAAAGCAGTCACTTATATCTTGTCCAATTCACTTTTCGAAAATTGTCTTAATTTCTGTTAATTTGTATGCCAATTTTTTATTTCTAGATCGGCCAAGTTAAACGTTACTACCGTTGACAATAAGGTCGAAGGTATGTTTTTAAACATTTTTTAAAACATTAAACATGTTTTTAAACAAGCAAGTAATCAAACCACCCTGTTCATAATAACACTAGGTTCCGCCATTTTTCAACATTTTAGTCTTCTTTAAAAAGTTTGATTTAACACTAGGGAGATGGAAAATTTAACGCTCTTTCCAACGGTATAATTACATTTGAATTTTGATTGAAAAACAAGGGAGTTATGGCTGTTTTAATGGCGTAAGGTCGAAAATACGAAAAAAATCTTAAAAGTGGAAAAAGTCCGATTTTAAGGGGGTTAAGAAAAAAAGTCAAGAGACAAAAAAAATCACAAATTAGTTGTAGAATCGAACCCCGGCCGGTGGTACGACCTTAACCGTTACACCCTGTATGTCCACCCGGAAGAGCGAATTTTCAAAGTTTACATTTTTTGACTTCAAAACCTCACGAAGTTACTCTAATTGTCTTTCCGGACTACCAGAGTACCCACACGAAAATTGTAAGTGACCTGAAAAATTTTCATTTCTGATGAGGCATTATTGTAGGAAATTTCATGCTGATTCCGAATTACATATCAATTGGAGATTTCCACGGAAAACCGCGAAAAATCCGATTTTCGACTCCAAAATCGGATGTTCATCTTTCCTGTACAAATAGGCCACCTGTACGCCAAAATGAAACTTGATTTTTGACTCAACATTTTCAAAAATCCCATTAGTGCAGCATGAATAGATGTGCGAATTTTTTAAAGATACCTACTTTTTTTTAAACCTCGAAACCTCATCAAGATCCGTCTTTCCGGACTCATAGAGTACACACACAAAACGCTGCAAATTATTACACAATGGTTTATTATTTTTCTATATAGATCACTCGTCTACAAAATCACCAACCATCCAATATGGAAAAAAAATAAACCAAAAACCATGTCAGAAAAGATTTAATGGTGTAGTAATGTGTTTTTTTCCGAGTGAATCTGAATTTATTTCAGGATGGCCTCCAGCCATTTGAAACTACCAATAAAGACAGGTTTATTTTGCAGTCAACAGGTCACCTGGGTTACTAATTAAATAATTGAACCAAAAAGACCTCGACGAAAACAAGGAGTTTGTAACACATTCGGTTGTGATGCAAACATAAGAAATAAATACTCAATAGCCTCTGAATAGTATCAACTGAAACGACTTCACTTTTCACGATTTCACGGAGGAGATCTGAAAAAAAAACGCTTGCATACGAGTCTGCAACACATTGAAACATTTTCATGCCCCCCCCCCCTCCCCTTCCGAGACATCTGGGAGCTCGATTTTCGACTCAGCTGATCTGGGAGCTCGATTTTCGACTCAGCTGATCTGGGAGCTCGATTTTCGACTCAGCTGATCTGGGGGCTCGATTTTTCGACTCAGCTGATCTGGGAGCTCGATTTTCGACTCAGCTGATCTGGGAGCTCGATTTTCGACTCAGCTGATCTGGGAGCTCGATTTTCGAATCAGCTGATCTGGGAGCTCGATTTTCGACTCAGCTGATCTGGGAGCTCGATTTTCGACTCAGCTGATCTGGGAGCTCAATTTTTGGCTCAGCTGATCTGGGAGCTCAATTTTCGACTCAGCTGATCTGGTAATATCAAACTGTAAAGTACCTACCTAACTGTAAAGTACCTACCAGTAAAGTACCTAACAACTTCACTTCTGATGGTCATAATCATCATTGTGGCGACTTGGGACAAATTTCGTCGCAACAAATTTCGTGACGATTTTTTTTTTTATGTGCCATATGAAAGACATGAAAATGTCAATAAATAATAAAATAAAAAAATTAAAAATAAAAAAATAAAAATAAATCAAAAAAAATTTAAGAAAATCCAAATCACCAACCATCGATCGCATTTCGGTCAGCTCTAATTTGAACGGAGATTAGGCCTCTTTTGCGATTCACACTCGTGTTTTGATTTATATATATATATATATATTTCAATTTAAACCCTTAAATTTTCATAGGGAGCGAACGGTTTGTCCTACAGAGCTCCACGTGGTCTCAAAAAATTTTAAAAATTCTATAGAATCCTAAAATGAAGGAAAACAATACCTTTATGTAACTACCTAACTAATTGGAATGCTGCACCAGTTGTTATTATTTAGTATTTGTTGTATGGTTGTCAAGGAACGAGAGGTTGGAGAGAAAATTGAATTATTAAAGTTGAGTTTTGGAATAATGCAAGACGTGCTTTTCATTATAAAATAATATTTTATATATTATGTAAGTGGGTGGTCCCTTACATTGGCGCGGTCGGATTGTGTACCTACTGTAGTGTGTCGAAGTGTTTGTTTTCAGCACCACTTTTGCCGCGAGTTATGGAAAACTCGTACTTTACAGGAGAGGTGGACGCAGTTTCAACCAATCCTATGGTATTGTTTCAGCATTTATTGGATCAACAGCATAACTGCAACGTTGAACTGGTCCGGAAAACGATGGAAGCTATGTCAGTAATGGCTCGCGAAATTCAAATGGTATCAAAACCTTGTAACATGAATGTTCCCGAATTTGATGGGTGCAACGAGGATCCTAGAATTTGGCTAACTCTATATGAGAAAGCGTGTGAGGTCAATAACTGGAAGACAGATTGTCTCAAGATTAACTGCATGGTGTCTCATTTCGTAACTGGTTCCACGGCGCATAAATGGTTCTGCTCAAGGATATTGGAAGACGAGAGTGATGATTGGATTTCTTGGAAATCTTCGTTTCTATGCGCGTTTGGCCAAAATCTTGTTCATTTGGCTCAAAATGCCAATGATTTATATATAAGGATGGTACCTTGATTGGTTCAACTAGCTTATGGTCAGTTGACAGCAAGAGCTTTCAATATCCTCATGTTGATGGGTTTACCAGAAGAAATGCAGGAACAGCTCATTATGGTGGATTGTACATCAAAAGAACCTCTTCGCAAAGCTATGGAGAAACTGATGCCACGGATGAAAAGAAATGAACCTGCTGACCTCTCCAGGACAACCCGGAAGACGGAACCTGGATCAACAGATCAGATGGGCAGCAAATATTGCTGTATGTATATATACATCATATTGGCTTGTTTTCAAGTACGTCTCTCTCTAGTGTTCCAACTATAGATATTACCATTAATGGAACTGTAGTTCATAGTTTACTGGACACAGGGGCTTCGGTGAACTTAATCAATGCATCAATAGTAGAACGTTTCAATTGGGAGGTAAAAAGAACGAGCCAGGTTTTACGGGGTTTTAATAACTCGAAAGAACATGTTGTTGGGGCCGTGGAAGTGATAATGGAGTTGAGAGGCCACAAGATCAGGACAGAGGCATTTGTCTGTAAGACCATAACATATGACTTTATTGTGGGCTATTCAACAATTTGTTCTCTTGGGTTTTCTCTTTCTCTAACACATGATTCATCCGATTCAACCCAAACCTGCAACAGCCTTGTTGAGGTTAAATCCCACATCTACGATCGAAACGATGTTTTGAAAATGTTTCCTTACTGTGGTGAGAAAATTTCAACCAAGCATGCAGTACCATTTCAGCTACAAGATTCTGCTTCTGTCGTTAGCTTGAAGCCGTACAGGTTGTCGCGCGAAAGGTACATTTGGGCCCAAGAAAAGATAAAGGAGTTGTTGGATAAGAATATCATCAGACCATCAACCTCCATCTATGCATCCCCTTGCGTTATCGTGCCTAAAGCAAATGGGTCTTGGCGCCTCTGTCAAGATTTCAGGGAGATCAATAAACAGACAATACTGGACCCGTTTCCTTTTCCTGTCATTGATGACTTAATCTGCCGATTTGGAGGATGTAGATTCTTTTCAAAGATTGATTTGAAAGATGGGTTCCTTCAGCTGCCGCTTACCGAGGCTACCAAAAGTTTCACCTCATTTGTGCTTCCATTCGGACAGTTTGAATTCAATAGGCTCCCATTTGGCTGGAAGAACTCTCCCGCTAAATTCCAACGTTTTATGACGAAAATTCTGAGTAATCTTTTGGAAGATCCTTTCATTTGTGTATACATTGATGATGTGCTAATTGGAGGAAAGTCAAGTGAGGAATGTGCTCAAAAAACTCACAATGTGGTGCAACGGTTATCTGAAGAGGGTATTCAAATAAACTTGGAGAAGAGTGAATTCAATCAGTCGGTGGTAACTTTTCTGGGGCGTCAAATTGATGGAAAAACAAAAAGTACCAAAGATGAATCTATCGAAAAAGTGAGAAATATGAGACGACCTCATGATCTTCATAGTTTGAGAGTCTTCACAGGCCTCACAGGCCATTTCCGCGGTTTCATCCAAAACTATGCTCATATAGTCAGGCCCCTAGATAAATTGAAATCCAAGGAAGTGCCATTTGTTTGGTCGGAAGAATGTGAGAGAGCTTTTAGGATTTTGGTGGAAAAAATTTCATCAAATCCTATTCTTCAACTACCTGACTGGAGTTTGCCATTCGAGCTATGCGCAGACGCTTCCCAATATGGGTGCGGAGCAATCCTTTATCAACGGGACTCAACCTGCCCCAAAGTTCGTCAGCTCAGAGTAATTGGATATTTCTCTCATACATTCATTCCGGCTGAAATCAATTATTCAGTCACTGATAAAGAAGCTCTGGCGGTAATCAAGGCCATCAAATACTTCAGATCATACTTGGAAGGAAAGGAGTTCACTGTTCATACTGACCATCAGGCTTTATCCCATTTACTGAACTTGAAGGAACCCAAAGGACGACTTGGTAGATGGCAAGTATTCCTTATGTCCTACAATGTCAAGATCAATCACAGGAGTGGGAGAGAACTTGAAGACGCTGACGCGATGTCCAGATTGTGCCTCAATCGATCAGTTGAATCTACCGTGAACAGTCTCCAGCAGGCGAATGGAAGAAAGCATGTGGGCGAATCAGATAGACAAGATGTACTCCGGACATACCATGATGATCCCGATTCTGGCGGACACGATGGCTTTTTCAGGACATACTATAAACTTAGAAAGCGGTTTTACTGGAAGAATATGAAGCAAGATATACATAACTATGTTAAAACATGCCACGTGTGCCAAACCACTAAATTCAAGTATAAACCGAAACCTGATACCATGGTTATTCCACTCAAAGCCAAAATGCTGTATGAATGTCTTCATGTCGACTTTGGAGAAAAGAAAAAGAAGTCGGATTCAACACCAGTCACCCAATCCTTCTTGGTTGTTGTGGACGAGTTCAGCCGGCTCACTTTTGCGAAGGCTATGAAAGAAAGCAGTACTGCAGTACTACGATTTCTGAAGGATTTTCCTCACATTCACAAGGTGAAACGGATAGTCTCCGATAATGGACTCCAGTTCATATCCAAAGAAATTGCTGAATTTGCAAAGGCAAGAGGCATCAGTTGGGTCACCACATCTCCATACCACCCAGAAGGAAATGGACTGGCAGAGAGGAAAGTGAGAGACATAAAGCAATTTCTAGCACTCTATCCTACTTTCAAAGGTGGGTGGAAAAGATGCCTTGAAGCTGGTGTTAGACACATGAATCGGTCGCACACAACGGCTCTAGGCTGTTCACCTCACTTCAAAGCTCATAACATCGTTCCCCTCCTTCCAGCCGACAGCAAATATGGAATCCAAGGGCATCTTCTTAGTGAAAAGTCAATGTCGGACGTAGATCAACAAGCGTACAGTGAAAAAATGAAACTCCAGTTTGATAGAAGACATCCGAAACAGAGTCCTAAATTCGAAGAGGGTTGTTCAATCCTAGTTCAGTGTGGCTTCAAAGGGAAAGAGCCAATCGTCAAAGGTCCCTTCATAGTGAGAAACATCAAGAAAATAAATGGTTACCCGAAAAACATTCTCTACGAAGATGAGAAAGGAAAAATAAAGAAGGCAGCAGTGAAGAATTGTGTTTTATATCATTGCAGGAGCAATGCTACTTCTCCGAGTGGGGGGGTGTAACTACCTAACTAATTGGAATGCTGCACCAGTTGTTATTATTTAGTATTTGTTGTATGGTTGTCAAGGAACGAGAGGTTGGAGAGAAAATTGAATTATTAAAGTTTAGTTTTGGAATAATGCAAGACGTGCTTTTCATTATAAAATAATATTTTATATATTATGTAAGTGGGTGGTCCCTTACACTTTACATCGAAATTTTTTGAGTTAGGGCGTTTTCAAAATTTCAAAATTGATTTTGGAACCCTTAGAAGTGACCTACATCAACCAAAATCTTCGGGGCACAACTAGACCCCAAATGGAGCCTACATACCAAATTTCATCAAAATCGGTCAATGCTAAGTGGCAAAAGTGCCGCGTACGGCGGACGGACGGCCAAATTTTTATTCGATTTTTGGATTCTACGTACCTTGAAACGTAAACCATCAAATTTTGAGGCGGTGTTAAATTTTTTTTTCTTGGTCGATTCCAAAGGTTCATTATTGAAAATAATAAACCAAAATTGTTGATTTTTTCGAATGTTCGATTTCTAATGATTCTTGTAGCAAATTTAGCGCTGATTTCGAATATACCACACATTTCAATCGGTGATAACCACGAAAATCCCGATTCTTGACTCCAAAATAGGACTATTACGTTTCAAAATTGTTTGACCTGACAATTTTTTCATTTCAAATGAGCTATTCTCGCAGGAAATTTCTCGCTAATTCCGAATATAGCACACTTTGGTACGTTTAAGTTGGTATTAACTATAAAATACGATTTTCGACCCCAAAATCGGACCATTACAATTCAAAATTTCACCTCCTCGGGTTGTATGGTATCTGTCAGAATCAGAGCAAATTCCCGCGGAGTCGTGTCATGAATTTGTAATGGAGCCAAGATCCCTGGCTCTCCATGTACCACCAATTAACAACTGCTTCCATACAACTTCCATGCAAGTACAACGTCAACTGTAATACTAATGTCCGCCACCCACCGCCGGAGACATCGAGCGCGCCAACGGCCTAGAACCTTCCACCGCCGAAAAGCAAGATGGCCGAGGGCATATAAGGGCCTGCCCCCTCCCTCGTGCCTCAGTCTGTCAGCCACGCGTCTCGATTGTAGTCGAACCCAACTAGCAGTACTCATCCCCTCTAACTTCTGTGTCGGTGAACGAACTGAGAACCCGTGAGTGAGTGCATCTTCGGAACATTTCACCAATAGCCGTTCTACTGAATTCCGCCAGTCGGATTTCTTGTGTTTTCTCCCGAGTAGCCAAGGCGCGGGACACAAGAATCTGCCGCCCATCTCCATATCGCCGCAAGAACCGGTACGCCGTTCGACCCCCGGACCGAGGCAAGTTTGCCCCGATCCCAGGCATCCCCCACAAGCATTACGCAGAAGAGGCCCTGGACGCAATACACCTGCTACGGAGATTCACATCTGGATCCAAGCTCGGCAAAAGGGTGAGCACCATTCCCTCAACCACGTAAGCGCTTTCTCTCAATAAAATCTGGCAAAAATCCCCCTTATAACCATAACGCCCTGTAAAGTAACTAGAGAAGAAAATAAGAAATTGTGAAAAAAAGTTGTATCAGTAAAGTAAATTGTAAAGCGAAGTAACGTTGTAATTGTAGAAGTATATATGAAAGAAGTTGATTTCAGTCAGTAAAGAAATAAGTATAATTATAAACAAACGTAATAAAATAAGTCGTGAATGTATAATTTTGCAAAGTCAAATTTCTAAGTCATAATCTTTTTAGTCAAGACGCTAAGTAATTGCGAGTTTCGTGCAACGTCTCCTAAAGACAAGTGTAAATTATATTGAAGTCTATTTTTGAATACTATATATTTTCTTGCCGTGGTTCCTTCTGAATCCACGAAAATCCGCTTCACGGTAACAAAACTTATACGATTTTTATGAATAAAAATCCTACGTGTTTTCTTGCAAATTGTGTTCTTCATTTCAGAAGGTAAAACCTTTCCAACTCAAACGGACTCAGGTATTTTGCAATTAGTAATCTTTGGGTATTTCCTGAGGTCAACACTCGACCCAGGTGGTGGCAGCAACCCTAGGCATCCCTCAGGTAGAACCTTTTTATCCTCTGAGCCTTTTGGTCCAAGATAACCCTCTACCTGGAGATCCCTAGCCTCACTTAAATAAAGTTTTCAACCATTTATTCGAAGGTATTAGGATAACGCATAAAAGTAACAAACAAGTCTCAGTAACGTCTTTATTTCGCATAATATCATTTAGCAACAAATCAGTGTTCCTTTTACGCATGGTCACACGCAACTACCATAGTTAGTAAAGTCATCTTCATCTTCAGCAGTCTACACACGATAGTAAACGCTGGTAAGTACTAAATCCTAAATAAACCTTTTTGGAAAACTTTAATTTTAACAATTGTAAACTCAAATCAAATCTTGTTAAGTCAAGATAACGTAAATTGCCCAAAAGAAAACTAACAAAATTACAATTGGTGACCAGCGGTAGGATCAACGAAAATTACGATTTTCAGAACCCACAAACAAAAGCAAATACCAGTCCTTGAGTTCGAGAGGTGGTTGAGCCACTGAAATTTGGAACTTTAAAATAAGAAATACCAGTAATCTTTGCATATGTTTCGAATTTTATTTTAAAAATACTTGTCACACTCTTAGTACACAACACGTATTTTGTACAAACAAAAGATTCAGCCGGAAGGTGAGAGGAGTGCAGAGAGTTCAGTTTGGTACGCAATTCGTACTCTGTATTGTGCATGTTATCAACCATTACCACTCCACACTCCGCCGATTTCGTTTCTGACAAGCATTCCGTTCGTACTAATAGGCAGTTCGACCCGATTTCGAACTACAACCATACTCTTGTTCGGACCAAACCGTAGTCCGACCCGATCCTAGACAGTAGCCGTACTTCATCCGAACCAAATTCGTAGTTCGAACCAAGACAGTACGCGGACCAGAACCATACCATACCAGTTTACAGATCGAACCGCTTCACGGTCCGAACCAAGCCATTATTCGTACCGAATCGAACTTCGTACCGATTCGTGATCCGAACCATTAGTTCTTTTAACCAGCATAACGAACGAACCGCTTCACGGTTCGAACTAAATTCACAACTCAAATAGGTACGTAGGACGAACCGCGTCACGGTTCGAACCTCCATAATTAAATCATTAAAATACGTTGAATAATCTCAATTAAATTGAAATACTAAAATTTTTGTTAAAGTTTTAAATAATACCGATAGTAATAGCACATTCTTATCCCCATTTTTAATACCATTAGGAAAGTTTTCTTTTGGGTAAGAAATATTGGATCAGATTCGCCTAACCCCTCGACTACCGATTCAGTGCCGCGGGAAGTGAAGTGAAATATTTTCTGATATTGCCCGTGCTTTTCTTTTTCGTTCTTTTTATTGTAACTATTATCAAACCACGACATCATGGACGCCGGAAAAGGTGATAATGAAGCAACCACAGACTTGGTCGATGCCATGACGGAGGCCATGACTAGGATGGGAGAATTCTTCCGAACCGCACAAGCCCCAGCTCAAGGTCAGGCACAACAACCCCGAGACCTTCCACGATCCCTGTTCCTGGAAATAGAACACTGGAATCCGGACGACCCCGATTCCATTTCGGCCGCCTCGTTCTTTGCCGAGGTAGAACAAGCCACCCACGACTTGGATCAGGAGCAGAAACTCCGATTTCTCCGTACTCGACTCCGGGGAGGAGCCAAGCGATTCCTTCAGGAAGATCTGGGAGCCCATCCGTACGATAACCTCCGCGACGCAATCCTCCAGTGGTACGAGAGCGAAGACCCTGAGAAGGCCATGATACGCCTATGGACAACCAAGAGACAACCTGAGGAGAGTATACGACGATTCGCGGAAAAGCTCATCGCCGCCGCGAAGACCGCCGTCCGCAGCGAGATAGCCCTCACCGCCGCACAGAGAAACGAGTGGGTTAAAACAAAGACTCTTCGAGCTTTCATACGAGGGGTCAACAAGGAGATCAGTCCTTTCCTCCAGAGTAACCCACCTGACACCTTGGAAGAAGCGGTGAAGCGCGCAGAAGATCTCGAAGACACCACTCAGAGTGAAAAGGTCGCAGACTTCAAATGGACATAGCCGGAGTCCTCAACAAAGATACCTTGAAATGCTACACCTGCGGGGATGTTGGACATTTCGCCGGGAAATGCCCTCAGAAAGGAGCACCGCAAGGACACAATCGAATTCCGATGACGACGCCACTTCATACCGATCAAAGCAGACCTGGCTGGAAGCAACCATCGCCAAACCCCAGATACCCATGTCTATACTGTGGCGACTACAGTCATTTTCCTGTGAATTGCCCGCACGGCATACAGAGTGCTATTTTCTGCGATTTTTGCGGAGCTCGAGAGCACCTGGAAAGTGAATGCCTGCGGAAAAAGAAAATGCTGCCGGTGTCGCAACCGCGAGTAGGTACTACGAATTCCGCGGCCGCCATAGTAACACATCCAACCGAAGACATCCCGGAAGAAGAAATCCGAGGGGACGAGATAGTAGCTTTCCAAGCCACCATAAATTGCACCACACGCCCGATGATCCGGATGAAAATCGGTTTAGGAAACTACAACCGCGACGTGATCCTGGATACGGGTGCCGCCGTTTCCGCATTGTCACATCCAGTACCTGGCGTCCCCGTCAAACCCACATCTACTGAGCTCTGGGGAGCAGATGGTCAGAAGTTACCCCTGTTGGGAACGCAGGAACTACCCGTACGCATCGGCGACAAGAGAACTTCACATCGGTTCTACGTTTTCAAGAGACCGGACTCACATCTGGACTTGATGGGCCTAGACTTGCTAGGAAAATTCCCCATCGAAATACGTACCGACACCGGACTTGTCACGATGACGAACAGCGAGACGGGCGGACAGTTGATCCTTGGCGCCGTTTGGGAAAGTTCCAAAATGTTGAAGCACCTGCGCCAACTAAAAGTGAAATCCAGGAAGGTTGAACCTCCCCGATCTTCACTCCCTGCGAGTCAAAATGCAAAAAGACGACCTTCAACCAATCCGAATCCCCAGCTGTACGATCCACGTGAACCAGCACCAAAGAAATCCCGACCAACTCCCGTGAAAGCTACGGCGGTAGGAGCAGTAGTACCCGAGAAGTTGCAGAATCTGGAGGAACTTCCCATAGAGGTTTGGGACGATCAGCCTTCCCGTGAGGATATGACCATGCAGATCCATCAGCAGCTAAGCCATCTAGTCGGTGACGATCGAAGAAAGATCGAGGATTGTCTTCTGCAAAACATCCATCTCTTCGACAAACCGGGAAAAGAGGGTTGCAATATGGACGTGTTACACGAGAGCGAGACGGGAGAGGCTGAACCGACCGGCCGGAAGCCCTATCCGGTACCTCACGCTATGAGAGAGCTCGAGGTAAGCCAACCAGTGTACCCTCGCCGAATGGTTCCCCCGACTAACGCCACACGGAAGTTTTGGAATCCCGGGATAGGACCCCCGTACCAGCTACGCCGCCCGGAACTTCTCAACCAAATTTGGAACCCTGGTTCGAGTATGACGACGAAGATGAGCCGCAGCTCATCGAGACTACCTGCGTTACCCCAGACGTAGAACGCTTGCAACAGGAACCCGCACCACCGCAGGAAGGACCCGCCATTGAGAACGCATTGCCCACTCCAACCGTCGGTAGCAGAGCAACTCCGTATGATCTACGACCTCGAAAGACCGTTGATTATAAACGGTTGCACACCGGAAAAGTTGCAGTGGTAGATATAGGTCCGGAGGAGGAAGCAGGATAACCTGTAACAGAAATGTCAAAGTTAACGTTATATATAAAAAAAAAATAAAAAAAAAAAAAAAAAAAAAAAAAAAAAACATGCAGGGTTATTATTCAGATTTTATGTCCAAGTCATATCACGTGTAAAAATAGAAAAGATCTTGCCATACTTACGTAGCAACCTTGTTTTCTTCATCTACCCAAAGCCTGAATCCAAACGTCGACGGGAGGGTTGAGGCAGTCGATCCATCCAATAGGGTAAAGGGGGAGGGTAACTGGGAACGGTTAGGTCCCTGAATACCTAGGAACATATCGGTAATGCCGCGTACGTGTACGAATAGGCGGAGGTGTGGAGCGAGAGAAAATGGGAGATCGAGTAGTAAGTAAGACGGCTGGGTTCTTTTGTTTCAGGAAGATGGCGTTCCCAAGACCCCGTATTGATCCAATGCCAGATATAGAGGTAGGAAGCCAGGGATGGATAGAGCGCACCATCAGGTGCTTGGCGCAGTTACAATCATGGTTGGTAGAGTTTGGGAGTATGCCAGATCAAAGGAAGGAGATCATGAAATGCATTGCGGGCCTGTCCGAAAACCTCAGCAAGGCGACCAGTTCCAATGTCGCGAATATTGTGCCAGCAGGAACCCCCAATCCAGTGGAAGAGCTTAGGTGTGAACTGCGAGGGTTAGAACAGCGAGTAATGGCAATCCAGAGTAGCAATGAGCTGGACCTATCCATCACGTCTTTGGAGAACGCGTGGGAGTCGGTTGCTGGAGAAGCGCCCGAATCGACACCCAAACGCCGCGATCGTCCACCGTCCTCATCGTCATCTTCATCCTCGGACACGGAAGACGAGGACCAGTCCAAAGATAAAACCAAGGGCAAGCAGAAGGACAAGGCCAAGCAACCAAAGGCCAAGCGAGCGGAAGTGGAAGAGCCTTCGCCAGCATTCTCCCCAGTTACGCCAGCTCACACCGAGGATCCAGCTGAAGCCTCTACATCCAGCGCCGCTCCATGTCCAGTGTGTAATCAGATTCCGAAAGAGTTCCTGAAGTTTAGATGCTCCAGCTGTAAGAGCTTCTGGAACCGCCTCGTAGCCTCCTGCCAGAAATACGCCGCCGAGCACCCTTCGTTCCCGCAGCCATGTCTCCGCAAGGAACATGAGGAGACGCGTCCACCGAAATGCCCTGGTTGTCGGCGATGGCGCTACGAGACGGCCCTGCTCAAGGTTTCACCTGGAATCAAGCTGCCCATCCCCTCGGTTACTGGACAAGACAAGTAGCCGATGAGGGCATCGGCCTAGAGAGGAGGGAGGGATGTAATGGAGCCA
This sequence comes from Apolygus lucorum, assembly GCA_009739505.2. Classification (NCBI taxonomy): domain Eukaryota; kingdom Metazoa; phylum Arthropoda; class Insecta; order Hemiptera; family Miridae; genus Apolygus; species Apolygus lucorum. Next base: position 6,752,844 of record CM019175.2, read on the forward strand.
AGATCCCTGGCTCTCCATGTACCACCAATTAACAACTGCTTCCATACAACTTCCATGCAAGTACAACGTCAACTGTAATACTAATGTCCGCCACCCACCGCCGGAGACATCGAGCGCGCCAACGGCCTAGAACCTTCCACCGCCGAAAAGCAAGATGGCCGAGGGCATATAAGGGCCTGCCCCCTCCCTCGTGCCTCAGTCTGTCAGCCACGCGTCTCGATTGTAGTCGAACCCAACTAGCAGTACTCATCCCCTCTAACTTCTGTGTCGGTGAACGAACTGAGAACCCGTGAGTGAGTGCATCTTCGGAACATTTCACCAATAGCCGTTCTACTGAATTCCGCCAGTCGGATTTCTTGTGTTTTCTCCCGAGTAGCCAAGGCGCGGGACACAAGAATCTGCCGCCCATCTCCATATCGCCGCAAGAACCGGTACGCCGTTCGACCCCCGGACCGAGGCAAGTTTGCCCCGATCCCAGGCATCCCCCACAAGCATTACGCAGAAGAGGCCCTGGACGCAATACACCTGCTACGGAGATTCACATCTGGATCCAAGCTCGGCAAAAGGGTGAGCACCATTCCCTCAACCACGTAAGCGCTTTCTCTCAATAAAATCTGGCAAAAATCCCCCTTATAACCATAACGCCCTGTAAAGTAACTAGAGAAGAAAATAAGAAATTGTGAAAAAAAGTTGTATCAGTAAAGTAAATTGTAAAGCGAAGTAACGTTGTAATTGTAGAAGTATATATGAAAGAAGTTGATTTCAGTCAGTAAAGAAATAAGTATAATTATAAACAAACGTAATAAAATAAGTCGTGAATGTATAATTTTGCAAAGTCAAATTTCTAAGTCATAATCTTTTTAGTCAAGACGCTAAGTAATTGCGAGTTTCGTGCAACGTCTCCTAAAGACAAGTGTAAATTATATTGAAGTCTATTTTTGAATACTATATATTTTCTTGCCGTGGTTCCTTCTGAATCCACGAAAATCCGCTTCACGGTAACAAAACTTATACGATTTTTATGAATAAAAATCCTACGTGTTTTCTTGCAAATTGTGTTCTTCATTTCAGAAGGTAAAACCTTTCCAACTCAAACGGACTCAGGTATTTTGCAATTAGTAATCTTTGGGTATTTCCTGAGGTCAACACTCGACCCAGGTGGTGGCAGCAACCCTAGGCATCCCTCAGGTAGAACCTTTTTATCCTCTGAGCCTTTTGGTCCAAGATAACCCTCTACCTGGAGATCCCTAGCCTCACTTAAATAAAGTTTTCAACCATTTATTTGAAGGTATTAGGATAACGCATAAAAGTAACAAACAAGTCTCAGTAACGTCTTTATTTCGCATAATATCATTTAGCAACAAATCAGTGTTCCTTTTACGCATGGTCACACGCAACTACCATAGTTAGTAAAGTCATCTTCATCTTCAGCAGTCTACACACGATAGTAAACGCTGGTAAGTACTAAATCCTAAATAAACCTTTTTGGAAAACTTTAATTTTAACAATTGTAAACTCAAATCAAATCTTGTTAAGTCAAGATAACGTAAATTGCCCAAAAGAAACTAACAAAATTACAAATTCTCCTCCTCAAAACATTAATTTCTATAATATTTTTCAATAGAAGTACTAATAGCATACTAATTTTCAATAGCATACTAATTTTTACCATGCTAGTAACATATCCAACCTCATATGAATGTTCGATGATTCATCTGTGATCGCGATGTCAACCTCCACTCTACGTAAAGAACTCGAAGCTGACCGTATCCGCTTGTTTCTGACGCAATGATCACTCACTAACACAAAACACACGAATCGTAAGCGAAATGACCTACCTAGTGGTTTTGGGCCCGAATAAGGGGTGGTAAGTATCATAAGTTACATTTCATTCGAAAGAGGGTAACCGATCGGTAACCTATCGAAAAAAACTCAAGAAAACCCTGAAATTGGGCGTAAACAACAATAATTAAAAAACTGGTACTTGAATCCAGTAGAGTAAAACCTACAAGGATCTAATTATTCAACAATAATTAAAATGTATGATAATAACCCGACGCGGGAGGGGATGAGAAGAGGCACGTATTCACAAAATTCGCCCAAGTGAAACTTGAAGTCGCACTTCCGAAAGTTTTACTTTAGGCCAAAGTGAAACTTGTGGAGAAATGGCTATTCACAATCGTTTTTAGTGTAGCTGCTCTTAGGTCAGCTTTAAGTTCAGCCGTTAAGTTATTCGCTTTAGGTTCCTTTCCGTAGATACTGCAAAATTTGCATGGAATATTTAATATTCCATGTAGTCGTTTTCCACTTAAATCCGAACGGAAAAACTTCGTAAAACGGCTGTCGAAGCAAGCATAATAGACGCACTTGTCAAAAGCTGTACTAAGGGCCAGTGAAGTGTGGTAGGAGCCAAACTTACCCGGAAAGTGTAACTTGACGAAAGTTCAGCTTCGGTCAAGTGGAGCTGAAGTGACTAAGTGGAGATTTCAGGCTTCACTTAGTGAAAAGCCCCACTAAGTGCGTTTTGTGAATACGGCCCAAAGATATGAAAATCGTACTTGAGAAAATCAGTTTACATTGAATCCTGTTTACATTGAGAAGATATTCACAGAGAGAGCATCTCCTGCAGGAACCAAACCTGCTTGATCTGGTGAAAACCAGTGATACGCGGCAATTTTAGTTTTTTATGTTTCATATTTTTTTATTATAGTAGATATTTTAACTTTCAGTTAAAACAGGTGATTCAATCTTGTCCTCCACCCCAATGTCCGGGGTCAGATCTTGAACCCTGAAACCGAGCATGACTGCTGAGTGCTGAAAGTGCTGATAGAATATTTTGATGAAAATATTTATGTACAATATTCGATTGTAGTGGAGAAGTATGTTTTCCAAATAAAGATTGTTAATACGACGCGATAGGGAAGGAGGTATGAAAAACACAGGTGAGAAAATCAGTTTCTCCGGTTTTCATTGAGAAGAGATTCACAGAGAGAGCATCTCCTGCAGGAACCAAACCTGCTAGATGAAGTGATAACCAATAATACTGCGACAACGGCCATCGAGAAAGTTTTTAGTTTTTTTTTTAGATTTAATATTTTTATATTATAGTAAGTATTCTATCTTTCAGTTAAACCTTTTTCATTTTGAATTAAACCTTTTTGCTTCCAAGTTTACCAAGGTATCGGAAGCATTGTTTTCACTTTTCAGGATTGACAAAAAAGTTCTCCAAAATCAAAATTCCCACTTGCGTTTTAGGTCTTGTCCTACTGAACAATTTTGGCCTGTCTGTGTGAGTCTGTTCTGTGATGAAATTCTTTTAACGAGCAAAAGTATACGAAGTTATTGTCCGATTTCGATGAAATTTTCAGGAATTGTGCTGGTTGGCGTCTAAATGGTCTGTGAAAATCACCACTCCTGGTCTGTAAGTACAGAACTTCCTTTTAATAGCCATAATTTCTTCATTTTCTATCCGATTTCGATGACATGTTCAGAGATTATGCGGATTGGGGTGTTGATATCAACTATTAACTGTAGTGCAAGGTACACAGAGGTTAATGTTTCGATTTTAGCTACGATGCATGAGATTATCTATACAGTAGAGTTATGGATATGAGGAAGCTATGCGCCACACCTTTTTTTTTTTTTTTTTTTTTTTAGTTTGTAAAGGCGTGTAATTATTCAGAATTAGCGCCCAATTCCTAGTATAATTCCATTGATTCAAAATCAAAATGAGTCTCGTGGAACTTTCCCGCTGGTAGCGGGTATTGTAATGCGGTGTACGAGGAAGCTATGTGCCACGCCCGCTCGTTCCGCCGGAATCCGCTCTAAACCCTTCGCGACGAAGGCGGTATTTTGATTACAAGGAATGACATCTCGAATCCTCCCCGAGATGAGTCTTTCTACACTTTCACTGTCTATCTCGCCCCGACTTTCAATTTCTTAAGGACCTCCTCAGAAGGCGCACCATCATCATCTTTCATCCTTCGAAAATTAACGGGTCTTTTAGATATGACGGGAGGGTCCTTGAAAAATGAAACAAAAAAAAAAAACTTTCACGAACTGGAAGAAAGAAAAAGGGTTCTCCAAGGTTGTTTGTTTTGCTTTTTGATTTCGTCTCGTCGCGAAGAGCGTTCGATACATCGGTGGAAAATCGTCACGATTCGACGACATTTGGCCTCATTCGATACCGAAAGGTAACTAAACTACTGAAAAGGACCCCTCATCGAAGTTAAAAATACCCAAATTATCCAAAATCCACACTTGGAAGATATTCGGAAAAATTTGATGGCCTCATTCGATACTAAAAGGTAACTAAGTAAACTACCGAAAAGGACCCCTCATCGAAGTTGAAAATACTCCAATTATCCAAAATCCACACTTGAAAGATATTCGGAAAAATTTGATGGCCTCATTCGATACTAAAAGGTAACTAAACTACCGAAAAGGACCCCTCATCGAAGTTGAAAATACCCCAATTATCCAAAATCCACACTTGGAAGATATTCGGAAAAATTTGATGGCCTCATTCGATACTAAAAGGTAACTAAACTACCGAAAAGGACCCCTCATCGAAGTTAAAAATACCCAAATTATCCAAAATCCACACTTGAAAGATATTTGGAAAAATTTGATGGCCTCATTCGATACTAAAAGGTAACTAAACTACCGAAAAGGGCCCCTCATCGAAGTTGAAAATACCCCAATTATCCAAAATCCACACTTGAAAGATATTCGGAAAAATTGGATGGCCTCATTCGATACTAAAAGGTGACTAAACTACCGAAAAGGACCCCTCATCGAAGTTGAAAATACTCCAAGTTGTCCAAAATCCACACTTGAAAGATATTCGGAAAAATTGGATGGCCTCATTCGATACTAAAAGGTAACTAAGTAAACTACCGAAAAGGACCCCTCATCGAAGTTGAAAATACTCCAATTATCCAAAATCCACACTTGAAAGATATTCGGAAAAATTTGATGGCCTCATTCGATACTAAAAGGTAACTAAGTAAACTACCGAAAAGGACCCCTCATCGAAGTTGAAAATACTCCAATTATCCAAAATCCACACTTGAAAGATATTCGGAAAAATTTGATGGCCTCATTCGATACTAAAAGGTAACTAAACTACCGAAAAGGACCCCTCATCGAAGTTGAAAATACCCCAATTATCCAAAATCCACACTTGGAAGATATTCGGAAAAATTTGATGGCCTCATTCGATACTAAAAGGTAACTAAACTACCGAAAAGGACCCCTCATCGAAGTTAAAAATACCCAAATTATCCAAAATCCACACTTGAAAGATATTTGGAAAAATTTGATGGCCTCATTCGATACTAAAAGGTAACTAAACTACCGAAAAGGGCCCCTCATCGAAGTTGAAAATACCCCAATTATCCAAAATCCACACTTGAAAGATATTCGGAAAAATTTGATGGCCTCATTCGATACTAAAAGGTCACTAAACTACCGAAAAGGACCCCTCGTCGAAGTTAAAAATACCCCAATTATCCAAAATCCACACTTGAAAGATATTCGGAAAAATTGGATGGCCTCATTCGATACTAAAAGGTGACTAAACTACCGAAAAGGACCCCCTCATCGAAGTTGAAAATACTCCAAGTTGTCCAAAATCCACACTTGAAAGATATTCGGAAAAATTGGATGGCCTCATTCGATACTAAAAGGTTACTAAACTACCGAAAAGGACCCCTCATCGAAGTTGAAAATACTCCAAGTTGTCCAAAATCCACACTTGGAAGATATTCGGAAAAATTGGATGGCCTCATTCGATACTAAAAGGTTACTAAACTACCGAAAAGGATCCCTCATCGAAGTTGAAAATACTCCAAGTTGTCCAAAATCCACACTTGAAAGATATTCGGAAAAATTGGATGGCCTCATTCGATACTAAAAGGTAACTAAACTACCGAAAAGGATCCCTCATCGAAGTTGAAAATACTTCAAGTTGTCCAAAATCCACACTTGGTAGATATTCGGAAAAATTGGATGGCCTCATTCGATACTAAAAGGTTACTAAACTACCGAAAAGGACCCCTCATCGAAGTTGAAAATACCCCAATTATCCAAAATCCACACTTGGAAGATATTCGGAAAAATTGGATGGCCTCATTCGATACTAAAAGGTAACTAAACTACCGAAAAGGACCCCTCATCGAATTTGAAAATACTCCAATTGCCAAAAATCCACACTTAGAAGATATTCGGAAAAATTGGATGGCCTCATTCGATACTAAAAGGTAACTAAACTACCGAAAAGGACCCCTCATCGAATTTTAAAATACTCCAATTGCCAAAAATCCACACTTGGAAGATATTCGGAAAAATTGGATGGCCTTATTCGATACTAAAAGGTAACTAAACTACCGAAAAGGACCCCTCATCGAATTTTAAAATACTCCAATTGCCAAAAATCCACACTTGGAAGATATTCGGAAAAATTGGATGGCCTCATTCGATACTAAAAGGTAACTAAACTACCGAAAAGGACCCCTCATCGAATTTTAAAATACTCCAATTGCCAAAAATCCACACTTGGTAGATATTCGGAAAAATTGGATGGCCTCATTCGATACTAAAAGGTAACTAAACTACCGAAAAGGACCCCTCATCGAATTTTAAAATACTCCAATTGCCAAAAATCCACACTTGGAAGATATTCGGAAAAATTGGATGGCCTCATTCGATACTAAAAGGTAACTAAACTACCGAAAAGGACCCCTCATCGAATTTTAAAATACTCCAATTGCCAAAATCCACACTTGGTAGATATTCGGAAAAATTGGATGGCCTCATTCGATACTAAAAGGTAACTAAACTACCGAAAAGGACCCCTCATCGAATTTTAAAATACTCCAATTGCCAAAAATCCACACTTGGAAGATATTCGGAAAAATTGGATGGCCTTATTCGATACTAAAAGGTAACTGAACTTCCGAAAAAGACCCCTCATCGAAGTTGAAAATACTCCAAGTTGTCCAAAATCCACACTTGGTAGATATTCGGAAAAATTGGATGGCCTCATTCGATGCTTGAAACATCTGTTAATCAGCTCATTGACTCCCTGAACAGTTTTACACTAAGTTGCAGAATCGATGAAAACTTTCAGGGATCGTTAGTGTTGGAGTGAAGATGGTCCCTTATGAATTGCATCGTCCCCGTATAAATGGAAGCCTCTTCGCTTACGAAAGCTTAAGATCCTTAACAGTTTTTGTTCGAATCCTATGAAATTGTGGACCCTTTTTCAAAGGGTAAATAATTCTTTCAACCTTAAAAACGCTGCAAATTATTACACAATGGTTCATTATTTTTCTATCTAGATCACTCGTCTACAAAATCACCAACCATCCAATATGAAGGAAAAAAAAAATCAAAAAAAAAATCAAAAAAAAAATTCAAAAAAATCAAAATCACCAATTATCGATCAGCTCTAATTTGAACGGAGATTAGGCCTCTTTTGCGATTCACACTCGTGTTTTGATTTATATATATATATATTTCAATTTAAACACTTAAATTTTCGTAGGAAGCGAACGGTTTGTCCTACAGAGCTCCGCGTGCTCTCAAAAAATTCTAAAAATTCTATAGAATCTTAAATTGAAAGAAAAACAATACCTTTATATCGAAATTTTTTGAGTTAGGGCGTTTTCAAAATTGATTTTGGAACCCTTAGAAGTGACCTACGTCAACCAAAAGCTTCGGGGCACAACTAGACCCCAAATGGAGCCTACATACCAAATTTCATCAAAATCGGTCAATGCTAAGTGGCAAAAGTGCCGCGTACGGCGGACGGACGGCCAAATTTTGGTTTATTATTCTCAATAATGAACCTTTGGAACCGACTAAGAAAAAAAAAATTTTAACACCCCCTCAAAATTTGATGGTTTACGTTTCAAGGTACGTAGAATCCAAAAATCGAATAAAAATTTGGCCGTCCGTCCGCCGTACGCGGCACTTTTGCCACTTAGCATTGACCGATTTTGATGAAATTTGGTATGTAGGCTCCATTTGGGGTCTAGTTGTGCCCCGAAGCTTTTGGTTGATGTAGGTCACTTCTAAGGGTTCCAAAATCAATTTTGAAATTTTGAAAACGCCCTAACTTAAAAAATTTCGATGTAAAGGTAGGTATTGTTTTTCCTTCAATTTAGGATTCTGTAGAATTTTTAGAATTTTTTGAGACCACGCGGAGCTCTGTAGGACAAACCGTTCGCTTCCTACGAAAATTTAAGTGTTTATATTGAAATAAATATATATATATAAATCAAAACACGAGTGTGAATCGCAAAAGAGGCCTAATCTCCGTTCAAATTAGAGCTGGTTGGTGATTTTGTAGACGAGTGATCTATATAGAAAAATAATAAACCATTGTGTAATAATTTGCAGCGTTTTATTCGATTTTTGGATTCTACGTATCTTGAAACGTAAACCATCAAATTTCGAGGGGGTGTTGAATTTTTTTTTTCTTGGTCGATTCCAAAAAGGTTCATTATTGAAAATAATAAACCAAAAGTGAAAAGGATTCTCCCGCTACCTTAGTAGACTCGGAAGCAAAATTGATCGTATAATTTAACTATGGATCTTATAAATGGAACTTGTGTGGGTTTGAGTGTCTCTACAGACACCCCATGGAAAAAATGTATCTTATATTCGGATTAAGGATCTCATAAATGGATCTTTCGTGGGTTTGTTTGTCTCTATTTCAACTTCCTCAATTTCCTTAACTGACTGAGCGTATTGAAAGTGGGTTGAAAAGCCTCTAAGATGATAGTTCACAAAGTTTAAAGAGCTGAAAATGAGGAAAAACCTTAAATTTGTACACTCAAGTAACTCCCCAGTTTATAGTTTTTATTTCTGAACGAAGTTGAAAAAAAAAAATCAAATTTCACTCGAACGGTGATTTGACGATCGTGGATCATCGTTTCTCATCTTCGACATCGTTATCTAATCCGCATTGTGATTTTTTTTTGTCTATCCCTTTTCAACGCTTCAGACAATGGGAGAGGAGAGATGAAAGTCACTTCGAGCCCCGCGTCTCCGATTTTTAGTTTCAAGAGACGGTTTTCTCTCCTGATCGCATTAGCTATAACGATCCGGGGAGAGAGATTCCCTACAGGTTATGGGGCCCATCAGTGAGATACGTGCTTTTTTCTTCAACCTAGAAAAACCGGGTCACTTAGCAGTTCCTCGGATGTGGGAGGGGGTTACCGACTTAACCATACCTATCGAAAATCGGCGCGTATGGGATATTTTGCACCGGAATTACGTCGGATAGCAGAGCCTCTTTCGCAACACGATTGTACTGAGGATACGATGCAATTCATAAGGAACCATCGAATTCAAAATTTCATCGAATCCGGAAAACTGCAAGGATTTCACAAGATGTTACGTTTGCGCATGCTCAGAGGTTGATATAGCATATCCAGGCAAAATAAAACCTTCTTTAAATCACGTGAAACCATTTCCGGCTCAATTAAAGCATTTCCCAAATCGAATGAGTCCATACAGCTGCAATGTCCAACGTTTTACTGATTTTGTTTCAAAGATGTCACGTTTGCGCATGCTCAGAGGTTGATATAGCATATCCTGGCAAAATAAAACCTTCTTCAAATCACGTGAAACCAATTCCGGTTCAATTGAAGCCTTTCCCGAATCGAATGAGTCCATACAGCTGCAATGTCCAACGTTTTACTGATTTTGTTTCAAAGATGTCACGTTTGCGCATGCTCAGAGGTTGTTATAGCATATCCAGGCAAAATAAAACTTTCTTCAAATCACGTGAAACCATTTCCGGTTCAATTGAAGCCGTTCCCAAATCAAACGAGTCCTCCATACTATATTGAATCCAGTAGAAATTTTTCTTCAATTTTCTCTCCATCTAATATTATTGAAAAACGCTGCAAATTATTACACAATGGTTTATTATTTTTCTATATAGATCACTCGTCTGCAAAGCCACCATCCATCCAACATGAAGAAAAAAATTGATCGTATTTCGGTCAGCTTTAATTTGAACGGAGATTCAAATTTAGGCCTCTTTTGCGATTCACACTCGTGTTTCTGATTTATCGTACGTAAAACCCTTAAATTCTCGTAGGGAACGAACGGTTTGTCCTACAGAGCTCCGCGTGGTCTCAAAAAATTCTAAAAAATTCTATAGAATCTTAAATTGAAGTAGAAACAATACCTTTACATCGAAATTTTTGAGTTAGGGCGTTTTCAAAATTTTAAAATTCATTTTTGAACCCTTAGAAGTGACCTACATTAACCAAAATCTTCGGGGCACAACTAGACCCCAAAATGGAGCCTACATACCAAATTTTATCAAAATCGGTCAATGCTAAGTGGCAAAAGTGCCGCGTACGGCGAACGGACGCCCAAACTTTTATTCGATTTTGGTTTATTATTTTCAATAAGTAATAAACCTTTGGAATCGACCAAGAAAAAATTTTTTTTAATACCCCCCTCAAAATTTGATGGTTTACGTTTCAACATACGTAGAATCCAAAAATCGAATAAAATTTGGCCGTCCGTCCGCCGTACGCCGTCCGCCGTCCGCCGTACGCGGCACTTTTGCCACTTAGCATCAATTTTGAAATTTTGAAAACGCCCTAACTCAAAAAATTTTGATATAAAGGTATTGTTTTTCCTTCAATTTAAGATTCTATAGAATTTTTTGAGACCACGCGGAGCTCTGTAGGACAAACCGTTCGCTCCCTACGAAAATTTAAGGGTTAATATTGATATATATATATATATATATAAAAATCAAAATACGAGTGTGAATCGCAAAAGAGGCCTAATCTCCGTTCAAATTAGAGCTAACCGAAATGCAATCGATGGTTGGTGATTTTGATTTTTTATTTTTTTTTTCATTTTGGTTTATTATTTTCAATAATGAACCTTGGAATCGACCAAGAAAAAAAAAATTTTAACACCCCCTCAAAATTTGATGGTTTACGTTTCAAGGTACGTAGAATCCAAAAATCGAATAAAAATTTGGCCGTCCGTCCGCCGTACGCCGTCCGCCGTACGCCGTACGCGGCACTTTTGCCACTTAGAATTGACCGATTTTGATGAAATTTGGTATGTAGGCTCCATTTGGGGTCTAGTTGTGCCCCGAAGCTTTTGGTTGATGTAGGTCACTTCTAAGGGTTCCAAAATCAATTTTGAAATTTTGAAAACGCCCTAACTCAAAAAATTTTGATATAAAGGTATTGTTTTTCCTTCAATTTAAGATTCTATAGAATTTTTAGAATTTTTTGAGACCATGCGGAGCTCTGTAGGACAAACCGTTCGCTCCCTACGAAAATTTAAGGGTTTATATTGAAATATATATATATATAAATCAAAACACGAGTGTGAATCGCAAAAGAGGCCTAATCTCCGTTCAAATTAGAGCTGACCGAAATGCGATCGATGGTTGGTGATTTTGATTTTTTTTCTTTGATGTTTTGATTTTTTTTTTTCTTTTTTTTTCTTCATATTGGATGGTTGGTGATTTTGTAGACGAGTGATCTATATAGAAAAATAATAAACCATTGCGTAATAATTTGCAGCGTTTTTGGATTCTACGTACCTTGAAACGTAAACCATCAAATTTTGAGGGGATGTAAAAAAAAAATTTTTCTTGGTCGATTTCAAAGTTCATTATTGAAAATAATAAATCAAAATGTCTCCGATTCTGATGGAAGTCCACAGAAGTAAATACATTTATAGTGCTCTTACCTACGAAGGTTTACTGTAATTATTATCATACTTACCCAATAGAAAGTGACTAATTATATAATTTTTGAGGTCCTCACCAAAATACTTTTTAAACGAAAAAAAATTATCCTTGAACCGCAAAAAGTCTACCTATCTAAGAAGAAAATCTTAATAATGCTTTGCAGAAATAGCCAATTTGATTAATTTGGTCTGGAAAGGTGTCATTTAGGGTGAGAATGGTTTCATTCGGTTTGAAAAAGGTTTCGTTTGGGCTGGAAAAGGTTTCTGTTGTTTGGAAAAGTGAAACCATCACTTCACTTGGAAAAAATTTTCAAAAAAAAAGAAATAAAAAATAAGATAATTTTTTTTTTTTTCATTTGCGAGAGTTTTTATCTGTGGACAAAATACAAATCTGTACGGTTTTAAGGATTTCAGGACACACAGACCGACAGACATGGAACCACCAGAGGACATTCCGATTCCAAGGTGAAGTCTCATGGATGTTTTCACTTCCGTGTCTGTCTGTCTGTCTTGAAATCCTTGTAACGGGCAAAACTATACTAGGTTGTCCGATTTCGATGGAATTTTCAGGGGTTTTGCGGGTTAGCGTGTAGATGGTCCCCATGAAGGTAGTGCAAGGTACTTAGAGATTGATATTTTGAGATTAACTACTATACATCGGATCATCCATACGGGTTATGGATAAGAAGAAGCTTTGTGCCACACCTACTTGGCAGACTTTATTTATTTTTTAGACCTCAACATAATTTTTTGAAAATTTGTCCATCCACTCATGCTGCGTTAATGGAATTTCTATTGAATTTGAGGAGTAGAATACTTCACGTAGTATTTAATTTGTAGACATAGTATTTATTTGAAAATTTGCTCATAGTACAACTGAAATCTGAAACCTTTTTTGAAATTGAAAAATGATATTTTTGATATTTTTTAAAATGTTTAAATTTGGAGACATCGAATTATTTTTTGAAAATTTGCTCATCCACTCACGCTTTAAAATTGATAATATTGTTGATTTTGAAAAATTCAGTATTTTTTAATTTTTTAAATTAAAACCTAGAAATATTAGAACTGCGAAATATCCGCTCATCCCCTCACCCTGCAAAAAAAAGGTTCATTATTGAAAATAATAAACCAAAATGGGACTATTACGAGATATTAGAACCTTTTTTTAGAAACTCGAAATATTTTTTGGAAAATTCGCTCATTCCCTCACCCTGCAAAAATTGGACTATTACCAGACATTAGAACCTCGAAATATTAGAACCATTTATAGAACCTCGAAATATTTTTTGGAAAATCCGCTTATTCCCTCACCGTGCAAAAATGGGACTATTACGAGGCATTAGAACCTCAAAATATTAGAAACATTTTTAGAAACTCGAATTTTTTTTTTTGGAAAATTCGCTCATCCCCTCACCGTGCAAAAATGGGACTATTAAGAGTTATCAGAATCTCGAAATATTAGAACTGCGAAATATCCGCTCATTTCCTCACCCTCCAAAAAATGGGACTAGGTATTACGAGATATTACAATCTCGAAATATTTTTTTGGAAATTCGCTCATTCCCTCACCCTGCAAAAATTGGACTATTACCAGACATTAGAACCTCGAAATATTAGAACCTTTTATAGAACCTCGAAATATTTTTTGGAAAATCCGTTTATTCCCTCACCTTGCAAAAATGGGACTATTACCAGGCATTAGAACCTCAAAATATTAGAAACATTTTAGAAACTCGAATTTTTTTTGGAAAATTCGCTCATCCCCTCACCGTGCAAAAATGGGACTATTACGAGTTATCAAAATCTCGAAATATTAGAACTGCGAAATATCCGCTCATTTCCTCACCCTCCAAAAACGCTGCAAATTATTACACAATGGTTTATTATTTTTCTATATAGATCACTCGTCTACAAAATCACCAACCATCCAATATGGAGGAAAAAAAAAAAAAAAATCAAAAAAAAATTTTTTAAAAATCAAAATCACCAAATATTGATAACATTTCGATCAGCTCTAATTTGAACGGAGATTAGGCCTCTTTTGCGATTCACACTCGTGTTTTGATTTATATATATATATTTCAAAATAAACACTTAAATTTTCGTAGGGAGCGAACGGTTTGTCCTACAGAGCTCCGCGTGGTCTCAAAAAATTCTAAAAAATTCTATAGAATCTTAAATTGAAGGAAAAACAATACCTTTATATCGAAATTTTTTGAGTTAGGGCGTTTTCAAAATATCAAAATCGATTTTGGAACCCTTAGAAGTGACCTACCTCATCCAAAAGCTTCGGGGCACAACTAGACCCCAAATGGAGCCTACATACCAAATTTCATCAAAATCGGTCAATGCTAAGTGGCAAAAGTGCCGCGTACGGCGGACGGCGGACGGACGGCCAAATTTTTATTCGATTTTTGGATTCTACGTACCTTGAAACGTAAACCATCAAATTTTGAGGGGGTGTCAAAAATTTTTTTTTCTTGGTCGATTCCAAAGGTTCATTATTGAAAATAATAAACCAAAATTGGACTATTACCAGACATTAGAACCTCGAAATATTGGAAACATTTTCAGAAACTCGAAATATTTCTTGGAAAATTCGCTTATTCCCTCACCCTGCGAAAATTGGACTAATACTAAATATCAGAACCTCGAAATATTAGAACCTTTTTTAGAACCTCGAAATATTTTTTGGAAAATTCGCTCATTCCCTCACCCTGCAAAAATTGGACTATTACCAGACATTAGAACCTCAAAATATTGGAAAAATTGTTTGAAACTCGAAATTTTTTGGAAAATCCGCTCATTCCCTCGAAATATTTTTTTGTGAAAATCCGCTCATCCCCTCGCCCTGCAAAATTGTGACTATTCCGCCATAATTTCGCGAAATTCTCGAATGTCGCCTCGAACCTCTTCGAAACAAAAGTAGGTTTATTCGTTGAGTTTCCACGTGCGACGATTGTGATGCTAAATTCAGCCTTATTTCCCAGTTTGAAGAACCGGAAAAAGCCACGCAGGATTCCTCTCTCCGGCAAAAGGACGGGGTTTTAAAAAAATCACTACCAAAGGGTGGGGAGGGTAAAAGAGGGGAAGTAAAAGACTTGCATCTCTCTTGCAAGAAGAGAAAGGTGGGGAAATCTCCGACCAGTCTTTTCCGTCTCGTCCGACGAATCGAGTCAGTCGGCTTGGAGAACCACAATCGATACGATCTCTCCTCGTACGTTCGTTGTTTTTTAAATTTTTTTGTATCAAATCAAGTCTCAAATTCGAATCTATTAATTTTTTTCAATCATCATTTCGAGGCCGAAACACACGGGTTTTTTTTCTTCAACTTCAAATTTTAAATATAAATTTCCGGGTTTTTTTTCGTAATTTTTTTTTGGATCAAGGATGCGCGAGGCGTGCGGCGTCGTCTTTCTCCTGTTTATTATTGGTAAGAGTTAATTTATTGGTAATGATACTTTAATGCTACTCGAAATAACCCCCCATTTTATATCCCCTTCACACCAACCAACTACCTAATAAATAATCCGATCCATAGAGCCCAAAGAGCAATAAATTCAGTAAGTAAAGACAATAATTATGATCCTTTTTTTCATAACATATCTAGCCTAAAATCACTCTTTTTAAGCATGGAGAAATAGTATTAGGTATATGTTAACTTGTTAATTTCAGTAATTGTTATTTACATGAAAGTTTGTTAATACCATAGATGTTGGATTATTAGTTATTGTTATTTTTTATATTATGAGTTAAACTGTTTGGGAATTTATACTAACTCTGTTACTGGGCATGAATACGCCAGTGTATTATACAAATAAATTAATGAGCAATTTGATGTTTTTTGGCGAAAAATCAAAGGTAGTCTACCATTAGGGTGGTCCTTGATGAATGGGCCATTCTTTTTCATGTTCGTCGTGAATAGGTTTGAAAAAAAAAAGCCTGCCAAGTGGGTGTGGCACATAGCAGTTGGCACATAGCATTGCAGTTGGTCTCGAAAGCTCAATCACTATATTTCAGTACCTTTCATTATACTCATAGGGGACCATCTACACGTAAATCTTTGAAAATGACATCGAAATCGGATACCTAGGAAATGTAGAAGTTATGGCTGTTAGAAGGAAATACACGTTAGCGCATGCGTAGAGGTTACTGATAGCAGAGGGCGATGATTTTTATATGGGACCATCTAAACTCCAATCTGAATAATCCCTGAAAAATTCATCAAATTCGGATAGAAAATGTAGAAGTTAAGGCTGTTGGAAGGAAATACACGTTTGCGCATGCGCAGAGGCTACTGATAGGAGAGGGCGATGATTTTCATAGGGGACCATCTACACGCCAATCTGAACAATCTCTGAAAAATTCATCAAATTTGGATGGAAAATGTAGAAGTTATGGCTGTTACAAGGTTTACATGTTTGCGCATGCGCAGAGGCTACTGTCAATTTAAGGACTTGATTTTCATTGGGGACCATCTCCGCACGATCCCTAAAAATAACATGAAAATCGGACAAAAACGTCTTATAGTTTTGCCCGTTTCAAGGATTTATTATACACACACACAGACAGACACGGAACCAAAATTGTTCAAGAAATTTCGATTTTTGAGAACTTTTTTTTTTCAACCTTCCAAAGTGAAAACAATGTTTCCGCTACCTTCTGTACACTCAGAATCTAATGGTTCGATTTTAATGAATTTTTGAAGAAAATTAAGCTATTGCAATAAACTCAAAACACTTACCTACCTACTTAAAATGAAGATTTTTGAAACTTTTCTTCACTGAAATTTTGGAACATTTCAGAACGATTCCTGAATACACATTACTTTCCTAGCTAACAATCTCGCCTTTTCGTTTTTTATGAACTTTACTGCACTCAGAAATTTTTGAAAAATAATTATCATGTTATTGTCCGGAGTGACATATAATTATATACCTACAATTTTGAGAAATTAGCATGTCCAACACGTTGAAATTTCTTCAATACTCTCAAGCACTTAACCCTTTCCTGCCCGCCAACGGCATATATCGGGCGGCTGTACTTTCCGTAGCTGCCCGCCAACGTCAAATATCGGGCGGCTCGGCCTTTCCGTTGCTGCCCGCCGCCGATAATAGCCGTTCTGACACTTGAGCTCTTTCGCCGTGTAACTACGATCTTCCAGGGTGTAATGTCCATTACAAACCTCATGATATTCCATTCACAGAACAGTGTATGTGAACCTTGAACAGTTTAAGTGTTTTTTTCTCTCTCTAATATCATTGTTTGTCGGCGTTTTTTGGTCGGTAGTTCATCCTTGATCCAGTAGGTAAGTTCTGATGCAGCGGCACTTCATACAGTTGGTTCTCTTTGATCTTCGCCGATTTTGTCACTGTCTTGTTTTTTTTTCAACCCTTCCAATTCTATTTTGGTATTTTTGGCGGTTGGACTGTCAAAGATATTGCCGCTTTTCAGATATTTCACCGCCTATTTGAACTCTGCTAGGGAATATTCGCAAAAAATGTAATGTCCCTCTTCCAACTTTTGGTTTTCCCCACTATGAAAAGTTATCAAATTATAGGAATTTTCCTAAACAGAATGAAAGTGGAAAACCAAAAATTATATTGAAATTATAATAAATTATATTGAATGAATTTGATAGAAATTGGAGCGAGTCATGAGGTATCATAATTATTCTAGATTAATTTCATTAATTCCATTATGTTTAACTGGCCAGTAAATGAATAAATAATGCAAATAATCTCAATAATTCTCATGAATTCATAACAGAAAGTATCACGCGAAAAAAATACAATAAAATAATGCAAGGAAACAACTTCGGACGAACCACCGAGTCGCCAAAATAATGCGGGTACTGAGGGGACAGAAGGGGCTGCCGGCGGGCGGGCTGTGAGGGACAGTAGGCTCTCGAGAATTCGGGCGCGAAAAGGTTAAAAAAAAACGTCTGCCAAGTTGGGTGGGCAGTATAGCTTCCTCACTCATTGTAACATGGACGTATAGAATCAGTTGGCGAAAAAATTATGATTCAAAGAGTTATTGAATACCAAAATATTGGCGATAATATGCGGGATAGGGTTGAAGGTATTAATGTTTATAATAGTGTTGTAAATAGTTTCAACGTAGAATTTTATTTAGCGGTCCACCGTCTAGGACCTAAATAAATTTAAAGTTCGCGCATGCGCAGCGGCTATTGCTTGACCAATTTGATTGAAACTTATAGGGTGTCTCTCAGAAGTTAGTCCCTAACTAACCTCCAAATTTGAGCAAAATCGGTTCATTAGAAACCGAGGTTCCAGGAAATTCACGTTTGCGCATGCGCACTCGCTCCTATTGGTCCGAAGGTGCTGAAATTGATAGGGGACCGTCCAGGGCCTAACCCGCACAATCCCTGAAAATTTCATCAAAATCGGACCACAGGTTAGTATAGTTTTGCCCGGGACAAGGATTGACCACAGACAGACCGACAGACAGACAGACCGACCGACAGACAGACAGACAGACACGGAACCAAAATTGTTCGGGAAGCTCTAAAACGCAAAAAGCAAGTGGAAATTTTGATTTTGGAGGACATTTTTTTTTTTCACTTCTTTCACGAACACAAAGCTTCCCTACCTTCGGTAGTGAGGAAGCAAAAAATCTCGACTGGTCTCGAGCTTATTATTCATTAATAAACCAATTTTGGTTTATAATTTTCAATAATGAACCATTGGAATCGAGCAAGAAAATTTTAACCCCCCCCCCCCCTCAAAATTAGATGTTTTACGTTTTAAGGTACGTAGAATCCGAAAATTGAATAAAATTTTTTTTGTTAAGGCCTCCTGGGTGATAAAGTAAAGATGGCAGCTAATGATGATATATGATTATGACGGTCAAATCTTCAAAAAACCACCTTTTTCACTTAATTTTTTTGAAATTTTGACCCCTTGGGGTCGTCCAAAAATGTTGGCTAACGAATTCGTCTTTTCGTTTGTTATTATGAGTATCTGGCATTCTGAAATTTTTGCAAAATAACTAGGTATCGCCCGATTAGGTATGAAGTTATCGCCCGATGTGACATATTTCCAAGTCGAAATTCTTTTCCAAACCTAATGAATCCTTTTCCAAACTAAATTAATCTTTTTCCAAACCAAATTAAATATTTTCCAAACCAAATGAATCTTTTTCCAAATCAAATTAATCCTTTTCCACAACATGCGATATATTGCCGTAAAGTATCTAATATCTCATTGGAAATTCAATTAAAATTCGTGTGAATTTTCAAGGAAAACGCTGCAAATTATTACACAATGGTTTATTATTTTTCTATATAGATCACTCGTCTACAAAATCACCAACCATCCAATATGAAGAAAAAAAAAAAAACGTCTGCCAAGTGGGTGTGGCACATAGCTTCCTCGTTTACATAACCCGATTTATAGATGATCCGATGCATAGTAGTTAATCTCAAAACACCAATCTCTAAGTACCTTTCACTACCCTCATAGGGGACCATCTACACGCTACTCTGGATAATCCTAGAAAATTTCATCAAATTCGGATGAAAAATGTAAGTGAGTCACTACTCAAAAAAACCAAAAAACGTCTGCCAAGTGGGTGTGGCACATAGCTTCCTCGTATCCATAACCCGATTATATAGATGATCCGATGCATAGTAGTTAGTCTCGAAACACCAATCTCTAAGTAACTTTCACTACCCTTATAGAGGACCATCTACACGCTACTCTGGATAATCCTAGAAAATTTCATCAAATTCGGATGAAAAATATAAGTGAGTCACTACTCAAAAAATCCAAAAATATCTTAGCACGGCTAGGATTCGTACCCGTGACCTTTCACTTGTCAATATGACTCGCTGTACATGTGCTACGGACGCCAGACAGTAGGTAGTGTAGAATTTGAGATTGTGACGTACGCACGGCTGTTACACGGATTTTACGTTCGCGCATGCGCATCGGCTACTATAAGTCCGGGGGTGATGATTTTCATAGGGGACCATTT
Organism: Apolygus lucorum; assembly: GCA_009739505.2. Classification (NCBI taxonomy): domain Eukaryota; kingdom Metazoa; phylum Arthropoda; class Insecta; order Hemiptera; family Miridae; genus Apolygus; species Apolygus lucorum. The sequence goes on from CM019175.2 coordinate 6,772,593, forward strand.
ACAATCTAATCCGCATAATTCCTGAGAATTTCATTGAAATCGGATGGAAAATGTAGAAGTTATGGCCGTTTCAAGGAAATTCACATTTGCGCATGCGCAGTCGCTTTTATCGATCCGGGGATGATGATTTTCACAAGGGACCATCTAAATACTAATCTGTAACATCTCTGAAATTTTCATTGAAATCGGATGGAAAATGTAGAAGTTATGGCCGTTACAAGGAATTCACGTTTGCGCATGCGCAGTCGCTTCTATCAGTCCGGGGATGATGATTTTCATAGGGGACCGTCTACACACCAACCCGCACAATCCCTGAAAATTTCATCGAAATCGGACAATAACTTCGTATAGTTATGCGCGTTACAAGGAAATCATGACAGACGGACAGACACACAGACACACAGACAAACAGACACACAGACACACAGACACGGAACCAAAATTGTTCAGAAAGGTCTAAAACGCAAAACGCGAGTGAAAATTTTGATTTTGGAGAACTTTTTTTTTTCATCCTTGAAAAGTGAAAACAAAGCTTCCGCTACCTTGGTAGACTCGGAAGCAAAATCAAAAAAATCAAAAAAAAAACTTTAAAAAAATCAAAATCACCAACTATTGATTACATTTCGATCGATACATTTCGATTGATACATTCGCTCTAATTTGAACGGAGATTAGGCCTCTTTTAAAAATAGCATAGCACTAGACTAAGGAAAAACGCTGCAAATTATTACACAATGTTTTATTATTTTTCTATATAGATCACTCGTCTACAAAATCACCAACCATCCAATATGAAGAAAAAAGAAAAAAAAATAAAATCAAAATCACCAACCATTGATCGCATTTTGGTCAGCTCTAATTTGAACGGAGATTAGGCCTCTTTTGCGATTCACACTCGTGTTTTGATTTATATATATATATTTCAATATAAACCCTTAAATTTTCGTAGGAAGCGAACGGTTTGTCCTACAGAGCTCCGCGTGGTCTCAAAAAATTCTAAAAATTCTATAGAATCTTAAATTGAAGGAAAAACAATACCTTTATATCGAAATTTTTTGAGTTAGGGCGTTTTCAAAATTTCAAAATTGATTTTGGAACCCTTAGAAGTGACCTACGTCAACCAAAAGCTTCGGGGCACAACTAGACCCCAAATGGAGCCTACATACCAAATTTCATCAGCGTTTTTATTCGATTTTTGGATTCTACGTACCTTGAAACGTAAACCATCAAATTTTGAGGGGGTGTTAAATTTTTTTTTTCTTGGTCGATTCCAAAGGTTCATTATAGAAAATAATAAACCAAAAGCAGTAGCGAAGGTTGAAGAGAAATGGCATTGAGAAGGAATACTCATCAGCTTCACCTTCGGGAGCCTCCGAAGATTTCGGCCCGAAGAATCGTAAAATTTTCACATTCTACAACTGAAAACTTCTCAGGTTTTTCTACAACGCCTGCAATTCGTAAAGATTTTCATTGAGCTTATTTTCGCGAAAGGATCCATTGGAAAAATTCTAATTTGATTTGGGAAAAAATTAATTTAGTTTGGGAAAGGATTCATTTGGTAAATGATTAATTTGACTTAAAAATCCTATGTTATAAACTTTTGTATGAAATTTTTGATTTTGGGGAAAAATAACGGTTAAATCCAAATAAATTCATATTTATACATGAACTGTGAAATCATACATACCTACGTTCATATTTATATGTCACTCCGAATATAACTTGATTAGGTAATATTATTTTGCGATAAATTCATATTGTGCCAAAATGTTCAAAACAACAAACAAAAAGGCGAGTTCGTTAACCAGGAATTTTGGACAACTCCAAAATATCCTCCTCCTCCTCCGGAAGTGTTGCGGGACAACCCTGAAGGCTTCTAGGCGGTCCCCCAAGAATTGCGTCGAGAGATCTGATCGTCAACGGTAGATCTGAGTCGAATTTCGGTCAAATTGGATTATTATTTTTTTTTAATTCTTCTTTGTTGATAAAAAATTTCATATTTTCCTTACCAACTTCATCGTATGACGAGGAAAGTATCTGACGGAGGAGGTCTCGTCTCTCCGCGAACTATTGGTCCGATTTCGGTCGAATTTAAAGAGATTTTTTTCACTCTTCGCAGTTGGCAGACAATTTCATATTTTCCTTACCAACTTCTCCTTGCGACGAGGAAAGTATCTGAACTATTGGTCCGATTTCGGTCGAATTTAAGAGATTTTTTTCATTCTTCGCAGTTGACAGACAATTTCATATTTTCCTTACCAACTTCTTCGAGTGACGAGGAAAGTATCTGAAGGAGGAGGTCTCGTCTCTCCGCGAACTATTGGTCCGATTTCGGTCGAATTTAAAGAGTTATTTAAAATTCTTCTGAGTTGGTAAAAATTTCATATTTTCCTTACCAACTTCTTCAAGTGACGAGGAAAGTATCTGAAGGAGGAGGTCTCGTCTCTCCGCGAACTATTGGTCCGATTTCGGTCAAATTTAAAGAGATTTTTTTCATTCTTCTCAGTTGGTAAAATTTTCATATTTTCCTTTCCAACTTCTTCGTGCGACGAGGAAAGTATCTGAACTATTGGTCCGATTTCGGTCGAATTTAAAGAGATTTTTTTCATTCTTCGCAGTTGACAGACAATTTCATGTTTTCCTTACCAACTTCTTCGAGTGACGAGGAAAGTATCTGAAGGAGGAGGTCTCGTCTCTCCGCGAACTATTGGTCCGATTTCGGTCGAATTTAAAGAGATTTTTTTCATTCTTCGCAGTTGACAGACAATTTCATATTTTCCTTACCAACTTCTTCGAGTGACGAGGAAAGTATCTGAAGGAGGAGGTATCGTCTCTCCGCGAACTATTGATCCGATTTCGGTCGAATTATAAGAGATTTTTTTCATTCTTCGCAGTTGACAGACAATTTCATATTTTCCTTACCAACTTCTTCGAGTAACGAGGAAAGTATCTGAAGGAGGAGGTCTCGTCTCTCCGCGAACTATTGATCCGATTTCGGTCGAATTATAAGAGATTTTTTTCATTCTTCGCAGTTGACAGACAATTTCATATTTTCCTTACCAACTTCTTCGAGTGACGAGGAAAGTATCTGAAGGAGGAGGTCTCGTCTCTCCGCGAACTATTGATCCGATTTCGGTCGAATTTAAAGAGATATTTAAAATTCTTCTGAGTTGGTAAAAATTTCATATTTTCCTTACCAACTTCTTCAAGTGACGAGGAAAGTATCTGAAGGAGGAGGTCTCGTCTCTCCGCGAACTATTGGTCCGATTTCGGTCGAATTTAAAGAGATATTTAAAATTCTTCTGAGTTGGTAAAAATTTCATATTTTCCTTACCAACTTCTTCGAGTGACGAGGAAAGTATCTGAAGGAGGAGGTCTCGTCTCTCCGCGAACTATTGGTCCGATTTCGGTCGAATTTAAAGAGATATTTAAAATTCTTCTGAGTTGGTAAAAATTTCATATTTTCCTTACCAACTTCTTCAAGTGACGAGAAAGTATCTGAAGGAGGAGGTCTCGTCTCTCCGCGAACTATTGGTCCGATTTCGGTCGAATTTAAAGGGATTTTTTTCATTCTTCGCAGTTGACAGACAATTTTATATTTTCCTTACCAACTTCTTCGAGTGACGAGGAAAGTATCTGAAGGAGGAGGTCTCGTCTCTCCGCAAACTATTGATCCGATTTCGGTCGAATTTTAAGAGATTTTTTTCATTCTTCGCAGTTGACAGACGATTTCATATTTTCCTTACCAACTTCTTTGAGTGACGAGGAAAGTATCTGAAGGAGGAGGTCTCGTCTCTCCGCAAACTATTGATCCGATTTCGGTCGAATTTTAAGAGATTTTTTTCATTCTTCGCAGTTGACAGACAATTTTATATTTTGCTTACCAACTTCTTCGAGTGACGAGGAAAGTATCTGAAGGACGAGGTCTCGTCTCTCCGCGAACTATTGGTCCGATTTCGGTCGAATTTTAAGAGATTTTTTTCATTCTTCGCAGTTGACAGACAATTTCATATTTTCCTTACCAACTTCTTCAAGTGACGAGAAAGTATCTGAAGGAGGAGGTCTCGTCTCTCCGCGAACTATTGATCCGATTTCGGTCGAATTTTAAGAGATTTTTTTCATTCTTCGCAGTTGACAGACAATTTCATATTTTCCTTACCAACTTCTTCGAGTGACGAGGAAAGTATCTGACGGAGGAGGTCTCGTCTCTCCGCGAACTATTGGTCCGATTTCGGTCGAATTTAAAGAGATATTTAAAATTCTTCTGAGTTGGTAAAAATTTCATATTTTCCTTACCAATTTCTTCAAGTGACGAGGAAAGTATCTGAAGGAGGAGGTCTCGTCTCTCCGCGAACTATTGGTCTGATTTCGGTCGAATTTAAAGAGATATTTAAAATTCTTCTCAGTTGGTAAAAATTTCATATTTTCCTTACCAATTTCTTCAAGTGACGAGGAAAGTATCTGAAGGAGGAGGTCTCGTCTCTCCGCGAACTATTGGTCTGATTTCGGTCGAATTTAAAGAGATATTTAAAATTCTTCTGAGTTGGTAAAAATTTCATATTTTCCTTACCAATTTCTTCAAGTGACGAGGAAAGTATCTGAAGGAGGAGGTCTCGTCTCTCCGCGAACTATTGGTCTGATTTCGGTCGAATTTAAAGAGATATTTAAAATTCTTCTCAGTTGGTAAAAATTTTCATATTTTCCTTACCAACTTCTTCAAGTGACGAGGAAAGTATCTGAAGGAGGAGGTCTCGTCTCTCCGCGAACTAGTGATCCGATTTCGGTCGACTTTTAAGAGATTTTTTTCATTCTTCGCAGTTGACAGACAATTTTATATTTTGCTTACCAACTTCTTCGAGTGACGAGGAAAGTATCTGAAGGAGGAGGTCTCGTCTCTCCGCGAACTATTGGTCTGATTTCGGTCGAATTTAAAGAGATATTTAAAATTCTTCTCAGTTGGTAAAAATTTTCATATTTTCCTTACCAACTTCTTCAAGTGACGAGGAAAGTATCTGAAGGAGGAGGTCTCGTCTCTCCGCGAACTAGTGATCCGATTTCGGTCGACTTTTAAGAGATTTTTTTCATTCTTCGCAGTTGACAGACAATTTTATATTTTGCTTACCAACTTCTTCGAGTGACGAGGAAAGTATCTGAAGGAGGAGGTCTCGTCTCTCCGCGAACTATTGGTCCGATTTCGGTCGAATTTTAAGAGATTTTTTCATTCTTCGCAGTTGACAGACAATTTCATATTTTCCTTACCAACTTCTTCGAGTGACGAGGAAAGTATCTGAAGGAGGAGGTCTCGTCTCTCCGCGAACTATTGATCCGATTTCGGTCGAATTTAAAGAGATATTTAAAATTCTTCTGAGTTGGTAAAAATTTCATATTTTCCTTACCAACTTCTTCAAGTGACGAGGAAAGTATCTGAAGGAGGAGGTCTCGTCTCTCCGCGAACTATTGGTCCGATTTCGGTCGAATTTAAAGAGATATTTAAAATTCTTCTGAGTTGGTAAAAATTTCATATTTTCCTTACCAACTTCTTCAAGTGACGAGGAAAGTATCTGAAGGAGGAGGTCTCGTCTCTCCGCGAACTATTGGTCCGATTTCGGTCGAATTTAAAGAGATATTTAAAATTCTTCTGAGTTGGTACAAATTTCATATTTTCCTTACCAACTTCTTCAAGTGACGAGGAAAGTATCTGAAGGAGGAGGTCTCGTCTCTCCGCGAACTATTGATCCGATTTCGGTCGAATTTTAAGAGATTTTTTTCATTCTTCGCAGTTGACAGACAATTTCATATTTTCCTTACCAACTTCTTTGAGTGACGAGGAAAGTATCTGAAGGAGGAGGTCTCGTCTCTCCGCGAACTATTGATCCGATTTCGGTCGAATTATAAGAGATTTTTTTCATTCTTCGCAGTTGACAGACAATTTCATATTTTCCTTACCAACTTCTTCGAGTGACGAGGAAAGTATCTGAAGGAGGAGGTCTCGTCTCTCCGCGAACTATTGATCCGATTTCGGTCGAATTTTAAGAGATTTTTTTCATTCTTCGCAGTTGACAGACAATTTCATATTTTCCTTACCAACTTCTTCGAGTGACGAGGAAAGTATCTGAAGGAGGAGGTCTCGTCTCTCCGCGAACTATTGGTCCGATTTCGGTCAAATGTAAAGAACTCAAAGGCCGTCCAAATTCGTGTTTTTTTTTCTCAGTCGATTCCCTACGTATCTTACCAACTTCATCGTGGGATGAGGAAAGTGTCTCACGGAGGAGTCCCCACTGTGGATTTCTCGTTAAAAACGCCTTACTAATTGATTGGGTTCGATCCCATTAGGTTTTTTTTCCTCTCTCTCTCTCTCTTCTCAAAGCCGTTTTTTCGCGGTTAATTTAACCCTCGTTTCACTGACCCAGACAATCCGCTTGTTTCACTTCGAATTTTTCAAGGCGAAGAATCCCACGGTTCGACTCATTAGCGCGTTTTGAGTTCATCTCGGTTCTAAGCCGGTAAGATAGACTCCAGAAAAATGTTCATGATATCTCTGGATACATTCATGATATCTTTATACTTTTTTTTTCAATTCTTTATCTACTTTTCATATAACCACTGAGCGAGTTTCAACTCTGTAGCGAAAATATTATTCTATCTAGAGACAATATAGCAAAACAGTTTTTTCATATTTTTGATGTTAATGATTTTGGTTTATTATTTTCAATAATGAACCTTTGGAATCGACCAAGAAAAAAAAATTTTAACACCCCCTCAAAATTTGATGGTTTACGTTTCAAGGTACGTAGAATCCAAAACGCTGCAAATCATTGCTCAAAGGTTTATTATTTTGTGTATAAATCATCCTTCTGTATAGATCACTGGTTCTCCTTCAATAGCACCTACAACTTGTACCACCATCTGTATTCTCCCTTGACCTTCCCTCTCAAATTTCAGCTCCTGCGTTCAATAGGATTGAAAATGGCTTCGGAGCTCACTCAGCTGATCAGTGATCTGAAGAGTGAAGAAGATCTCCTCGAATGCTGGAGACGCCTGGAAGAGCACTTCCTTTCAATAGGATTGAAAATGGCTTTGGAGCTCACTCAGCTGATCAGTGATGTGAGGGTTGAAGAAGATCTCCTCGAATGCTGGAGACGCCTGGAAGAGCACCTCCATTCAATAGGATTGAAAATGGCTTCGGAGCTCACTCAGCTGATCAGTGATCTGATCAGTGAGCAATGATTTGCAGCGTTTTTTACCTACAAACATTGTTTTACCTACCAACTTTTTTTTACCTACCAACTATTGGTAGGTACTACCTACCACACTATAATGGCTTCACACCTTCACAATCAAGTTTATTAGAAAGAACTAAACGCTTCACACTACTCGATTGGAAAAATAGAAAGCTTGATATGGAAATTTGATTACTGGTTACGCAGAAGGCAAAACTGTATACAAATCGAAGAAATGAACAGCGATCGCATTTTAGTCCGATAAAATTTGAATGGAGATTAGACCTCTTTTTGCGATTCACACTCATGATTCTGTTTTATCGAAGGAAAACCTTCAAGTACTCGTAGGGACCGAACGGTTTGTCCTACAGAGCTCCGGGTGGTCTCAAAAATTTTTAAAAATTCTGTACTATTTAAAATTGGTGAAAAAACGATACCTTTATTTCGAGAGTTTTCGAGCTAGGGCACTCTTGAAAATTTCAACCCTTAATTTTCACCCCTTAGAAGTGTCCTACATCAACCAAAAGCTTCGCGGCACAACTAGACCACAAATGGAGCCCATATACCAAATTTGAACCAAATCGGTCCAGTGTTGCTAAGAAAAGTGCCGCGTACGGCGGACGGCGGACGGCGTACGGCGTACGGCGGACGGACGGAAATTTTTTTATTCGATTTTCGTATTCTACGTACCTTGAAACGTAAAACATCAAATTTTGAGGGGGGGTTAAAAAAATTTTTTTCTTGCTCGATTCCAAAGGCTTATTATTGAAAATAATAAACCAAAATCTAATAAAAATTTGGCCGTCCGTCCGCCGTACGCGCCACTTTTGCCACTCAGCATTGACCGATTTTAATGAAATTTGGTATGTAGGCTCCATTTGGGGTCTAGTTGTGCCCCGAAGCTTTTGGTTGATGTAGGTCACTTCTAAGGGTTCCAAAATCAATTTTGAAATTTTGAAAACGCCCTAACTCAAAAAATTTCGATATAAAGGTATTGTTTTTCCTTCAATTTAGGATTCTATAGAATTTTTAGAATTTTTTGAGACCACGCGGAGCTTTGTAGGACAAACCGTTCGCTCCCTACGAAAATTTAAGGGTTTATATTGAAATATATATATATATATATAAATCAAAACACGAGTGTGATTCGCAAAAGAGGCCCAATCTCCGTTCAAATTAGGGCTGACCAAAATGCGATCAATGGTTGGTGATTTTGATTTTGCTTCCTCACTACCGAAGGTAGGGAAGCTTTGTATTCGTGAAAGAAGTGAAAAAAAAAAAAATGTCCTCCAAAATCAAAATTTCCACTTGCTTTTTGCGTTTTAGAGCTTCCCGAACAATTTTGGTTCCGTGTCTGTCTGTCTGTCTGTCTGTCGGTCTGTCGGTCTGTCTGTCTGTCTGTGGTCAATCCTTGTCCCGGGCAAAACTATACTAACCTGTGGTCCGATTTTGATGAAATTTTCAGGGATTGTGCGGGTTAGGTCCTAGACGGTCCCCTATAAATTTCAGCACCTTCGGATCAGCTGAGTGAGCTCCAAGGCCATTTTCTCTCCTGTTGAACGCAGGAAGCTGAAATTTGAGAGGCAGGGTCAATGGAGAATGCTGAAGGTGCCTGAGTGGTCACTGATCAGCTGAGTGAGCTCCAAGGCCATTTCCTCTCCTGTTTTTCGCCAACTGATTCTATACGTCCATGTTACAATGAGTGAGGAAGCTATACTGCCCACCCAACTTGGCAGACGTTTTTTTTTTTCTTTTTTCTTCATATTGGATGGTTGGTGATTTTGTAGACGAGTGATCTATATAGAAAAATAATAAACCATTGTGTAATAATTTGCAGCGTTTTCCCTTAGTCTAGTGCTATGCTATTTTTGTACTTTTTGGTGGCAGGGTAACCTGTGCAGATGAAATGGAGTAGAACGTAGCAGTTATCTATCAGAAGTTATGAACATCGAAAGAACGGTAGGAAGTTACAAAAATTTAGAAACTATGAACAGTGCAGCTCCTGGAGCGGGAAACAGCTATCCCCCGGATTGATTGGCTCCTCAATCTTTGAAAAATCGTATCTCCGTTTTCCACGGTTCAAATTTAATATTTTTATATAGCAAAATGTCTGGGGAAACTTGCAAAATTATATAAAAATAAAAAGAAAAAAGTCGAAAAATTTTCGATTTGACTCATGAACCCCCTAAGAAATAATTTTTCGACGTTTTAAATTGTTTAAAAAACGATTTTTAGGTATAAATTAATATTTTCGAAATCCATCCGACTAAAGTGGAGACGACTATAAACACTTATCAACTACATTATCAACATCATAAATGTTGATATGTACATTATACATTAAAAATGTGGGACACAAAGGAAGATTGCAGGGCAGATGGCGAGGTAAACGATGAGATGAACGACCAGGTATTGTTGCAGGGATTAGTACGATGAACTTGAAGGTTCATTCTCGTAAAACGCGGTATTCTTGTACCTCGAAAGACCAGAGAAAGGTTTCGTAACGACTAAAGAACCGGCGAGAAATAAACGGAAAGAAAAGGGTAGAGGGATCCCCCTTTTAAAAAGATTCGAATTTACGGGGGTAATGAATTGAGATGGAACGACGTTACAGGGATCGTTACAAGAGGCACAATACCACGCATTCCACTGCCTCCCGTCCACCTTAAATCCTACTGAAGAAGGTGATTTCAGCGAACGTTTACACGCCTGCAAATACCAAATACATTCCCATACTTGGGGCAGTTTCAAACTTTGCACTGTAAAATCAACCCTTTTAACCCTTAAGGTGTAGTTGTCCGCTTTTCCATAGACATCAAATCGCCTCTTTATAAACCAATTTTGAGTACACGTTTCTCTGGACTTGTTTGAGCTAGAATGTTGAATTTTGGTTTATTATTTTCAATAATGAACCTTTGGAATCGACCAAGAAAAAAAAAATTTTAACACCCCCTCAAAATTTGATTGTTTACGTTTCAAGGTACGTAGAATCCAAAAATCGAATAAAAATTTGGCCGTCCGTCCGCCGTACGCCGTACGCGGCACTTTTGCCACTTAGCATTGACCGATTTTGATGAAATTTGGTATGTATGGCTCCATTTGGGGTCTAGTTGTGCCCCGAAGCTTTTGGTTGAGGTAGGTCACTTCTAAGGGTACCAAAATCAATTTTGAAATTTTGAAAACGCCCTAACTCAAAAAATTTCGATATAAAGGTATTGTTTTTCCTTTAATTTAAGATTCTATAGAATTTTTAGAATTTTTGGAGACCACGCGGAGCTCTGTAGGACAAACCGTTCGCTTCCTACGAAAATTTAAGTGTTTATTTTGAAATATGTATATATATAAATCAAAACACGAGTGTGAATCGCAAAAGAGGCCTAATCTCTGTTCAAATTAGAGCTGATCGAAATGTAATTGATAGTTGGTGATTTTGATTTTTTAAAAAATTTTTTTTGATTTTTTTTGATTTTTGATTTGATTTGATTTTTTAAAAAATTTTTTGATTTTTTTTTTTTTCCTTCATATTGGATGGTTGGTGATTTTGTAGACGAGTGATCTATGTATATAGAAAAATAATAAACCATTGTGTAATAATTTGCAGCGTTTTTCTAGTAGTTCAAGCACCTTATTTTTTTAAAAATTGGTTGTCAAACCTCAAACCATTTTTGAAAAAAATGACAATTTTTTTTTTGTTTGCGTTTTTTCCTTTGTTAAAAACTCATGTAAAGACAAAATTACGAAAAAGAAAAATTCGGCACTATTTTAACAAGGTTAATTGAAGAGGTGTCGTAAACGACACCGTGTCGAACCCTGGAGGTCAATGAACGAAATGAATTGACAAAACGCCAGAATTTTTGTCGTTGAATTTTATTTCTTTTAACTCATTTTTTTAAACATTAATTAAGTACAGGGTGTAAACGTTAAGGGCACACCATCGGCTAGGGATCGAGTCTAAAACTAATTTCCAACAAAAAATGTCTTTTCGCAATTTTTTGGTTTATTATTTTCAATAATGAACCTTTGGAATCGACCAAGAAAAAACATTTTTTAACACCCCCCTCAAAATTTGATGGTTTACGTTTCAAGGTACGTAGAATCCAAAAATCGAATAAAAATTTGTTCGTCCGTCCGCCGTACGCCGAACGCGGCACTTTCCCCACTTAGCATTGACCGATTTTGATGAAATTTGGTATGTGGGCTCCATTTGGGGTCTAGTTGTGCCCCAAAGATTTTGGTTAATGTAGGTCATGAATTTTGAAATTTTGAAAACGCCCTAACTCAAAAAATGTTGATATAAAGGTATTGTTTTTCCTTCAATTTAAGATTCTATGAAATTTTAAGAATTTTTTAAGACCACGCGGAGCTCTGTAGGACAAACCGTTCGCTCCCTACGAGAATTTGAAGTTTGGACGTACGATAAATCAGAAACACGAGTGTGAATCGCAAAAGAGGCCTAATCCCCGTTCAAATTATAGCTGACCGAAATACGATCGATGTTTTTCTTTATGTTGGATGGTTGGTGGCTTTGCAGACGAGTGATCTATAGAAAAACAATAAACCATTGTGTAATAATTTGCAGCGCTTTGTGTTGCGTTCATCTTCTGTTTCTATTTATTTTGGATTTTTATTATTTTTTATATTTTAGGATAAATTGATAAATTACTGTATGACTCTCACAACCCATAATTTTTTTTCTTTCGATATCAATATTTTCCTTTCGATATTCGTTAGTATCGCAAGAAAAATATCAATGCAAATATTGGAAATATCGAAACAAATTATCGATATCAATAAATCTCGAAAGTATCGAATCGTCACTAGTTAGGCGTACACCTTGTATACAAATTTGGCACTCAGACGCAGAATTGTAAAATCATATAATCATAAAATTTTATAAAAGCCATTCTTAGTTAAAAAATTTCTGGTATCAACCTCCGAAAAACCCTTGAATGTATTCTTAATGGTATGTTCGGAATCTGTTTGTAATTTCCTATAAATCGACGTAATGAAGTGGTGGAAAACCCCATCGTTTACTACGTTTGCAGTACTATCTCGATACTTCGAATTCGGTAAAATTCCGTTTTTGAAACGTTCAATTGAAAATTCGCTCATTTCGGCCGGTTGATTTTTCGAACCTCGATACCGAACTCGACGCTCCAACTAGCCACCGAGTCCGTAGGAAGAAAAACCGGTTTTTCCTGGCGATACCCGCGGAGGAATCGCGGCGGGGAGAGAAATTTCTGTGTCAACTTCTAAAACCTCTTTTTTTTTTGTAATAATTTCGAATCGGACGAAATAAAGGAAGAACCGAGGTGAAGGACCTTTCGATCAATATCTTCTTTTCCACCGAAACAGATCCGAAATTTTTTATTTTTATTTTTCGACGCGTCTGAATTACGAGCAATGAAAGTCGTAACTAATTTTTTTTTTAAATGGGTGGACAAATTTTTTTTTTTTTCAAATTCCTTCAAAGGGTCGATTTTACAACGAATTTCCACAAAAAATGTCTCTTAGCAATTTTTTTTAAACCTCTTGTTTTTCAATTTTCAAGATTTTTTCGTGTTATAGACCTTTTTATCGTAGTAGTTTTCATGTTTTTTTTTTTTTTAATTTTAAAAACAGATTTTAATAACAAATAGCAACAACGAGGAACAAAAACCGCCGTTCCAAAAGCGAGCTGGCCGTGAGGAATGAGGTCGTTTTAAACTTCGTATGTGTAAAATCATATTTTGAATGTTTCGATTTCTCTTAGTTCACAAGAATAAAATTCATTATGAGATTACAGTCCACACGAGAAAGTTCCAATTTCAAAATATATTATATGTACAAGATAATAAATTATACTTTTCTGAGCCTTGCAATGAATTCAGTTTTCCAGACATTTTCCTTTCATGCTAATGCTTCTGGATCCTCTAAATTGGTTGAGTCTACCTTTAAACACTCAATTATGAAAAGAGGTTCAACCCCCAGTAACAGGCACCGAAAAATCTGATGTCCCATGAATAAACAGGCTAAAAAGTTGAGTAACGAAAATGAGAGCAAACTGACTGTCTGTTATTGGACCCTTGTCTGTTACTGGTGACCTTACCCCTCTGAGCCTTGCTATGAATTCAGTTTCCCAGACATTTTCCTTTCATGCAATTGCTTCTGGATCCTTTTAAATTGGTTGAGTCTACCTTTAAACACTCTATTATGAAAAGAGGTTCAACCCCCAGTAACAGGCACCGAAAAATCTGATGTCCCAGTTATAAACAGGCTAAAAGTTGAGTAACGAAAATTAGAGCAAACTGACTGTCTGTTATTGGACCCTTGTCTGTTACTGGTGATCTTACCCCTCTGAGCCTTGCTATGAATTCAGTTTCCCAGACATTTTCCTTTCATGCAATTGCTTCTGGATCCTCTAAATTCGTTGAGTCTACCTTTAAACACTCAATTATGAAAAGAGGTTCAACTCCCAGTAACAGGCACCGAAAAATCTGATGTCCCAGTAATAAACAGGCAGTAATGAATCCCCAGTAATGAACAGGCTAAAAAGTTGATTAACGAAAATTAGAGCAAGCTGACTGTCTGTTATTGGACCCTTGTCTGTTACTGGTGACCTTACCGAATATAGGTACGTTTGGAACAGTACTTATTGGTGAAATCCTGAATAACCCAGTTTTCCGCCATCTTCTACCTTGGAAATTGCACCCCAAATATCGTTCGTTCGTGGTTTTCAGTGATATGAGCTGTTTTAAAGGTAGGAACATGGGGTATTTTCGGAATCAGCGCCAAATCTCCTACACGATCAGCTCATTATCCTTTACAAACTCGATTCTCACGATTGTTCGAAAATTCGCTCAACTCATGCTGCAGACCTGATATCTCTACTTCCCCTGCTTTGACCTTGTTTACGTGGAAATATCGGCGGAGGAACGGTCGCATAAAAAAAGCGGTTGCGAGGGTCGAGAGAAATGTAGGACCTACCGGCTTACCGATCGAGCGTGACATTCCGGGACAAAGCCGGTCGAAGGCACACAAAACTGCTTCCGAAGCTCGAGAAACTCGTATTTACACGTAGGAGGGACGAGTAGTGGTCCACCTTTGAGAAGGAATTAATTGTCTCTCGGTAAAGTATGGTTGAATCAAAATTTTTGAAACAATTGAACCATTTTTGTAGGTAATTTCGAGCTTATTCCGAATATAACAAATACTTTTTTGGTTTATCATTTTGGTGCAATTTTGGTTTATTATTTATCGGTCTGTCATGAAATTCTTGTAATGGGCAAAATTATTCGAAGTTATTGTCCGATTTCGATGAAATTTTCGGGGATTGTGCGCATTGGGGTGTAGATGGGTCCCCATGAAAATCATCGTCCCTGAATTGACAGTAGCCACTTCTTCTTCTTCATGTGCGTCAGCGACCAACTGCACAATCTGCTGCTTGTCCACGGCAACCCGAAACAGGTCCGTGGAACTCAAGCCGAACCACTCTCGAAGGTTCTTCAACCACCATGTTCTCCTCCGTCCACGTCCCCGTCGGTCGACTATCACCCCCTGCATTATCACTTGCAACAATTCATATTTTTTATTACGCATTACTTGACCAAAATACTCTAATTTCCTTCGTTTCACGTTACCCAACACTTCTGTTGTTTTTCCAAGCCTGCGCAATACCTCCGCATTAGTAACCTTGTCAACCCAAGGTATTCTAAGCATGCGACGGTATGTCCACATTTCAAATGCCTGGAGTTTATTGCATTTGGCAACAGTCAACGTCCATGCCTCCAAACCATAGTAAAGGATGCTGAACACATAGCATCTTAAAATTCGTAAGCGGAGAGGCAAGTTCAAAGAGCGATTGGTGAGCACACTCCTCATTTTCACAAAAGAAGCTCTTGCCTGTTCTATTCGACACCGAACTTCGCGAGAAGAGTCCCAGTCGAGCGAGCATCCAAGATATTTGTACAATGAAACACGACCCAACTCATCCTGCTCAACACGTAATACTTCCGATGAATCCGTCTCACCTCTAGAAATCACCATCCATTTCGTTTTCATTATGTTCAGTTTCAGTCCCATCTCTTCGCTACGTTCGACCACTGATGTGAGGAGAGACTGAAGATCCTCAAGACAGGTCGCCAACAGAACGGTGTCGTCTGCGTATCGTAAATTGTTTATTACATGGCCGTTGACAACCACACCTTCCTCCCTCCCAGACAGCGCCAGGTGGAATATTTCTTCCGAGTACAGATTGAAAATGATTGGCGAAAGGACACACCCCTGCCTTACCCCCCTCTCAATTCTGATTCCCTCAGAGATCTCTCCATTCACACTTATCGTGGCACTTTGATTCCAGTAGAGACTGGATATGATGCGGATGTCACGGCCATCCAGCCCTATTCGTTGGAGAATTGCGATCATCTTGTCATGTCTTACTTTATCAAAAGCTTTCTCGTAATCCAGAAAGAAGAGGTACTCCGGACAATCGAGGACTTCGTGGAGGTGGAAATTGTACTGGGCTCCAAACAAAAAGTGGCGGAAAGTTCGAATGGACAGAACAGTGTACAGCTGCTTTTGAGAACCTGAAAAGAGCATTGACTGAGCCTCCAGTGCTTAGTCACCCAATTCCTGGGTGCTTGTTCATTTTGGACACGGATGCCAGTGGTAAGGCGGTGGGTGCAGTGCTCTCTCAATTGCAAGGCGGCAAAGAAAGAGTCCTAGCATATTTCAGTAAATGCATGTCTCGGCCTGAACGCAACTACTGCGCCACCCGAAGAGAACTGTTAAGTCTTGTACGAGCTCTACAGCATTTCCACTCATATGGCTTGGATGGTGAGAAGTTTCTGGTCAGAACAGACCATGCAGCACTGCAATGGCTACAGAGTTTTAAGAACCCGGATGGACAGTTAGCCAGATGGCTCCAGCAAATTTCAATTTATGACTTTAAAGTAGAACATCGTTCTGGAAAGAGACACAACAATGCTGATGCCCTATCTAGACGGCCCTGCATTTCTGACAACTGCACATATTGCCCTCGCCAAGAGGCAAAGAGAGATGTGGCTGTGGACGTTCAGTTGGTCCGGTTGGAAAATGAGAATTGGAACTGGTCTATGGAACAGAAGAAGGATCCTGACTTGCAGCCAGTTTTTGAGTGGATAGAGGAAGGGAAGAGACCTTCATGGCAGTCAGTAGCACAGTATGGCCATAAAACGAAAACTTTGTGGGCTATGTTTGAAAGATTTAGATTAGAAGAAGGAGTGCTGGTAAGGGATTGGGAGAATAACAATGGGTCACAGAAAATTGTTCAAGTCCTAGTGCCCAGATCACTTCAAAAGGAAGTCTTGACTAAAGCTCATCAGTGTGGTCATTTTGGTCGAAGGAGAACCCTGAGTGTGATACGATCTCGGTACTACTGGCCTGGACTACAGGGAGACGTCAAGCAGCACTGTTTGTCGTGTGAAGTCTGTGGGCGTCGAGGTACTAAATTCAAATCACCAAAGGCACCATTGCAAACTTATACAGTTGGTGTCCCATTTGAAAGGCTTGGGATAGATGTTGTTGGTCCACTGCCTGTGACTCAAGACGGCAATAAGTTCATTGTTGTTGTTATTGATTATTTTACCAAGTGGCCGGAGGCATTTGCTGTTCCTGATACCAAAGCAGATACCATTGCTCGAGGTCTTGTGTCAAATGTGATCTCGCGGTTTGGAGTACCCAGGGAGTTACACTCAGACCAGGGATCGAGTTTTGAGTCCCAGGTATTTCAAGAGGTGATGGCACTATTGGATGTTCACAAGACTCGAGCAACACCCCTCCATCCACAGAGTTCGGGCGCTGTCGAGCGGTTTAATAGAACCTTATGGGAAATGCTCGCAAAAGTAGTTGGGAAGAATCAGATGGATTGGGACCAAAAGCTTCCATGTTTGCTATTAGCATATCGAGCGACAGAACATGCAGCAACAGGACACTCTCCAGCACTGTTGGCTATGGGAAGAGAGCTGGTTCCACCAGCGCATCTTCTTATAGGTGCCATGCCATCTGGGAGGAACCCCCGGTCCGTCTTTGCGCAGATGTTGAAGCAACAACTTTTGGATGTCCATGACATTGCCCGGAAGAAATTGCTGGAGGTAGCAGAGGCGACAAAACGACGATACGATGTCCGAAAAGAAACACCTCGATTTCAGGAAGGCGATTTGGTGTGGGTTTTTAGACCTAGGCGGCGTGTTGGGGTCTGCCCAAAACTGCAATCACCATGGGTAGGTCCATGTAAAATTTTGAAGAGGATATCGGATGTGGTGTACCGGATCGGCCTTCCAGGACGATACAGGAAGGTGGTACATGCAGACCACTTGGTCCCATTCTCCAGTGTTCTTCAAGAAGAGGGGGGTAGTGTTGAGGATCACTAGTGATTACTATTATGACAAACTTAGAAACGATCATGTGAATTGAGTGTTTGATTGCTGCTAATAAAAAATTGTTGTTCTAGGTTTGCTACCGACCTTAATTGCCTTGTGTATTTCTGTTTGTACCATTATCAGTGCGATTAGTCAGCTTAGTGTTCCAGTATCTCATAATAATACATACACATTGACATTGATGTCTCGGCATCTCTGAATCA
Source organism: Apolygus lucorum (assembly GCA_009739505.2). Classification (NCBI taxonomy): domain Eukaryota; kingdom Metazoa; phylum Arthropoda; class Insecta; order Hemiptera; family Miridae; genus Apolygus; species Apolygus lucorum. The sequence goes on from CM019175.2 coordinate 6,790,413, forward strand.
GCACTTGAATACCGAAAAGGGCTTCACGAGTTCCAAAACCATTCCTGAATCCAAACTGGGAATCACTGAGAACGCTCTCACATTTTTCATAAATTCTGAAATGGATCACCTTCAGGAACAACTTCAAGACATGAGACATCAAACTGATTGTTCTGAATTCCTTGCAGTATTTGGCATTAGACTTCTTTGGTAGCATAATAAAAGTTGATTTAAGCCAGTCGATTGGAATTGTCCCCGATGTATAGATTTTATTGAACAGGTCCACAAGCAGCATGAGAGAACTTTCTTCCTTCAGAATTTTCAAAACTTCTATGGGAATGGCATCGGGAGTAGCCACTGGGCATGTGCAAATGTTATCTCCATAAAAACAGCCACAATTTCTACAATTTTCATCTAAATTCGATGACATTTTCAGGAATTGTGTGGTTTGGTGCGTATGAAAATCATCGTCCCTGAATTGACAGTAGCCTCTGCGCATGCGCATACGTAAAAACCTTGTAACAGTCATAACTTCTATATTATCCACCTGATTCCCAAGAGGTTTTCAAGAATTTTGTGCTAGCTGTGTAAGTCCCCTAAGAAGATAGTGCAAGGTAGGTATTTAAAGATTGTAGTTTTGAGATTAGCTACTATGTATCGTATCATCTTCCTATTCACTCGGTTTATTGATACGAGGAAGCTACGAGCCACACCCACTTGCCATTTTTAGTGTTTTTTTTTTTTTTAATTTCAAAATGACCTTATACTTAACCTGAATTTTAAGAAATTATGATCACATTTAATTACATTTTAGTTTATTTATAATCTTGGAAAAACGCTGCAAATCATTGCTCAAAGGTTTATTATTTTATGTATAGATCATCCTTCTGTATAGATCACTGGTTCTCCATCAATAGCACCTACCACCATCTGTATTCTCCCTTGACCTTCCCTCTCAAATTTCAGCTCCTGCGTTCAATAGGATTGAAAATGGCTTCGGAGCTCACTCAGCTGATCAGTGATCAGAAGAGTGAAGAAGATCTCCTCGAATGCTGGAGACGCCTGGAAGAGCACTTCCATTCAATAGGATTGAAAATGGCTTTCGAGCTCACTCAGCTGATCAGTGATGTGAGGAGTGAAGAAGATCTCCTCGAATGCTGGAGACGCCTGGAAGAGCACCTCCACTCAATAGGATTGAAAATGGCTTCGGAGCTCACTCAGCTGATCAGTGATGTGAGGAGTGAAGAAGATCTCCTCGAATGCTGGAGACGCCTGGAAGAGCACTTCCATTCAATAGCATTGAAAATGGCTTCGGAGCTCACTCAGCTGATCAGTGAGCAATGATTTGCAGCGTTTTTTACCTACAAACATTGTTTTACCTACCAATTTTTTTACCTACCAGCTAGGTACTACCTACCACACCATACTGCTTCACACCTTCACAATCAAGTTTATTAGAAAGAACTAAACGCTTCACACTCGATTCGAAAAATAGAAAGCTTGATATGGAAATTTGATTACTGGTTACGCAGAAGGCAAAACTGAATACAACTCGAAGAAATGAACAGCGATCGCATTTTAGTCAGATAAAATTTTAACGGCGATTAGACCTCTTTTGCGATTCACACTCATGATTCTGTTTTATCGAAGGAAAACCTTCAAATACTCGTAGGGACCGAACGGTTTGTCCTACAGAGCTCCGGGTGGTCTCAACAATTTTTAAAAATTCAGTACTATTTAAAATTGGTGAAAAAACGATACCTTTATTTCGAGAGTTTTCGAGCTAGGGCACTCTTGAAAATTTCAACCCTTAATTTTCACCCCTTAGAAGTGACCTACATCAACCAAAAGCTTCGCGGCACAACTAGACCCCAAATGGAGCCCATATACCAAATTTGAACCAAATCGGTCCAGTGTTGCTAAGAAAAGTGCCGCGTACGGCGGACGGCGGACGGCGTACGGCGGACGGCGTACGGCGGACGGACGGAAATTTTTTTATTCGATTTTCGGATTCTACGTACCTTGAAACGTAAAACATCAAATTTTGAGGGGGGGTTAAAATTTTTTTTTTCTTGCTCGATTCCAAAGGCTTATTATTGAAAATAATAAACCAAAAAACCAAAATTGACCCTGGAAAACTCAGAGAATTTGTTTTCGGGAAACATCTGGACACCCTGATGAATTTTTTTAAAATATGCATGAATAAGTACCACTTAGTTGTTGAATTTTAATTGGATTGTTGTTATTGGTGATTGTATATTGCTTCCGAGTCTACCAAGGTAGCGGAAGCTTTGTTTTCATTTTTCAAGGATGAAAAAAAATTCTCCAAAATCAAAATTTTCACTCGCGTTTTGCGTTTTAGACCTTTTTGAACAATTTTGGTTCCGTGTCTGTGTGTCTGTCTGTCATGAATTCCTTGTAACGGGCATAACTATACGAAGTTATTGTCCGATTTCAATGAAATTTTCAGGGATTGTGCGGGTTGGTGTGTAGACGGTCCCCTATGAAAATCATCATCACCGGACTGATAGAAGTGACTGCGCATGCGCAAACGTGAATTCCTTGTAACGGCCATAACTTCTACATTTTCAATCCGATTTCAATGAAATTTCCAGGGTTGTTACTGAGTAGTGTTTAGATGGTTCCCTATGAAAATCATAGAGAATGGTTTTTCATAGAGGGATTCGTTCATAGAGGGATGGTCCCCTGTGAGAATCTCAAATCCTATTCAATACATCACTAGGCCTCAATAGCTCAGGGGGTAGAGCAAGAACTGTCCCACAGGGGCCCCGGGTTCGAATCCCAGCCGAGGGTAATTTTTTTTGATCCAATCACATACATCTACTCATTTACATTTGTCATCCGAATTTGATGCAATTTTCTAGGATTGTCCAGATTAGCTTGTAGATGGTCCCCTATGAGAGTAGTGAAAGGTACTTAGAGATTGGTGTTTTGAGATTAACTACTATGCATCGAATCATCTATACAGGGTGTCCCATGTTAAGGACCGAAAAACTTCGGGAGTCAATTCTACAACTGATTTTAGTAAGAAAGTGTCTCCTAGAAATTTTTCGTTAGACGCTTAATTTCCGAGTTATTTTAATTTAAAGATTTTATTCGTGTTTTCGACCTTAAGCCATAAAAATGACCATAACTCGCTTAATTTACGAGCAATTCAAAATCTAATTACACCGTTGGATAGGTCGTTAAATTTACCATCTTTCTAGTGGTTATAAAAAAAATTTGTAAGGTCGTGATGGGTGAAAAATCAACTCGTAAAGTCATTTTTGTAAAATTGTCAAAATTTCCTACTTTTTCTTTTGATTGTTAAGGGTTTACTTCCACATGATTTTTCACGTACCTCTACATCAAAAACTGCGCAAAGATCTCAGCTTCCAATGGTATAATTTGTTTTAATTTTACTCCGCTAATTAGGGGTGAAAAATACGTTTGAATGCTAAAAAACGTGGTAGTGCTCATGGAAATCAAGGTTTCTGGTTCGTTGGGCCTCGGGCAGGTTCGACGAATTAGGGGTGGAATTCTACGTCATTTTCAACGCTATTAGACTGATTCCATCACCGTTGGTATGTGAAAGCTCAGTATTGAATTTTGGTAGGTCCGAATCTTTTTTTTTTAATTTACTTGGTATTCATGCACGAATTTAATGTTCAATTCTCGCAACTTTCTCGATTGTATGAAAAAAAGATACATCTCATAAAGAAAGCGTGTAAATGTGGAATAAAAAATAAAGATAGTAAAATAAAAACAGTAAAAGAGTAAAATTAAAACAAATTATACCATTGGAAAGCTGAGATCTTTGCGCAGTTTTTGATGTAGAGGTACGTGAAAAATCATGTGGAAGTAAACCCTTAACAATCAAAAGAAAAAGTAGGAAATTTTGACAATTTTACAAAAATGACTTTACAAGTTGATTTTTCACCCATCACGACCTTACAAATTTTTTTTATAACCACTAGAAAGATGGTAAATTTAACGACCTATCCAACGGTGTAATTAGATTTTGAATTGCTCGTAAATTAAGCGAGTTATGGTCATTTTTATGGCTTAAGGTCGAAAACACGAATAAAATCTTAAAATTAAAATAACTCGGAAATTAAGCGTCTAACGAAAAATTTCTAAGAGACACTTTCTTACTAAAATTAGTAGTAGAATCGACTCCCGAAGTTTTTCGGTCCCTGGCATGGGACACCCTGTATAATCGGGTTATGGATACGAGGAAGCTATGTGCCACACCCACTTGGCAGACTTTTTTTACGTTTGACAGGCGAGTTGGTCCGAAGATTGATAAGGCGTGAAATCATTGATAAGTGGCGGCGCATGCCCAATGCGTGCTGATGAATATAAATTGTTGACGATTCTAGACCTTCGTGCAGCGACTGAAGGTGTTCTTTAGAAGTACCTACTTCTAAAGTATTTTATTTACTAATTTTACTTCTCATAAATTAGCCCTGACGTCACTAAATAGCGTCGTAATTCCGATCCGACAATTCAAAACCCAGTTATTTGACGATTCGCCGTTCTCTGAGGCTCTCATCTCGACGTTTTTCGACAGTTTTTTTTTTTTGTTTTGTTCGAGACGGTAAAAAATTCAACTTTTCTGTGGTCCGGTGACAAAAGCCGTTAAAAAGCCTCTGCGAAGACCGATAATCCGAAACCAGAAATCTCTTCGCCGCTGGGGCGTCTGGTTTCTCAACTTTCTTCGAGTTGGAAAGCAAACAGTCGCCCTTCACCTCGAGGCGATTTTCTAGCCGGGGATTTTTTTTTAAACGATCGAATAAAACCCACCCACGGGATTTAGTCCGGTAACCGTTAATTAATCGAGTAAAAGCGGTTTTTTGCTCGGGAAAAAGTTGAAAATAGTAACGGAGAAAGGACTTGATAATTGATTAGGTAATTGAGAGAGCGGTCTATTTTCATAGGGAAATTCGAGCTGATTCCAAATAGCCCAGCTTTGAAACCACGAAAAAACGATCTATTGGTCCGATTTTGAGAATTTCCTAGAGATGAATCGCGTTTTGAGGGTAATTTTAAACGTATTAATGTGCGGTATTTTCAAATCAGAGTGAAATTTCGTGTAAAAATGACATCAAAATTAAAAGTGGCGCGTAGTTTCCTCCTGTCCATGATCCGATGAACAGTAGCTCATTTCAAAACGTCACTCGTTGAGTACCTTCCACTACCCTCGTAGGGGACCATCTACACGCCAATCTGAACAATCCTTGAAAATTTCATGAAATTTGGATGAAAAATGTAAAGTTATAGCTATTAACCCTTAGCTAGGCAAAACTTTTGTGAATTTTTTCGGGTTTTTTGTGTTTTTCCTTTTGTTAGAACTCAAATAAAGACAAAATGACATAAATAAAAAATTGGCACTATTTTATTTACCTTAATTGAGGAGGTGTTGTAAACGACGAAATAAAATGACAAAAACCCAGAATTTTATTCATATTCATTGAATTTTATTTTATTAAACTCATTTTGGTTTATTATTTTCAATGATGAACCTTTGGAATCGACCAAGAACAAAACATTTTTAACACCCCCTCAAAATTTGATGGTTTACGTTTCAAGGTACGTAGAATCCAAAATCGAATAAAAATTTGGCCGTCCGTCCGCCGTACGCGGCACTTTTGCCACTTAGCATTGACCGATTTTGATGAAATTTGGTATGTAGGCTCCATTTGGGGTCTAGTTGTGCCCCGAAGATTTTGGTAGATGTGGGTCACTTCTAAGGGTCCAAAAATGAATTTTGAAATTTTGAAAACGCCCTAACTCAAAAAATTTTGATATAAAGGTATGGTTTTTTCTTCAATTTAAGATTCTATAGAATTTTTAGAATTTTTTGAGACCACCCGGAGCTCTGTAGGACAAACCGTTCGCTCACTACGAGAATTTAAGTTTTGGACGTACGATAAATCAGAAACACGAGTGTGAATCGCAAAAGAGGCCTAATCTCCGTTCAAATTATAGCTGACCGAAATGCGATCGATATTTTTCTTCATGTTGGATGGTTGGTGGCTTTGCAGACCAGTGATCTATAGAAAAATAATAAACCATTGTGTAATAATTTGCAGCGTTTTTAACAATAATTATCTACATTAATAGTTCAGCCTGGTTTTTCTATGATCATAATTGATTTTTTTAAAACCATACATGAAAAAATTGGGATATATAAAAATTCAACTAATTATTATTGGTTTAAAACATTTCAAATAGGTACTCATCACTCTTTCGGTTCATCTTCATCATCCTCTTCGTACGAATCGGTTGTGAAGGGAGGGACAAGGGATAGAATGAGTTCCCCTCTCGATCGGTAGTGACCCAGGGGCCCTATTCTGATTCACTAAACGCACCAGTCGCTAACTTAACCACCGAGTTGCTAACTGAAGCGACATGGATATTATAAACTCAATAGTGTTTCCGATTCATTTTCCAAGAGATTAGTACCATTAAAATTTACCAATTAAGGTGAATGAACACATTTTGGAAACGGGAGAGTGAGGGGAATAGATGTATAAATGAATAGATTAGGTTTATTTGTTACCCCCCTCCATAAACAACGAAAATTCGAACTTGTAATGTAATAAGTTGGAATTGAAAAAGTTAGAAAATGAAAATGTACTTTTCAAATATATTCATGTGAGTACTCTTTTTTCATGAGATTCAAGGCGATGTGAGGGCTCATAATCTGGAAGTATTAAATTTTTTACCCCCACAAATGTAAACCACAAATGTAAATACATGTACCTATAGAAGGTATGCTAGAATCAAATCCTCCACATAAAAAATCGAGTGGGTGCTTTTTGGAAACAGGGTGATTAGGAGATTCACATTTCGGTAGAATTACATTTTTTACCCCCACCCTAACATACAGTATGTTAGGTATGCTAGTACCTACCAAATCCTCCACATAAATAATCGTGTTGGTACTTTTTGGAAACAGGGTGATCAGGAGATTCACATTTTGGTAGAATTTTATTTTTTACCCCCACCCTAACATACAGTATGTTAGGTAGGTATGCTAGTACCAAATCCTCCACATAAATAATCGTGTAGGTACTTTTTGGAAACAGGGTGATCCGGAGATCCACATTTTGGTAGAATTACATTTTTTTACCCCACCCTAACATACAGTATGTTAGGTATGCTAGTACCAAATCCTCCACATAAAAAATCGAGTGGGTACTTTCTGGAAACAGGGTGATCAAGAGATTCACATTTTGGCAGAATTATATTTTTACCCCTACCCTAACCTATCAGTAAACATACAGTATGTTAGGTATGCTAGTACCAAATCCTCCACATAAATAATCGTGTTGATACTTTTTGGATACAGGGTGATCAGGAGATTCACATTTTGGGAGAATTAAATGCTTAACCCCACCTTAACATACAGTATGTTAGGTATGCTAGTACCAAATTCTCCACAAAAAAAAATTCGTGTAGATACATTTTGGAAACACGATGATAAGGAGATTCACATTTTGGCAGAATTACATTTTTACCCCCACCCTGTTTCTGAAAAGTACCCCCTGGATTTTTTATGTGGAGGATTTGGATCTAACATACCTAACATACTGTATGTTAGGGTGGGGGTAAAAAATATAATTCTACCAAAATGTGAATCTCCTGATCACCCTGTTCCCAAAATGTAGCTACACGATTATTTATGTGGAGGATTTGGTACTAGCATACCTAACATACTGTATGTTAGGGTGGGGGTAAAAAATAAAATTCTACCAAAATGTGAATCTCCTGATCACCCTGTTTCCAAAAAGTACCTACACAATTTTTTATGTGGAGGATTTGGTACTAGCATACCTAACATACTGTATGTTTGGGGTGGGGGTAAAAGATATAGTACTTAATTTATCTGGTCCCCTATATAATACGTAAATGTTAACGTGGAAAAAACACGAGAAATCCTCGAAAACCGGAAGATTTTGAGTAACAACTCGGTTGATAACTGAAACCACTTGGTTGATGAATGAAGCGACTGCTCCGGACCAGTCGCTAAGAAAAGAGCCTTCGAAACCACTGAGTTGCTTCAATTAACCACTGAAACGAGAAAAAGGTGCGTTTAGTGAATTAGAATAGGTCGCTATTATAATATCCATATCGCTAACTCCGAAAATTAGCCACCCAGTGGTTTCGGGAAACCACTCAGTTGCTTCGCGAAGCCACTGCGGGCGCGTTTAGTGAATCAGAATAGGGCCCCAGGAGTTATGAAATAGAACATAAACATATTATCGAAAAAAATCTCAAAACTTCATAAATTAGGTCCACCACGTACAATAACAATCTAGTCACCCCAATCACCATGACCTGTCCTTGGCAAGGTGCCGTTTACGACACCCTCAAAAACATTCATATTCCAGCCAAATAAAATATGTTTTCTGATGATTTTGAGCATTCACACAAACTTTAGGATGTAATTGAACGGGTTGCATATCATGAAGTCGATAGAAACTCGCACAAAAGAATAGTAACAAATGAACTGATTGTCACTGAAGGCAAGATGGTGTTTTCTCGTGTGGCGGGAGATGCTTTCTGTTGATAACCACTATCATAACCTGTCGACTGATGAGCCAGTGTTGCCAGGGCACTCTCAGGGAGTTCCCCAACGTAGAGTTCAGGGTGTGAGGAAAAAATCCTTGAAGTGTTGGTAGGTACCGTAAACGACACCTTGCCGGGTTAAGAGGATTTTATGTTTGCGCATGCGCAGAGGCTACAATGGGGTATTTCGGTGGGTCGGAAATTCAGGTTTTTGACCTCAAATTTGGATTCAGCACCCTTGAAAACCAATATACTACAACTTTAAAGCTGAGTTCACATAGGTGTGTAATGTCCGTAATCCGTAGTGCGTAATTGGATGCTATTGGCTGGAGCCAATTGATGGGGCGGGACTGATCTTTGCGGATGTCGACTTTTGGAGCGGAGTGTATCGTTTTGAAAAATTGGATATTTTGCGCATTACGGATGAACTTCGACAAACTTCGGTAAACTTCGTAACAAACTCTCGTCATTAAATGACAAATTTTGTTCACAGAAAGTTTATTGACTCTGTCTCCTTTATTGACAAAACAACCAGAATCATTGTTTTGGTTTGGAAACAATCCTGCGCAGAACGTACTGCACACTTCTGCGTAATCGCGTAATCATTTATCCATCTGAACGCTCTTTTCAGCATTACGCACTTTCCGCATTACGGAACACCCCCACTTCTCTTTTTGCGCATTATGCATTACGGACTTTACGCATCTATGTGAACCCAGCTTTAGCCCAACGATACTGCAACATGTGGTAGAAAAATTAATTAAAGAGACCACACGTTTGAAAAAGGCGGGCCGCTATAAATGCACACACACTAGGCAAGGACTACGCCGCGCGCCTGTGTGAGTAATATTTTGTAGTATCCAAGACGTCCTCCAAGGGTTTCTGTGCATGGATACTCTTTTCAAAGACAGTTGGCTAGCTACGTCACACCATTAAAATCTTCAACTTTCCTCAGCTTCTCTGATTTTTTAAAAACATTTTCTCGACGAACAGACCCGATTACCGTTATTCCTGAGCCACTCTTTTGAAAAACTAAATAAAAAAAATTGACTGATATACCCCTTGATCTGGGGGGGGGGGGGGAGATTTTCATAGGGACCGTCTACTAGTCATGAAATTGATAATTGATTAGATTATTGACGGAGTGGTTTATTTTCGTAGAGAAATTCGAGCTGATTTCAAATACCTATAGGTATTTAAAATACCTAGGATATATCCCAGCGTTGAAACCACAAAAAACGAACTATTGGTCCGATTTTGGAAATTTCAAAGTGATGAATCTCGTTTTTAGTGTAATTTTGGTTTTTTATTTTCAACTAGCTGAAAAGCCTACTAAAAGTAGGCAAAACGCTTCTTCCGACTCTCCCCGCATCCCACTCCCTCCGGCTCCTCCCGCCTCCGATTCCCCCCCTCCCGGCCATCCGACTCGTCCCGCCTCCCACTACCCCTCCGTGCATACGTATGTACGTACGTACGTACGGTTGGCGTTTTATTATATTAGATAATGAAACATTGGAATTGAGAAAGAAAAAAATGTTTAACCTCCCCTCAACATTTGATGTTTTACATTTCAAAATAGGTTATGGAGGATCAGGAAATCGAATTTTTTTTAAATCCCTCCGTCCGCACTGTTTTTATTAACCGTGGGCCAATTTTGATGAAATTTGGTCTATGGGCTCGATTTGGATATTGGAAAGGATATTATTTCGATGTTGAATATTACATCGAAAGGTAGGTACATCGAATCGTCACTAGGAACCATCCCTGAAAATTCCAATGATTGAAATTTCAATCTATTGAAATAAGTCCACCCAATCTACCAATAACTGTTTAACACGTTGCACGCGGATTGCGTCTATGTCACGCAAATCCCGGGGTCCCTGTGGCTGGCCACGTCTATGTCACGCAAACGCCTTTCTCAAAGGGTTCAAGAATATCTGCTCCTATTCTTTTGTTCGCCGTTTCCGCTCTTTCCTAGCTGTTTTCCGTGATAGATGAACTATTTATGAGACGAACGGTTCAATCCGGAACTGAATCGGTCGATGTTGAAGGTCATGA